>JASDQU010103061.1:194950-271474 GCA_032191745.1 Picea mariana | reverse complement strand
TTTTTCTTATATGTCTTGAAGAATTACATTCATTGGAAGCACCAACTTCCTTTGTTTTCTAACTGCAACTGGAAGGAGGCTCCAACCCCCTAGTTTCTCAGGCTACAACCTAAGGGAAGCTCCAACTCCCCAATGTTATAACATTTTTACCCGAAACACCTGATTTTGACTAGTTTCAGGACTGGCCACAAACCCTATTTTCTATGGAGTATAACTCCCAAAATACAATGACCCACAAGCTGAATTTTTTACCACAGATACTTGAATATGTTTTCTCACTTGCACAGAAATTTTAGGATCTGAAGTATTATAGAAAAAAAGTTATAGCGAAAATGGTGAGATGATCTATAAATAACATACCTTAGAAAGCACCATCAAAAGAATTTATCCTTCCTTGCATTTCGGCCTTCTTTTCTTCACTTTCCTCAGAATTTTGGCTTAGATATCTATTGGTTACCTCATAAAGCTATAGATATTCAATATGCTCAAGTGTTATTCAAATGAGAGAGCCTTACCTCTTATTTATACTCTCCAAGTGGCTTCCTTAAAAACATCTTCTAGGTCACTTGGCCCACTTTCCTTATTTTGGGGTTGGGTCCACTTCTAATTTCTCCATTAAATTTATTATTGAAATAATTTATTTTTTATTCACTTTGAATTATAAGACACTCATCACTTCACTTTATTATTTACCTTTTAAAATCTCTTAAACCACTTTGACTACTTTGACCTTTTGGGGCTTCTAGATGGCATATGAGGGTCGTCCAACTTCGTAAGGCCATAACTCTCAAACCGTGAGGAGTTATGTGACATTATACATACCACCAGAAATGGCATGACATGTACTATCCATATAGAATATTATTATCTGAAAATATATTATAACTCGTACCATTACCCATCAAACAAACTTGGGTCCATTACCCAAACCTGGGGTCTCCAACTTCTCATGGCCATAACTCTCTAACCGTGAGGAATTATGTGACGTTCCACATACCACCGGAAATGAAATGACAAGCACTATCCATCTAGAATATTTTCCCTGACAAGTTCACTTTCCTTCATCTCATTATTCCACAATTAAGCATGGGTTCTCTTACCCCACAAAGTGTCTTCCCGTGAGGGCTTTCACCATAAGGGGACCACTTTGGAGTTCATCCATATTTACTTCTTATCAACCATGACAAAACAATAATGTGTCATATTTACATCAAACAATATTGGTTCCATTACCCAAACCTTTGTGCTACGGGGCTTTCTTCAAGGGTTGACATCAATGACAACCAACCTTAATCAATAGTCTTTCCTCTTTTGTAATTAGATCCTATTATTGTGGATCTAGTAGTGAGTGAGGAAAACTATATAAGACCTTATGTGAGCCCTATGTAAGGGAGGAGAATAATGGAGAGTTAATGAGTGGAGTTAGAAATCCATAGTGCTACTACTCCTAAGCATTGAGAGACTTATTCATGTAAGGTATTATCCTTCTTGATGTATGGACAGGTGTGATTATGAGCAATATTCTTGAATCCTCACTGAAGGAGAAGGGATATCTTATGTAATCACTTAGGCGAAGGTCCCAGCATCTTTTGAAGAAGGAATGAAAGTGATCCATTTTTCAATTGAAGTGGGTCCAAAGACATAGCCCAAGAGGGGTGAACTTCATTACCAACATTGGTTGCCTCTCTCCTGTCTTTCATGTGCTTATTCCATTTGAGTTCATGTATGTTATGTATTCTTGTTTAAAAAGCATGGTTAATCATGGATTTATAAGCCCTTTAATCCTTATGCAAATACTTCGTCAGAAAATGATTCTCAATTGAAAACTTGCGTAAAGTACTCACTCATTTTCATATCAATGAGTTTTGTTTCAAGTATGGAATCATTTTGTCACACTCCTCAAGTTATTATCCTCAAGGAAACAAATTAGCGAAATTGAGCAACAAAAACATAATGAATATTGTAAAGAAAATTGTTGGGGAAAACAACAAAATTTGGGATAGAAAGATTAAGTATGCCTTGGGGGCAGACCGCACAACTACTAATGCCTCTATTGGGGAAACCCCTTTTGAGTTAGTTTATGGGTTAGAAGTGCGCCTACCTATAAACCTCCATATTCCATCACTGCAAATAGCCCAACGATTTCCCACAAATAAAGAATCATTGCAAGGGCAAATTGACCAACATATGGAATTAGATGAAACTCGAAGAATGGCCTTTGATTAAATGGAAAAGAACCAAGAAAAAGTAAAAGGGACTTTTGATCATAAAGCAAGGCAAAGAGATTTCAATAAAGGGGACCATGTCTTAATGTGGGACAAGAGGAGAGAAAAACTTTGAATGCATCAAAAGTTTGGCAGTCTTTGGTTGGGGCCCTACAAGATAGAGGATATATTTGGGCCATAATCTTTTTATTTATCCATTGCAAAAGGGAGGAGGATTCCATTACCGATAAATGGATCCATCCTCAAACATTATTTCCAAGGTGGCACTCGACTCCTTCAGGGCCCATGCCCCAAGTAAGTAGGTAGGTCATTTTGATTTCCTGCATTTGCATATTGACTGTGCATGATAGTTTAGTTTCATTTCATATTTCATTTTTCTCTACTTGCATATTCATTTCATGTTTAGCTTAGATTTATAAAAAAAAATGCTAAAATTTTCTTTTCTAGATTAGTTGTCATTTTTTGTTTTGATATATATGGATGAAGGGTGATAGAACCACCCTGGATTTTATGGTTTTATGTTTCAATGTAGGCACAAGTCCACCGGTAGATGTTACGTTTCTCATACACTCTACGAAGAGTACATGTCCCCAAGTAAGAGCTAGATGTTATCCACAACTCCTAGGGATAAATAAGGAGATGATGTCTCGAGGCCCTCAAGTTGCAGACATGGAGTATTGAGGGACAGTTAGACCAGCAGTGTCCACTTGCACAGACAAAGACCCACCTCACCACTAAAGTTCTAGGATCGTCATGACGGTATCCACCACATTAGATAGCTTCTAGAAGACATTGGGTATTTCTCCATGAGGTATAGGTCAGGTATTATGGTGAGTGTCATTTCAATATTTGAGGCCTTTGAGTTTGTTGCATTTTAAACTGCTTTGATTATGTAACGTTTTCTTAGACATTTTTCTCTTTTCCATGTTTCACTTTGGTGGTTGACATTGCACCCTAGTAAGTGGGTCACCCTTAGGGATATTTTTGCTAATGGGAGGTCCTCTTGATGATTCGTCGTGCCATTACTAACCATACTTTTCACTTTCCACACTTCATCCACTCATCTCCTTACCTTTTTGGATTTTTAGGTGTACTGACCCAAGAAGGGGTTGTCCCTCATTTCATGGGACGAAGGGGTTGAAGGCTCAGAGCCTTGTACCTAGAAAAAGATAAAATCCAATCATTAACCTTCTAGATGCTCACCCTGGGATCCCGAGGATAATGAAATCTCTCTCATAAGAAACTGACGAAACCCGTGAAAAATAACTAATACAAAATGCCAACCAAGGTGGAGCATGTGTGGGCATTGTTTTTAATGCTTAGGTAGAATCCCTACACATGTTTTCAACTTGGGGAAGCATGATGTGACCAAGTTAGAGTCAAGGTGGACATTGTTTTTCATGCTTAGGTAGAATCCCCACCTTGGCTTCAACATGGAAACATCTTAAAAGAATAAAGGCAATAAATTGGCTTGGAAAAAGGTTGCATTGAAAACGAAGGTGCAACACACCCTCTATAAAGGCACCCATAAATGATACACTACAACCCCTTGTATGTCATGAACCCCATCCCCAAAATTATTTCCCCCATCCATTTCACCTAATCCACATGATTTAGAAAGAGGTCCACTTGGGAAACACTTCTAAACATGAGGTACGATTCACCCAATAGGTCGCTTGGTCAACCCTCCCATACCTAAACTTGTAAAATTACATAGGGTCTTTGAGCACTTGTTTATTTTGATGAGGTAGTTTGGATGTACATGCTTAGATGGCTCTTTTATTGATCTGATTTACTCATCGTGATGCATTTGAATTGACATCCTTGGAGGGTGTATTCATTATCTTTGTAGGACCTAGTTGGTGGACAATTTTGGAAGGACAAGCCTAGATTGAGCTTCCCTTGGGCTTGAAGCCCACAGGTTGGATACTAGGTCCCACACACCAAATCATGATTATATGCCTTTGGAGGCCTAGACGACACCCTCAAAGATCTCACCTTGCCCCTACAAGCCAAACGACTTGCCTTTGGAGGCTAAAACGTCACCTTTATGGGCTTGACGTCACCCTAGGGCTAGGGTTTGGTGGTGATTGGAGACACTTGGCAAGTTTTGAGGGAGGGAGCCCTTGGATCATGGATGAGATGCTTGCCTTGAAGACATTTTGCCTTTGGAGGCCTAACGCACTCATCTCCAACCCAACAACTTGACCTAAAAGTGCCAAAATGTTGCCCCAAGAGGGTGACATCATGTTTCTAGGGTTTATCTTATGTGCAAATTATGAATTAAAAAATGTTATTTTGGAAAAAGGGAAAGAGAAAGGGTTGTTGTCCCCTTATCTTGTGTTTTACCCTTTGAATGTGGTAAAACTATGTTTTAGAGGATTTGTATAAATAGAGATCATCTCTATTTCATTTTCATCATAGCTCTCCCATTGTGAGAAGACTACATTGGCTGAAATTTTTTCTATACTTGAGTATTTTTCGTATCTCTATCTCTCTTGAAAATGATTTCGGTATATATCTTGATGAATGGATGATCTAAGGTGGTGTGCACCTCTTGGAGACTCTTGTTCTTGCTTATGGATGGTTTGTCTTGTTGAAACTAGGGTTTGATCTTGGTAACGAAAATTTGCATTCTTCTTGCTCTTTTCATGATATTGTTGGTTAAATCCCTAGGAGTATAAGTGCATACACCATCCATCAAGTTCTCTTTTTTTCTAGTTTACAAGTCTTTTATTGCATGGTATCTTGGAGGAGTACAAGGATGCACACCCTCCTCAATACACCTTGAGTTTGGTTTACATGCCCTAGGGAGTAAGATGGTTTACACCCCTAGGGATCTTGTTGATCTAATTTGTGTTTTAAAGACTCCATTAACCCATTTTTTAAAGGCACTAATCTGAATTTTGCATTGGAGAAATAAATTGTTTGCCTTGGTAAATGTGATTTAGTGAGATATTGATCTTGTTCAAGTTGGAAACTTTTCTACATGTTAAGAGCCTGTCAAGGCCACTAAGCCATCTTGATTGGATTGGTCTTCTTAGAGATATAACTCATTAAAATCTGCATCCATTAGAGCTGCGGAAAATCATTTTATTACTTACTTATAACTCACATTTCAACCGTCAAAAGTTGCTAATACTTTACCCCTACCATCTACTATTCTCAACGCATATTTTCGGTGGACTACTTGTGATTTTTGGTGGCTGATTTTTTTTGTTTTAACAACGTGTTTACTACAGCCATAAGTCTGCAAATATATCTCTGCAATATTTTTCTATAACAGCCTTACATCGATGCTAAAGTCTTATGCTTTTATACTTGAGTTGTACTTGTTTTTACTAGCTTATCTCTTGTATTATTTACGTGATTTTTAGCATCTTATTTAATATATTTATTAATTATTCCTTAATAATATATATCTTTGTTGAATGCTGCAAATAGGGACAGAAATCTTAACTTGCTTGTCCACTTAACATATAGCTTGTGTACTTGGTTTTTCTTGTGTCTCGGGCATGTACTATCATCATCTACAGGTACTCAAACTTCTTGGCAACCATTTGACCACTACCGAGACTCGTTTTCAAGATAATTTCCATTTAGAAACTTGACCTATAAGGGAATCAATTCATAAGTATCATTTTTCATCTCATTTCCCCCTAGGTCCACTCGATATTCCCCCCTTGAGGTGATCACTTCATCTCTAAAGTGACGGGAATACCTATATGAGGTGACAATGGGTAGGTATTCTCCTAGTTGTCGCCATTTTGTGGTTTGGGTTGGGATTTTCCCAACCTACAACCTATGCGATAACAAATGCAATATCATGAACCTTTGAAAGTTGATCATGCCCACCCTAGACTTCAAATCCTAGCATATCCAGAAAGTGTAAACCTAGAGAAGCCTCTTACCCGGCCTCAGTTTTATCTTCTTTGGGGAACTCAAGAATGTGTGTGTCAAAATATCATTTTTCCAAGCCATCAAGGATGTGCCTATCTATTCAAAATCAATACAGGAACTTTGTTTGAGGAAACTCGGTAAAAAATGGAAGGATCCAGAAATTGCCCATGTTATGGGTAAACTATCAGTTTTAATGATGGGGGGAGTTCTCACAGCCAAATATTATGACCCTGGCGGTCCAATAGTTAATGTGCAGATTAATAATACACTTATTAGCAACAAATTAATTGACCTCGGTTTTGCCATTAAAGTTATGATGCGTGAAACCATGCAAGCCTCAAGAGTCACAAGCCTTAGGGAAACCCCAACTGTACTCTAACTCACTGATAGATCAATTATCAAAGCAGAGGGAATTTTAGCAGATGTAGTGATCTCAGTAAATTCATGGGAATACCCTAGTGGCTTTATGGTCCTACTGCCCAAAAACTCTCTAGGAAGGTATCCTTGAATCTTGGGAAGGCCTTGGCATTGGTTGTAAGTCATGCAACATGACCATCTCCCATGGGACCTCTACCAAAAAATTAACCCTATATCCTATAGCCAAACCCAACATTGATTTTCAAACACCACTATGGGTTGATGGAGAAGATAGTGATGAAGAAGGAGAAACTCATCAATTCCTCTATGTAGATCAGTACTTAGCCATCAGAGAGAAAACAAGGGACGATTAAATCAATGATTTCATAGCCTCTTCCTTTTCCTCATCCAACTCACATGTTCTTGAGCATGTTATGCAACAAGAAACACAAGATTCTCTAGCCTCAAAAAGAATCTGAGTTGTAAATCATGAGTCCTGACCTAAGAAAGACCAAGGGTCCACCATAGAAACCATAGAAATCAGCCCCGGGAAAACCTTGAAAATCAACCAAGGACTGACTAAACTACAAAATGAATGACTAGTTAAGATGCTACAAAATCGTAATGATTCCTTCACCTGGGACTACTCTGACATGAAAATAATTTGTCTTGACTTATGCACACATCATATATATATTGAAGAATTTTCTAGACCCATTCTCCAACCTCAACGTTGGATGAACCCTGCACTGAAGGACATAGTAAAGTAAGAGCTAAAGAAATTGCTCATTGTCAACTCTATCTATACAATTTATGATAGCCAATTGGTCTCCCCTCTAGTCATAGTAATGTTGAGTAAAAGAAATGGAAGTCCTCCTCACAATATTTTTTCAAATCTTGTTTGGCTAAGAGACAAGATAGGTGGGATTATCACCCTATTTTATATCCTTATTGCAAGTTCATTAACCTTCAAGTTATTGAATTAAAGACCAACTATTTTTTTTTAATCATTTATCAAATCCAAACTGAAATAAAGAAGTCTGATTTTTTTAGATAATAATTTAAACAAGAAGCAAAATCACATAATCTGATAGACATAAAAAAATACTAAGATAGTTATAAAACCATCAATGATTTTATTCATTCATTCAGTAAGATACAATACACTTCACACACTTTCAAAGTATGGACCAGATGAAATTCTAGCAGCCTAAGGTAACACACACATAGGCCATTGGTGCCTTCAAATCAGACCAAGAATGATAAGCCAATAGCCACAGCTTGCACTTTGTTATGACTCTGCACAAGAATCCTACTTAGCACTAAGAAATTAATCCAGAAACCAAAAGAAGTATGCAGACTATCAAACAGACAATCAACCTGGAAGCATATCAAAATTCAATACTCCTTTGTCCTAGATTTTCATCACCTTCAACAGACCCTACTATCACAAGAAATGTCTTAACTTAGAAATCAAATATGAATGAAGTAGTAATGAAATCTCACTTGGAAGTAAGAGCAGACCTTATCATAGCAATGTGTTCCTCTCATTTCCTTTATCCATCTTACCTCCTTTTTGTTGGGTATGTGTTATATTCTTTGCATGTGTGTGTGTGTGTGTGCGCGCGTCAGATACGACAACTACGTCTGGCGATCCCTTCACCTAGATCTCTGTTGTGTGCATCAGGTTCTTTCCTAGGGGCTCCCCAGGGGGGTAGGTATGCCCCCCCCTAGTTATGTGCAGCGTTCGGCACCGGGCGGTAGCCCAGGGCCGACGGGGTTCAGGGCAGCGCCCCGGAATTTTTTTTTTTGGGCAGTTTTTGCTATTTTTAGCGGATTTGTAAATTAATCCCAGATTAAGGGATTAGGGTTTTGGTATCTACGGAATACCTAAAAACATTGTATATATTGTATGGCGAATGGTGAAATTCGATATATAATGAAAATAAGAAAGGTTTTCCCGGTTGAGGGTTTCTGGTATAAAATCTCTGTGTACTTTGTGTATGAGCCATTGATTAATTTATGTATTGCTTAAGAATCTATATGCATTGCTTTACTTAACTAACAACTAGTTAGTTAATAGGAGAGTTGTTAAATAAGTTAATAAATAATAATAATAATATGATAAGGGTATTAAATAAAACTAATAAGTGGGGACCCCCTAATTCTCTTTAATGAATAAATAAACCATTTCATCCTTGTATCATCCACCTTGAACACGTGACATATCAATCTCACCACGTCATACCATTCATGTCATTATTATGTACAAAATGAAATAATGATAAGAGCTCCTTGTCACTCCATGTGGCAATTATGCAATTTACCAAAATCTATCTATTTCATAATTTATCCAAACATGAAGCATGTAAAATATAAGGTTTTTCAAAACAGTGCTAACAAATATGACCTGTCAAGGTAAAATGAACAAAGCTTCTTTTGAGAGGATTGGAGGACTCGAGGGAACACGCCCCGATTCAGATAGTGTAGCGATTCGCTACCTCTAGGGTTTGCTGCGCAGCTCCAGGCTGCCGCCATGGCCACTCCAGGGGGAGGGGACCCCCCTCCCTCCTCCCCGATCTCTGCCGAAGAGGCATTCAGGAAGCTGTTAGCGTCGTCCGGGAAGAAACCGGTGGCCAAAGAGGCCCCGAAATTCGTCAAGAAACTTGACACAATTCCAGAAATCGAATTGCCAGAGGAGCACTCCATTAAAATCGCCCTAGCTCTCGCCGAAACAGGTTTGGTTGGCCAATTCATGGGGCTTTGGCCCTCTGCCAAAACCACAGATAATTGGATTCAGCGTAACTGAAGGCCCCACCTGAAGCACAGTGTCACCTACTATCCGGTGGGGAGAGGATTCTTCGTCTTCGAATTTATCTCAAAAGAAGACCGTGATCTCATCTTCCGAAGTGGCCCCTATTTTATGGGTACCCAGGGACTCTATCTAAATCGATGGTCTCTGGATTTTGACCCAACAGTTGATGTACCCAAAGAAGTTCCGGTCTGGGTAAGACTCCCTAATCTTCCGATCCACTGCTGGAATATCCAAGCCCTGGAAAAAATAGGGAATACCCTAGGACGCTTCATTGATAAAGCAGAGCATAAAGGGCAGTACTCATGCGCGAGGATTTGTGTTGAAGTTGATCTGGAGGCAGGTCTTCCAGAAGTCATCAAACTCTCTGTAGGCGCCTGGTCCCACTTCCAGAAACTTGATTACGAGCAGCTTCCCTTTAAATGCCGACTCTGCCATGAACATGGCCACTTCCAACGCAATTGCCCCAAAGCCCAGCCAGAAAAAGAAGACGAGGGATGGCAGAGGGTCAAAAGAGGAAAGATCACCTCCAAGTCAAATGAGAAAAGAGCACCAAGCAATGCACATAAATCAGACCCTAAAGGCCAGCCGAAAGAAATCACCCACTCTCAAGTTCAAATTCAGCAGCCAGTCACAGCAGCCCTAGGAGCAAGTCCCTCGATGGTGAATGCCCCAGAAGGCACTCCGGTTATTGCCATTCGGGAACCCACTCCCCCTGATCTCAGTATCCCTGTTGAGAAGCAAAACACCCAAGGTGCCATCCCGTTGGAGCCAGGGGAAATCCACCCAGGACCGGCAAATCCTTTAGCTGGAAGCTCTCCTATACGAGGAGAAGAGGAAGAGGAATCTGACCCAGGAGGAGACACTGATGAAGGATCCACTGAGCCCGGGAGTCTGCATGCAACCCCTGTCAGGAATCCAAGGGGCCGGAAACCAAACAAAAAGAAAAGGGAAGAAGTCTCTTACGCAGGTATTTTGCAAGGCTCCCAGCAAACTATTAAAGGCATGATGAATACAAGATCCAAGCAAGGCCAGGCCTCTAAAGGGGGCGCCCCCTCCAGTAAATAATGCGGTACATCTCCTGGAACTGCAAAGGTCTAGGCAGCCCACAGAAAGTCATAGCAATGAGAGACTTAGTAAGAATCAACAAGCCTGAGATCTTGCTTGTTCAGGAGACCAAAATGGAGGATGACTCTGCCCTCCATGCAGGAAACGCAATCCAGAAAAAAAGCTCTGGGGAAGCTGTCAGCTCCAGGGGGGCCTCAGGAGGTCTAGCCACCTTCTAGGACTCCTCCATATTTGAGCTGCTTGATGTTCACGATACTATGCACTGGATCTACACCAAACTCACCCACAAAGCTTCGGACCATCAAGTAAGTTTGTTCAATCTCTATGTTCCTATTCTGTTAGTTGAAAAAAAAGATTGTTGGGACTCACTTGCAGCGTTCCTAAGCCTCCACAGGCCTGAAAATATAATCATTGCAGGGGATCTAAATGTCACCCTAGAAGCAAATGAGAAAAAGGGGGGATCCATTGTCCGAGACCCCTCTCTAGAATGGGTTGAAGACATCATCTTAGGATGGGATCTTATTGACATTAAACCCTCCAATGGTAACTATACCTGGACTAATAAAAGGCTAGGGCCAGGGCACATCGCGGCCCGTCTAGACCGGTTTCTAATCCATTCCTCCTACTTCACCCTGGGGCTTCATGGCTCGTCCAAAATCCTCCCCAATTGTGTCTCCGATCACAAACCTATCCTCCTTGATCTCACTGCCGACGAAAACCTAGGGCCCATCCCCTTTAGGTTTAGTCTCTTGTGGGTCCAACAAGACGGCTTTAGTCACCTTATCTCTAGCTCTTGGAGTAAAAAAGTAACTGGGAACCCCTCCTTTATTTGGGAAGAAAAGCTTAGACGACTAAAACTTGATCTTAAGAACTGGGCCAAACTTCATTCCTCCCCGGTCTCTTGCAGGAAAGATGCTCAAGTTACTTTGGAAAACCACCAAACCTTCATGGAATCTGTTCCCATCACTGAAAGCATTTCCCGGACTGAAAGTAACCACCAAAAAGCCTATTACAAAGCCTGCAGAGTCGAAGAAGAGTATTGGCGTCAAAAGTCTAGAAGCCTATGGTTAGCGAGTGGTGACAAAAACACCTCTTTTTTCACAAATAGGCTGAAGCTAGGAAAATCTTCAAAACAGTGAAGGAAATCATCCATCAAGACCTCCTGGTGACAGATTTTGAAGGCCTCAAACTGGCTGCCTTTTCCCATTTCCAAGACCTTTCTACAGCTCCCCCTGCTGACTCCTTAGATCCCAGTGCTTATCCCCTCTCGCTAATTCCCAAAGTCATCCATGCCTCTGAAAATGACTCTCTCACTGCCCCTATTACTATGAAAGAACTCAAATATTCTCTGTCCCTTATGAATCCGGACAGCGCCCCTGGCCCAGATGGATTCACAGCCAGATTTTACTCCAACTGTTGGGATACAATCAAATATGATCTTCTCCGGATGGTAAGGAACTCTCAAAGCCACCACCAGTTGGGAGGGAGCACCAACTCCTCTTTCTTGGCCTTGATCTCGAAGGAGCAAGGGGCCTCTAATTTCTCCAGGTTCAGACCCATCTCTCTCTGCAACACAGGATACAAGCTAGTCACCAAGATTATAGCCAATAGGATCAAAACAATTCTGCCGAGGATCATTCCTGAAAATCAAGGAGGTTTCATAAAGGGACGAAAAATCCTAGACAATGTCATTCTTGTACAAGAAGCCATCCATTCCAGCGTCCTTCGAAAAGAGAAAGGAATGGAAGTGAAACTAGACCTTGCCAATGCATTTGACAAAGTGCGTCATGACTATCTTTTCATGGTGATGGAGAATTTTGGGTTCTCCCCTGAGTTCATTGGCTGGATTAAAGGATGCATCTATTCCCCTTGGATAGCTCCTTTGGTCAATGGGAGATCGACAAATTTTTTCCAGGCCTCAAGAGGGTTGCGGCAAGGATGCCCCCTATCTCCGCTTCTCTATGCCATTCAGGCCTCAGTGCTCAGTTTCCAGCTAAACAATTGTCAGCAAGATCTCTCCCTCCCTGGTCTTCGCATGGTGCCAAATGTAAAGGACATAAATCATGCCCAATTTGCAGATGATACTCTGCTGCTAGGAGGTGTTGGATTCCATTTTGCAAGGAGCTTCAAGAAGGAGTTAGAAATATACATAAAGGTTTCAGGAAGCAAGATCAACCTGCAAAAAAGCAAAATTTACTGCTGGAACTGCCTTGGAACAGAAATTGGGAGAATATCTAGAGTTCTAGAAATGGACTGCTTGTAGAATTGGGACTCTTTCACCTACTTGGGTGTCCCGATCTTCAAGTCTGCCATCAACTCAGCAAACTGGAATCCCATCGTTGACAAGTTAAAACTAAAGATTCAGAAGTGGGGGGCAGGCTGGCTTACACTAGCAGGAAAACTAGTTTTGCTGAAATATGTTCTTTACAGCATCCCCATATACCAATCCTCTATTCTTCTGGCCCCCATCACAGTCATCGGCAAGATTGAAAGTCTCTTCAAAAAATTTGTGTGGGAAGGAGGGAGAGGAAACCTGAAAAAGATACATCTTGTCAGTTGGGACAAAATCCAAAAACCTTACAGCGAAGGAGGCCTCCAAGTTAGAAGCATTCATGCTCAGAATTTAGCCATGGGATCCAAACTCCTCTAGCAATTGGTATCCGGAAGGCCTAGCTGGAGCAAGAAGGTGTTGTGGAAAAAATACTTCACAGGACAGAGACAACGGTGCTTAGATAAAAGCCCCCCCAGTAAAAAAGGATCCCCTATCTTTAAACTCTGTCTCAAAGCACTGGAACACTTCAGGGCTTCACTGTACTGGATCCCCGGTAATGGGAAAAGAATCAAAGTTTGGGACGATTCAATCCTTGGGGAAGAACCTTTGGGGCAAAATCTAGGTATTCAGAATATAAAAAAGTGGCTCCAGGAGTAGCATGTCTCCACCCTTTGGGACCTCTCTTCCTGGGATAATGGAAACAACTGGTCTGATTGGAATTTAAGATGCTACCCCCCTAGGCTTGACGAAGAGGCAAAGCTTCTGTCCAAGCTCCTGCAGGGAAAAACCCCACTAAATCAAGCTGCCAGGGATAAGAGAGGTTGGGGCACAACATCTGGAAGTTTCACTTCAAGGGAAGGCTATCAAACTTTAATGGCGATCCCTCATGCTGCTCCAAATCCTATCCTCTGGAAGCACGTCTAGTCTACTCTGTCCATTCCGAAAGTCGACCTTTTCTGTTGGAATATAGCACACAGAAGCATTCTCACTGCGGAGAATCTGAGGAAAAGAGGACTGGAAGGCCCCTCAAGATGCATCCTGTGTAAGAACTACGAGGAAAACATGGACCACTTACTTCTTTCCTGTCCTTTCTCAAGAGAGGTTTGGCAAGAAGTTCTTCCCACGAGTATGCACATCTCTGTTATGCCTGCTCTTACTGCTGATCTCCTTTCCAAAAAGGGTCTGCTCAAAACAGTCTGGATGTTGCTCCCTAAATTTGTCTTCTGGAAACTTTGGCTTGAGAGAAACAATCGGCTATTCAGAAGTGTGGAGAGGCCTCCCTCAAAAGTGGCAATGAAAGCCAAAGCTCTCCTTGAAGAGACCCTGGAACACAAGCCTGCTCTTTTGAATGCTCAGCCTTTAGATGACAGGGAAACAAACTAGCTTACCTCCCTAGCCATAAACGCTCAAGCTCCTCCCCCTGGCAGGCTTCCAGCTCTAGCTGATTGGGAAATCCGATTGTCTGAAGAGGATTTTCTTAAATGGAGACTCGCACAGGAAACTCACTGTCTATTTTTCGATGGCGCATCCAAGGGAAAACCAGGCCCTTCAGGAGGAGGAGGAGTAATCCTCTCGCCCTCAGACTCCACTCGATCCACCTTTGCCTGGGGGCTGGGAGAACAATCTAATAATTTCGCTGAATACTATGCACTATGGCAGGGCCTCCGGCAAGCACTAAATCTAAGCATTCAAACATTATCAATCTTTGGGGACTCCAAACTGGTGGTGCAGGCCATGCGCATGAAGAAGAGTCCCTCCAACCTCCAAATGAATCGGATCTACCAGAAAATAAGGATCCTAACAGGCAAGTTTAAAACTATAAGATTCTTCCATGTCCTCTGCCACCTCAACAAGGAAGCTGATCATGAGGCCAACCATGCCTCTCTCCTGAGCAGAAGCATAATTTCTGTCAATGGGACCGATTCAATCTGCAATATCCCGTGACTTCGGCAGGCCTGTTCTCCTACTCTGTAAACTTTGCCTCCAGTGTTCCACCGTTCACTGTCCCTTTCTTAGTAGCATGAACCTCTTACTAACCCTGATGGAGATGAAGGCTTCTTACAGGAACAAAAAGCTTTGCCCAAAAAAATTCAAGACTTTACTGACTCAAGTAACCAAGGCCAAAATTTGGAAGAAGTGCAGAGAGCTCAGGTTAACTGTTCAGCAAATGGCTCACGTGACAGAGGAAGGACAACAACTGTTGCAAAACTCTATCCATCTCCTGCAGCACGAAAAGGTGAAGATGACCGATGACCTCCAAAATACCTGCCAAAGAACGCTTTCAGCCACAGGAGGAAAACACAAGTTGAGCAGATCAAGTCGACTCCAGCCAGGTCGAGAACGATCCACTTCAAATCCCCGTCACAGTAGAGAGAGGTACCACGCAAAGCTTGAGAAGTTGGTGTCTTCTTCAGCGCAGGGGAAGACACACCTTAACATTGATGTTGGAAACCTGCACTCTCATACTCAAAGCCGGCATTTACAAATCAATACGCGTAAGGATGTCAAGAGAAGGCGCAAAAAGCCACTGGATTTGGCCAACAAAAATCACTACAGAAAGAAACCTCACGATGTCCAGGAGTTCACTGGCAACCGGATCACTGATACTGGTCAACAATATTGATAGGATTCCAGTTTTGCGAGCCTTAACCATTGGACTCTGCCACTTTCGACACAGTGTTCTGTCCTGCCAGGGAATCTGCCAGTGTAGCAAAGCACCCGGAAGCTGATTTTCCGGTCTTTAATTAATCTACCCATCAGTTACAGTAAAAAAAAAACAAATATGACCTGTCAAAATAAACATGAGTTGTCCAAAAATGGTATGCTATCCAAAAATCATATGTTGTCCAAAATAAAGTGCAAGCAAGTCCATATATAGGTGCCAAAGAAATTATGAGAAACCATATTTATTATGATAGGTTGCCCCTATCTTGCTTTGACTACTCTCAGCCTTTTCATTTTTTCCAATTGAGCAGATTTATGATCATTATCTTGCATATGGGAAGTGACTGAATGAGAAGATTCATGTGATGATTTTGACCTGGATGTTGTTACTTTCTCTTCCTCAAGGTTTTCTTCAAGTTCAATGATTTTGGCCTTGTGATGGGCATGTGAGCCTTGGGATTGAGGCTGCAAATTCCGATGTGAAGGAGGTGGTGGTGGCAGTGAACCAGTGGGCCAAGCATGAAAGAGAGTTTGTTGTGGGTTATCAATATTTGGCCATGCTTGTGAGTGTCTGGGAGGAGGGTGCACAATATCTTGCCAGCCATCTCGTTCTGGCACAACTAAAGGATTGGAATTATGAGTTGGAACTGGTATACCAATATTTGGGCATGGATTCTCAAGAATAGGCAGAGGTATGTAAGCTTGTTTTCCAGCCAAGTTGAGGAACCCTGTTTGTAACAACTGATTAAAATCTTCCAAATTTGCATCAAAATGTATAGAGAACCTTAATCTTTTGTTTCCCCTTTTCCAAGGACCCAATCCTCTGCCTCTGTTATTACTCCTCCTACTATGACTACCTCTGCTAAAAAATCTCATTCTAACACACATTTACAAATATTAGAACCAGATCATGACTAATCAATCATCTAAAATTTTGCAAAATAATAATTTAGGCCTGGCTCTATATACATAACAATACATGTGCAAGCAATCAGTATGCATTCCACATTCCAGAACTAGTAATTACTCAAAATAGGGATTTAGAGGGCTCTTGGGATTTTATGATTAGGTTTGTAATTAGTGGAAAATGGCAAGTATGATAGGGAAGTGCAATACAAATTGTTCATTTACCATGATTAGTTCCATCACATCATTATCATCAACATCTTTTAATATGAGATAGGGCAGAGATCAAACCAACTAAACACTCATTTTCCACTTATATACTTCTTCCATGAAACGTTTCTTACAATTATAATCTAAGCATGGGGATGAAACAGGTATTTGGGTTGATGGAAGGGATTGTAATGAACGGGAAATATTAAGTATGACGGGGAAAACACAATGGACATGCTTATACTACAATTATCTTGATTATCATTCAATCCTTGCAATTCCAACCAATAGGATTATAGTCACCACACAACCATAGTTTTCAATAAAATCAATCTATATTTCATTTCATAAAGTATCCATTTCGAAAACATAGTTGCGAAATGTCACACAACAGTTACGTCATCATTTGAATTGTTCTCAACATATTTTCATGTCACACTCCAAGCATTATTTCCTTTTTTTATGATCAAAATCTATGTATTAATTCTTGTTTAATATCAATTTCCATCTTCAGTTAAAACATTACAGATTATTGTCAACATCAAATGTGAAACATTCATGTAGACAATGCTCGAAAAATCAACAAAGTCATCAAACAAACATTTGAGTTATCCAAAAAAATATCTTATTTATCTACACTCTTAAATGATCGATTTCATTGCTTATCAAACAACACTCAAATGATCAAATCGTAAAAATGCTCGTTCAATCCAACCCCAAACTGGATAGAGCCTTTTTTCTGCAAGGAGATGATAGACGAATATGTGCATTGAAATTACTTAATCAATATCATGATATTGTGCCCCTATTATGGCCAAAAGGTCACGAAATCGAACCCGACAGAGATGTCGCAAAACAACAAGGGTTTAAAAAATTTATCACCACCAAAGCACAACCATCAACTCTGGGAGGCCCAATGGGTTACTAAGAAACAATCTCATACTTTGGTGTTACATTGTCACAAATCTAATCATAATATGCAGAGACAGTGATGCCTCCCTCTTTTGTTTTCGGTCCCAAACAACGACCATAATCAAAATGACTAGGGTTTTACAGGATTGTGGTTTCCAATGAATAACAGAATGCCAAAAATAGGAGGGCTTTGACCCAAACGTTTTAGTTCGGACTTAGCCTAACCGAAATGTGCATGCAGGTAGACCAACAAGGTTATGCATAGGTTCATGTGATATTTCAAGAAACAACGCAGGGTCTGCAACACTAAAACAACAAAGACCCAAAACACCAGACCTTTCCATTTTAATGAGCCATATATAAACACAGACCAACATGATAAATAAGCAACCAACGGCCATAACTATGGTAATCAACCATCCACCATAACATTCAAACTTTTGTGCATGCATTTTTCCAAAAACAAGAGCAAAACCAGCTTAATTTTCTTCAAAAGAGAACATGAAAGCATCTAATGACAAGCACAGCATGCAGTTACAGAGCCATGCATAAATTATTAACCAAAAATCACATTGATGATAGGGAATCAAAACCCTATTACCTAGTGTTGTGCAGGATAAAAGGTGCCTTTGAGCGGTTGTTGTGGTTACCAGAGCTCGATTTCCACTAACGAATGAAACAAATTCCAAAACTGAAAGTGGTAGCTTTGAACAACAATTTGGTGCATTAATTGTTGGTCACGTCATGCTAGGGTGATGGCCAGCATTAATCACTTGCTAAACCCAAGACAAGCCACATAAAAACCTTGACCAACCAACAGGTTCCAAGTAAGCGCCAACGCATTTTGGATCACATGTTAACAATGCATCCACCTGCCATATTAACCACCGTCGGCAAACAACAATTTCCATCTTATGTTATATGCATACAAGATGTCCCACACACGTTTGAAACATCAACATTCACTAACATATGAACTTCCAACACTTAGCCACTATAAAAAAGATCGTCGGCCATACCATGCAATGTCTATAAAATATACATGTTGGATCATATCGATACGATATACAATATGTGTGAAGTGTGACTAATACCCCCTATGTGTTAAGACCTTCAACATTTTTCCAAATATAAATCATTATGCTATCACAATGTAACAATAAGGTCAGCACTACTACATCCTTGTAGCTTGTCTAATATGTATTGGACTATGTACATATAACTTGTGTAATATATATAAATAATGTGTTATGTGCATATGTATGCAGGTCACCCTTTTCTTGTATGTCTAAAACTCAACAACTAGTGGGTAAATATCATGTCGATGCATTCATAAAAAAAAACAATATTTTATCATTTGAAACAGCAACCATAAAACACCCTTTCTTTTATGGAGATGATTTTGTCCGACATTGGTAATCAAAAAATGCCCAAAGAGGCATTTTGAATACCATTCAAAACCACTCAATCTCATATCAAAATAATCATCATGCAGGTGATCCATAAGTATCAAAGACAACTATCAACAATAAAAAAATTAAGTGACTTTTCCTTCAAAGGGGTTCTTCCCAGTTTATTATTTGAATGAAACTATAGGGGGTCCCCACTTATAGTTTATTTAATATATATGTATATATAATATTTTAAAAAAATGAGTATGCCTTGCAATTCTTTGCAGGCAGGTGACTTTTGACAATTTTGAGATTCAACAGGTACCAAAGAAAAATTGTGAATGGAGGATTTGTGTGGACTTTCGAGAACTCAACAAAGCAACACACATGGACCATTTCCCACTTTCATTCATTGACCAGGTCTTGGATACATTAGCAGGGAATAAATACTTCTTGTTCCTCGATGGATTCAACTGGTATAACCAAATCTAGATCGCAACTGAGGATCAAGAAAAAACAACATTTACTTGTCCATGGGGGACATTTGTCTATTGTGTTCTACCATTCAGGTTATGTAATGCCCCCGCCACCTTTCAAATAGATGCAATTGCTATATTCTCTGATTTAATTCAAGATTGTGTGGAAATATATATGGATGATTTCACGACATATGACAATGAGTTTTATGAGGCATTGGAAAATCTATAGAAAACATTAATAAGGTGTAAAAAATCAAATGTTGTCCTTAGTAATGAGAAATGTTCAATGATGTTAACTTATGGCATCGTATTAGGACACCGCATCTTAGCTAAAGGCATCCAAGTGGATCTATTGAAAATCAAGGTAATATTAAACTTCTCGACTCCATGTTCGCAAAAACAGGTATGAAGTTTCCTAGGATATGCTCGTTATTACAATCGCATTATTGAAAAAATTTCATGAATTGCTTCTTCATTATTTTCCTTGCTTAACAAAGATTCTGAGTTTTTATGGACAAAGTCATGCTAGTATGCACTTGATGAACTGAAGACTAAAGTGTCTGCTGCTCATATTCTAAGAGGGCCTGATTGGTCCCTCTCGTTTCATATATCCACAGACACATCTGACACCGCCATTAGAGTTGTTCTAGGAAAACTGGAAGGAAAGGATCCATGCGCAGTCTATTACTTCAAAAAAAAATCTAACCCATAGAACTAAATTATACGACAAAAAAAAATATTTTATTGTGGTAATACAATAAATTTTGGCATTACATCACAGGATATCCAATAATATTGCACATTGACAATGTTGCCATAAACTACTTAATGAACAAACCTATCACTAATAGTAGGGTAACTAGGTGGTTATTGTTACTGCAGGAATATGATATAACCAACTTGAATAAACTAGGAAAGGATAATGTAGTGGCCGAATTTCTTTCAAGACTTGCATATAACGAGTTTGAGCCACCTATAAAAGATTATTTTCCTGATGAGCACCTATTTTCGGTTTCTACTAACTCTCCTTGGTTCACAAATATCGCTAATTACTTGGTTGCAGATAGTCTACCCCATAATTTGTGTCCAAAAGAGTGACATAAGATCATCAAACACAGTTGGATATTCTCATGGATCAAAGGTTACCTCTTCCACACAGGATTGGATCTCATTATTAGAAGATGTGTGCGAGAAGACAAGATCCATGATATTTTGAAATCCTGTCATGATAGCCCGTGTGGAGGCTACTATGTAAATAAAAGAACAGGGTACAAGGTACTTCACCAAGGGTACTATTGGCCAACTATCTTAAAATATGCCAACGAATATGTAAAAAGGTGTGATGATTGCCAACACATGGGAATACCGGTGCAATCAAATGAGATGTTGTTACAGCAATAAATGATATTAGAACCCTTTGATAAATGGGCCCTGGACTTTGTAGGGTCGAACAATCCTTCTTCCCATCGTAACTCATGTTATCCCCATTTTGTGGGATAACTAAGGAGATGATGTCTCGAGGCCCTCAGGTTGCAGACATGGAGTACCGAGAGACATCTTGATCAGTAGTGTCCACTTGGACAGACAAAGACTCACCTCACCACCATAGCTCTAGGTTGATCATGACGGTATCCACCACATCAACAGACATCTGCAAGACATTGGGTCTTTCTCCATGAGGTACAATTCATGTTTTATGGTGAGTGTCATTTCAATATTTGATGCATTTGAGTTTGTTGCATCTATTACTGCTTTTGATTATGTGACATTTGCTTGCACATTATGCTATTTTCCCTATTTTACCTTGGTGGTTGACATTGCGTACTAGTAAGTGGGTCACCCTTAGGGATAGTTCTGATACTGGGAGGTACTTCTGACGAGTCATTGTGCCATTCTCGACCATACTTGTCACTTTCCATACTTTATCCCCTCATCTCCTCACCTTTTGGGATTTTCAGGTGTACTGACCCAAGAAGGGGTTGTCCCTCACTTCATGGGAAGAAGGGGTTTAAGGCCCAAAGGCTTTTGGATGAAAAAATATAAAAGCATGATTATGACCCTTTCATATGCTCGCCCAAAGAGGTCTTGAGAGTAATGAAAAACTCCTCCTAAAAAATCAAAGACCTGCAAAAGAAAACACAGAACATAAATGTCCCACTTGATTGAGGGATTTACACAAAGTACGTTACAAGCTATACTATACATTCATGGCACTATGTGTACTTCTCCCTTCAAGAGACACTTTGGCATTGCCCCCCAAGCTAATCAATTCACCCTAGGGAGTGCCCATTTTTTGGACCTTAATTAATTAATGGAAATTAATGGGCTTGGAAAAAGGATGCAATGAAAATGAAGGTGCAACACACCCTCTAAAAAGGCACCCATAAGTGAGACACTACAACCCCTTGTATGTTATGAAGGAGGTCCCCTCGGGAAACACCCCTAAACTTCATGAATGATTCACCCATTTACTCATCATGATGTTTTGAATTGAGATCCTTGGAGGGCGTATCCATTTGTCTTTATAGGACCTAGATGGTGAACAAGTTTGGAGGAACAATCCTAGCTTGGGCTTCCATGGGGCTTGAAGCCCACAGGTTGTATGCCAAGGGTCCACATGTCAAATCACAAAAACATACCTTTAGAATATTAGATGACATCATGGAGGACCTAATCTAACCCCTACCACCCAATCATTTTGCTTGAAGGAGGAAAAACATCACCTTCTTGGAGCTTGACATTGTAGTAGGGATAGGATTTGGTGGTGGTTGAGGACACTTGGTATGTTTTGGATGAAATAACCCCTGATTGTGGAAGAGATGGCTTGTATCAAGGACACTTTTCCTTTGGAGGCTTAGCTCACCCATCTCCAACTCAACGACTTGACCTAAAGTGCCAAAACTCACCCAAAAGGAGGGTGACGACATGTTTTATGGTTTCTTTGATGTGCAAAAGTATGAATTAAATAATAGTATTTTGTAAAGGGGCAAGATTTGGGTTGTTGACCCCTTACCTTGTGGTTTACCCTAAAGTATGTGGACAAACTATGTTTAGAATATTTTGTATAAAAAGAGATCATTTGTATCTCATTTTCACATAGCTCTCCCATGTGGAGAAAAATACTTGCCTGAAATTTCCGCCCTACTTGGGAAAAATCGTTTTCTCTCTACATTGTGATATGGTTTATCTCTTGTCTTATGAAAGGAAGTGGTGTGCTACTCTTGGAGGCTCTTTCTCTTTTCTTTGGTGATGAAATTTCTTGGTAACTAGGGTTTTGTCTTGGCATTTCTTGGAATTGGTAAGGAAAATTTGCACTTTGTTAGGTTTCTTTCTTGTTCCATACTTTTTATTATCTAGATCCTTGGAGGAGTATACGGATTTACAACCTGCAACCATTTTTATCATTATTGTTTGTTGAAAAGGATATTCCAAAGGTTGCTAGGAGGAGTAAAAGGGTGTACACCCTCCTAGACTTTATCTTGTTAGGGTTGTTATCTTAAGGGCATAAAATGGATTACCCCCCTTGACATTTAGTAGTCCTAACCTAATACAAGAAGACTCCACAACCCATTTGGCAAGGCACTAATCTTTTATCACATTGGAGAAATAAATTGCTTACATTGAAATACGTGATTTTATGAGATATTGAATTTGTTCAAAGTTGAATCAATTGTTTTCCTTAATCGCTTGCTTGAGCCACTAGGGAATTTTGATTGGTCAAGGATATCTTTCTGTTGTTATAAACTTATGCTACAACCATTAGGGTTGTTGCAAACTCTCTTTTTCAAGCTTAATTTCTCACTCTTTTACCGTTGGAAATAGTTGGAAAGTTGTTATTGTTAATCTACTTGATGTTGGCTATTGTTGAGCAATTTTTTGGCTAATTCCTTGGGGTAAAAGTTGTGTCTATATAAAATATTTACTACAGCCATTTGGCTGCGCTGAAAAAATATTTCAAAACATCTTTTTGCAGCCCTATTTCACCATCAAAGCTTGTGCTAAAGTATTGGGAATTAGTTTGCATGTTCAGTGCTTCATTGCACAATAAATACTTGATGTTTTTGATGGTTATTTCTATAGTAACTAATTGATTTATTGTCGATATATATTTTTGTTGACTGCTGCAAATAGGGACAACAAGATTAACTTGCTTGTCCACCTAACATATACTGTATACAGTTGGTTTTTCTTGTGTCTCGGGAAGGTACAAACACTCTCAACGGTTACCCAAGGACTTCGAAACCTTAAACCACTCCTAAGAATCATCCTTAAGCCTTATTACATCTAGTAACTTGACCTATAGGGGATTTCATTTCATCATCTTACTTTCCATTTCATTTCCCCCTAGGGTAACCCGAGATTCCCCTCTTGTGGTGATTTTCATCATCACTAAAGTGATGGGAATACCTATCTACGATGACAGTGGGTAGGTTTTCTCTTAGTTGTCGCCATATTGTGATTTGGGTCAGGATTTTTCCAACTTACAACTTGTGTGATAACATTTTGGCATCATTGTCAGGGAGGATTTTGAATCCTTTTATGAACCCTAACGACACTTTGGCAAGCTATCCCAAAGCATTTTCATATTTTTTTTGGTGACTCCACCTGAGTGAAGTTCCCTCTCCCCCTCCACCCTTGATGAGCTCCTCTTGAAGATTATCTAACGACCCCACCTTCCCAAGAACTCAAATTTCCCTTTTTCCCCTTTCATCCTTTGATGAGCCTTGACCTCATCCAACAACTCCATTGAGGTACCTTCTCGGCCAATGGAATTATGGCACCATTTAATGAACCATTGTCCAAAGCTTGTTATGCCTAGAGGAAGGAACTTTTACAGATGGAAAAGGAAATGGCTGCTAATAGAGCTGTTGAGGAAACGATGAATCGTATAAAAGAGTTATTTCAAAAATCTGTCGAAGAAATATCCCTTGAGGATGAAGAAATGCTTGAAGGACAAATATACAAAGAAAGCCACCAAGAAGATACCCATGAAGATCTGGACAAGACTTTTGATGAATATGAAGTGTGTATACCTACCCTTCCTTTTGATGAAGATATCCATACCTCAGTTCCTCCTGCACATCAAGAAGAGAACATGATGATTTGTGACACTTTTGAAGATCCTAATGATAATTTATTCCATGACTTTAGAAGTGAAGAAGTATTAGAGGAGCCCTTGGATGCGACGGAACTTTTTTAAAGGAGGAAAACAAAGCACTATGTATTAAGGATCCAGCCCCTTGCGATGAAGAGGCGATGGAGGGGTGTGTACATAAAAAGAAAGAAGAATCCTGACAAGGTGCAACATGTTGAGACATCGTTATCTTTTCTCATGCTTGATGAGGATGAGGTCGTTCAAACTTGTCTTCCTCTGGCACGCAAAGATGAAGAAATGATTAACCAATATGATGTAGATTCTCTTGTGCAAAACCTCTCCGACATGGTTGATCTACACATTGATGATTTCATACATATTGGGAGACGTACATGGGATTTTGGTCATTTCATTTTTTATAGAGACCCTATTTACGGCATTGAGGGTAGCTCTCAGGCAAAGGGGTTTGATTTTTCATCGTCAAAGGACTAGTATTCATGCATATATGATTCAGATGTTTGGCAACCTAGTGATGATATGATTACAGATTTGTTATGTCCATTCAAGGATGACCCAGCGCAGTATGATTTCAGCCATCCCTTGGGAGTTGTGATGCAAATCCTTTTGGGGACGCAAACTTGTTCTATGAGAACTTGCAGCCACCTTCATACTCAATTTTAGATGAACATTGGGACATGGCCATCCCAGAGCAATCAAAGTCTCAATCTACAAAGTGAAATTATTTTCATATTGAGCATTTATACAAGGATTTGCAGATGAAGAGGCCATGTTTTTCTTTCTCTAGACCCGAGGTTGTCCCTTACCTCATTCCTTCTTCTCAAGGAAATCATGAGGTCTTCTTAGGGCCTCTCATATCTTCTCAGTCTTCAGGAAGCAATGATCATACTACTGGAGATGAAGATGACCCATCGTCTACATATGATAGCTCTCTTCATAGATGGATTGATCGAGCTTGTGGCTATCCTTTCTAGCATGATTTCCGGGATAATCAGAATTGCGGCTACTCTTTTCAGCAATATTTCCTCCCTCCCACCCATCTCCATGAGTTTTATTTCATGATTGATTATATCTTTGTTTATGCTCATGATTATTATGTGTTGGACTTGTCTTTGTTATTTCACATGATTAAGCACATGGGAAGATAACTTGATGAAATGATGAACAAATGGTTGCATTGGTTGTATGACTTCACCTAACATCGTTTATCACCTGATCTTTAGGGCCCCAAAGCATAAGGTAAGTAGGTAGGTCATCTTTCTTTCCTTGCATTTGCATCGTGATTGCTCATGTTAGTTTAGATGCATTTCATATTTCATTTTTCTCTACTTGCATCTTGATTTCATGCTCAATTTAGAAATTTTTGAAAAACGCTAAAATTTCCTTTTCCAGATTAGTTTTAATTTTTTATTTTGATGTATATGGACGAAGGGTGATAGAACCACCCTATATTTTATAGTGTTTTGTTTCAGTGTAGGCAAATTCTACCAAGAGATGTTGTGGTTATCATGCACTCTATGGCGAGCACATGTCCCTAAGTAGGAGCCAAAGGTTATCCCCATTTTGTGGGATAACTAAGGAGATGATGTCTCAAGGCCCCTAGGTTGCAAACATGGAGTATCGAGATACAACTTGACCAACAGTTTCCACTTTCATAGACAAAGACCCACCTCACCACCACAGCTCTAGGTTGATCACAACGATATCCACCACATTAGTTGGCATTTGGAAGACATTGGGTCTTGCTCCATGAGATACAAGTCAGGTATTATGGTGAGTGTCATTTCAATATTTGAGGCATTTGAGTTTGTTGCATCTATTACTACTTTTGATTATGTGACATTTGCTTGGACATTATGCTCTTTTTCATGTTTCACCTTGGTGGTTGGCATTGCGCCCTAGTAAGTGGGTCATCCGTAGGGATAGGTATGCTACTGGGAGGTCCTTCCAACAAGTTGTCGTGCCATTCCTGACCATACTTGTCACTTTCCACACTTTATCCCCTCACCTTCTCACCTTTTTGGATTTTCGGGTGTACTGACCCAAGAAGGAGTTTTCCCTCACTTCATGGTAAGAAGTGGTTGAAGGCCTAGAGGCTTGTGGCTGACAAAAGATAAAATCTTGATTATGCACCTTCCATATGCTCGTCCAAATAGGTCTTGAACGCAATGAAAAGATTCCCCTAAAAAATCAAATACCTACAAAATAAAATAGATAACATAAATGTCCCACTTGATTGAGGGATTTACACAGACTGTGTTACAAGCTAGACTATACCCGCATTGCACTATGTGTACTTCTCCCTTCAAGCGACACTTTGGTACTTCCCCCCAAGCTAATAGATTCACCCTAGGGAGTGCCCATTGTTTGGACCTTAATTAATTAATGGCAATTAATGGGCTTGGAAAAAGGATGCATTGAAAACGAAGGTGCAACACACCCTCTACAAAGTCACCCATAAGTGAGACATTACAACCTCTTGTATGTCATGAACCCCATCCACAAAATTCTTCCCATCATCATGACACCTCATGCACATAAATTAGAATGAGGTCCCCTCAGGAAACACCCTTAAACTTGAGGAATGATTCATCCAATAGGTCATTTTGTCAAACCTCCCATACCTAAATTTGGAAAATTGCATAGGGTCTTTGAGCATTAGTTTATTTGATGAGGTGGTTTGGATGTACTTGCTTAGATGGAACTTTTATTGATTTGATTTACTCATTATGATGCTTTGACTTGAGATCCTTGGAGGGTGTATCCATTTTTCTTTGCGGGACCTAGATGGTGGACAATTTTAGAGGAACAATCCTAGTTTGGGTTTCCATGGGGCTTGAAGCCCACAGGTTGGATTCCAAGGGACCACATTCCAGATCACTAAAACATTCCTTAGGAGGCTTATATGACATCATGGAGGACCTAACCTAACCCTTACCGCCCAAACGTTTTGCTTGAAGGAGGAAAAATGTCACCTTCTTGGAGCTTGACGTCATAGTAGGGCTAGGATTTGGTGGTGGTTGAGGAAACTTGGCACGTTTTGGAGGAAATAACCCATGATCATGGAAGAGATGGCTTGGATTGAGGAAAAATGGCCTTTGGAGGCTTAGCTCACCCATCTCCAACTCAACGACTTGACCTAAAGTGCCAAAAGTCACCCAAAAGGAGGGTGACGCCATGTTTTAGGGTTTCTTTGATGTGTAAAATTATTAATTAAATAATAGTATTTTGTAAAGGGGAAAGACTAGGTTTGTTGACCCCTTATCTTGTGGTTTACCCTAAATTATGTGGACAACCTATGTTTAGAACATTTTGTATAAATAGAGATCATTTGTATCTCATTTTCACATAGCTCTCCCATGTGAAGAAGGATACTTGGCTGAAATTTTCGCCCTACTTGGGAAAATTCATTCTCTCTCTCTATTGTGATATGGTTTATCTCTTGTCTTATGAAAGGAAGTGGTGTGTTACTCTTGGAGGCTCTTTCTCTTTGCTTTGGTGATGAAATTGCTTGGAAACTAGGGTTTTTTCTTGGCATTTCTTCGAATTGGTAAGGAAAATTTGCACTTTGTTAGGTTTATTTCTTGTTCCATACTTGTTATTGGCTAGATCCTTGCAGGAGTATAAGGATTTACAACCTGCACCCATTTTTATCATTATTGTTTGTTGAAAAGGCTATTGCAAAGGTTTCTCGGAGGAGTAAAAGGGTTTACACCGTCCTAGACTTTACCTTGTTAGGATTGTTATATCAAGGGTCTAAAAGGGCTTACACCCCTTGAGATTTAGTAGTCCTAACCTAATAAAAGAAGGCTCCACAACCCATTTTTCAAGGCACTAATATTTTATCGCATTGGAGAAATAAATTGCTTACATTGAAATACGTGATTTTACGAGATATTTAATTTGTTCAAAGTGGAATCAATTGTTTTCTTTAATCACTTGCTTGAGCCACTAGGGCATTTTGATTGGTCAATGATATCTTGTTTTTTTTATAAACTTATGCTACAGCCATTAGGGATATTGCAAACACTCTTTTTCAAGCTTAATTTATCACTCTTTTACTGTTGGAAATAGTTGGAAAGTTGTTATTGTTAATCTACTTGATGTTGGCTATTGTTGGGAAATTTTTTGGCTAATTCCTTGGGGTAAAAGTTGTTGTTGTAGAAAATATTTTCTACGGCCATTTGGATGCTCTGAAAAATCTTTGAAAACATCTTTTTGCAGCCCTAATTCACCATCAAAGCTTGTGCTAAAGTATTGGGAATTAGTTTGCATGTTTAGTGCTTCATTGCCCAATAAATACTTGATGCTTTTGATGGTTATTTCTGCAGTAAGTAATTGATTTCTTGCCAATATATATATTTTTTTACTACTGCAAATAGGAACAACAAGCTTAACTTGTTTTTCCACCTAACATATACTGCATACAGTTGGTTTTTCTTGTGTCTCGGGAAGGTACAAACACTCTCAGCAGGTACCCAAAGACTTGGAAACCTTAAACCACTCTCGAGACTCATCCTCAAGTCTTATTCCATATAGTAATTTGATCTATAGGGGATTTAATTTTATCATCTCACTTTCTATCTCATTTCCCCCTAGGGTCACTGGGGATTTCCCCCTTGTGGTGATTTTAATCGTCACTAAAGTGACGGGAATACCTATCTAAGGTGACAGTGGGTTGGTGTTCTCTTAGTTGTTGCCATATTGTGGTTTGGGTCAGGATTTTTCGAACCTACAACTTGTGCGATAACAACTCCTACATCCTAGTATGCACAGATTATGTCACAAAATGGATGGAAGTCAAGGTACTCCCAACCGCAACAGAACAAGTAGTAGTAGGATATTTTTAATGAAGAAATCCTCACTAAATTCAGGATACCTTGGGAAATAGTTACAGATTGAGGAACTCAATTCACTTCAAGACTCATTAGAGACTTGATGGATAAATAAAAGATCAAACAAAGGGTTGCTCCACCATATCACCTGCAAGCCAATGGACAAGTATAAGGGGCAAACAAAATCCTTGAGGCCATCATCACCAAGACTGTCAAACTACACCTCAAGGACTAGGCTAACAGACTACCTGAAGCTTTATGGTCCTACCGGATAACATGGAGAACTACTACTAGTTGTACTCCATATTAAATAGTGTATGGAAAGAGACTATTATTGCCCATTGAAATAGAGGTCCAAACACTAAGAACAATTATACAAATTGGAATAGACTTAACTGAAGCTTAGAAGCAGAGACTCCTCCAGATCAACTAACTAGATGAACTCCATCAAGCCAACCTACACCACACAACAGTAATACAACATCAAAGAGCTATATGGGATGACAAGTTCATTAAAAATAAGAAATTCAAAGTTGGAGAGTGGGCCTTATTATTTGACTCCAGGTTCAAGGATTTTAGAGGGAAGTTCCACACTTGATGGCTCAGACCTTACGATATTGATATTGTATATGAAAATGGAGCCATCAAACTTCTGACCATTTACAATGAGAGAACTCCTCTGATGGCAAATGGATATAGGCTTCAATTATATCATAAACCCCTATCCAAAAATTCCTTTCTGAATAGAATCACTAGTGGATGGCTCGACAATGATTTGAAGATTATAAACGAGGGGGGAACCCTTGCTGAATGATTCATTCATGTTCAAAAGAAAAAACACTCATGTATGATCACCCTTAAGGGCATGTCTGGGGGCATGTTTTTTGAAAATCAACTTATGTTGGTGCATGAAATGCTAAAAAAAGAAACTGAGAGAAAGAAAGAAGGGAACTTCATGGTTTCATGATGGTTACATTAGGATACTTTTGATCAATTTTTAGTAAAAAAATTTCTTTAATAAATCTTTTTTTCAAGATATGCAGGGGAGAATAATGTTGTTGTAACTATGGCTTGTTGCAACTCTAGCTTACTGCAACTCTAGCTTACTGCAACTCTGGCTTACTACAACTTCGACTTGCTACAAATCCTATTGTTCCAACTCTTTCTTCTCCCACTCTCATTGCTACGAATATCACCACTAACTCTTATTGCTACAACTTCTTTCACCGCAAATCATCATATCGCTACCACAACTCCACAGTTAAGATATCGACATCTGATTGGGACAAGGATGACTTCCGCCAAGATACCATGTCAAGTCACAGTCCTTGTTGACACTCACAACAATACTGAGAGGGGGGGTGAATCAATATTATATTAACTTTCTGGAATTTTCTTTCCTTTCAAGGATTCAAGTTAATTAGTAGTTCTCACTTAATGACAAATAAATGTAGAAATAAAAACAACTCGGTAAACACAATACACCAGGATTTTTACATGGAAACCCAATGCCGGAGAAAACCACAAAACATCTTTTTTTTGTTCTTATGCAAGCACCAACTTACAAATTATTATTTTTCATCTCAACTGGCACCCACCTATCACAGATAATGAGGACACCAATCCGCTCAGGCACCAACCTGTCATAGAAAATGAGGACACCAATTCTCTCAGGAACCAACATGTTACAAAATGAGGACTCCAGTCCACAGTGAGCTTCAACTCACCCTAGCACCACCCTAACACCCTTAAAAAAAATGGTTACATCATTAAACTTCTTCAACATGAACTAGCAAATCTACAGTTCAACTCCTTTGAATAAGTACATTATTTTTTCCCCTCGCGTTTCACACTTAAGTTTACGATCAGAGCGCATCCATACTTATAATAATTTTTCCTAAGTTCACCTTCATGTATGTGGACGCGTGATGGTTACATTGTGGACAAACGTTTACCACATTAAAATCTTGTCAGTTACAATTTTGTCTAAATAAATTATGTGGGTTCATGATAGTTACATTGTGGACAAATTTTGACCACATCAAAATCTTGTCGGTTACAATTTTGTCTAAATAAAGTATGTGCACATATGACGGTTACATTATGGATAAAATTTGACTAAATCAAACATACTAAATCCTCATATGACTGAGCTTCATATCATCAACGCACCTCCTGAAGAATGATGCAACAATTACATTATCGTCTGCAAAGTACCCACTGTGTAGATAGAATGAGAGTGCAAAACTTCAAGTCTTCACTTTGTCGCACTTTCCTTGCAACACACTCCCCTGGTAACTTCACAAGACTGAGAGTGTTCCCTAGTGACTTTCTTACTTGACTATTGAACTTTTATTGGTTATGTCATAGTCTACTCAGTCACTTCTCACACCAACTTTGTCTCGTCATACTTCACTCCATTGTTCTTCGCACTGACTCGAACCATTCTGCAATTTTTTCCCATCCTTTATCGCACTATAACATAAGCGTCTGCCAAACCACGGAGGAATCTATCACAGTCTACTCCATTGCATTTCTCTCCATCTGATCATGTCTCTGATTAAGTTGCAGTCATTGATATTTTTGTCCTTCAATCCTTCTATGCGCTTTTGTTTTCATCCTTTCATTACTTCCTCTGTTTGTCACACTTATGTTTTCATCCTTTCATTACATCATCTATCTACCGCACTTCTAATTTCATCCTTTCATCACTTCCTCTATCTGTTGCACTTATGTTTTCATCCTTTAAATACTTCCTATGTTTATGCATCATACTTTGTGCCATACCGTCTATGCCATTTATCCTTTTTTGCGCAGTTGATTCTTTCATGCCTTCATGACTTCCTTTGTTTATTATTACACTATATTTGACATAAATGACAACATATGCACAACAAACTCCCCCCTTTTCATTGGTGGCTACTCTATTGTTGAGTTTCTCCCCCTATCGGTGTGTTCCTCTGGCCTTCACTCCCCCTTGTTGTATCCTTCTCTTTGTCACAACTCTATGTTTATTCCCCTTTGACATCAATGGAAAAGGTATCTACCCTATTTACTATACACATCCGAAGAGTGACTCTCCCTATCTGAATGTTGTATTTCTTTTTGCTTAATTTCTTGTGTTTCTCCCCCTGAGGCTGGACAGTTCTTTCAGAAATATCCAACCTGTCATGAAGGTTATGCACCTTAATGAGGAGTGGGAAGAAATCACAAATTCTCCCTGAGATACTCAAAGGAGTCTCTAGGTAATGGCTTGGTAAGTATATCTACAATCTTCTCTCTAGAATGAACATATTCTACTTTAACCACATGATCCTAAACCTGTTCTCTGAGAAAATGATATTTGATTGGTATATGCTTAGTCTTAGATTGTTGAACAAGATTTTTAGAGAGATTAACACTAGTATTGTTGCACATGATGGAGATAGTTTGATCACATGGAAGTTGAATATCATTGAGATTGTTTTTAATCCACAACACTTGAGTGTAGCAGGATGGTGCAGCTATATATTCAACTCCAGCTATAGATAGAGAAATGGAAGTTTGTTTCTTGCTAAGCCAGGAGACTAAACAACTGCCAAGGAAGAATGTGCCTCCACTGGTGCTTTTTCTATCATCAACACTACATGCCCAGTCTGCATCTCTATAAGCTTTGAGAACAATATTTGTGTCTTGTGGATACCACAAGCCATAATCTACAGTGCCTTGCAAGTATCTAAATATTCTTTTAACTGCAAGAACATGAGTTTCCTTAGGATTGGCTTTAAATCTGCCCACTAGACGCACTACTTGTGTGATGTCAAGCCTTGAAGCTATGAGATAGAGTAAATTGCCTATCATAGACCTGTACATGGTTTGATATACTTCTAAAGCATTGTCATCCTTGTTGAGTTTACAATTGGTAGTCATGGGATTGCTTACTGGTGCGCAATTCTCCATGCCAAATTTCTTCAAGATTTCCTTGAGATATTTATCTTGAGAAATAAAAATTCCTTTTCTAATTGATGAATCTATAAGCCAAGAAAGAAAGAGAATTCTCCTAACATGGACATCTCAAACTCTTGTTGCATTGTAGTTGCAAACTTCTTACTCATTAATTCAATGTTATTGCCAAACATAATGTCATCAACATACAATGCAATAACGAACAGATCATTACCTTCAACCTTGATATTTAAATTGTTATCAACGTTTCCCTTTTTGAATCCTTGTTTGTGCAAATACTTGTCTAGTTTGCAATACCAAGCTCTCAGAGCTTGTTTTATCCCATACAATGCCTTCTTCAATCAACAAATATAATATTTTTTGTCAGTTAGCAAAAAAAAATTTGGTTGTTCCACATGAACTTCTTCCTCAGGGTCGCCATTTAAAAATGTTTATTTAACATCCATCTAGTAAACTTTGAATTTTTTGTAGAATGCAAAAGCCAAAAACATTCTGATAGCTTCAATTCTTGCAATGGACGCAAAGGTTTCTTCAAATTCCATGCCTTCTACTTGAGCATACCCTTTGCATACCAGTTTGGCCTTGTTTTTAACAATTTGTCCATCTTCATTCAACTTGTTTCTGTATACCCATTTAGTTCCAATCACATTCTTGTCATTTGATCTTGGGACAAGATCCTGAGTCTTATTTTTCTCTATTTGGTCTAATTCTTCATTCATGGCTTTGACCCAGTGGTCATCCTGGCTTGCTTGCACAAAACTTTGGGGTTCAATCATGGATAACAATGCAAAATTTGCAGAGGTAGATGTATCTATAAGTTTTCTTCTAGTTTGTACATGTATTTTCTTATTTCCAAGAATCTGACTTTCTGGATGATGTTTTTGAACATACCTTGATGAGATCTTTGGTTGTGATGTTTCCATTCTCTTATCTTCTTTTGAATACTCTGCTTCCTTATCCTTTTCATGTTTTCATCTTGTGGCTCATTACTAATTGGTTCTTCATATGAGTCATCACGATGTTGGTGTCTCATTGGATGAAATGGTCCTTCATCTACCTTTACATTTATGATCTCAACTATCTTGTGGAGTCTTTTGTTGTAGCACTTATATCCTTTACTTCTGGACGAGTATCCTAATAGTATACCTTCATTATCTCTAGAGTCAAACTTACCTAAGTTTTCTTCATTTATTTTAATGTAGCATTTGTTGCCAAACATTTTGAAGTCCTTTATTGACTTTGGTATTCCATGCTATATCTCATAAGGGGTTTTATTGTTGTTTACCCCTATGTGTGCTTTATTGAGAATGTTGACAACAGTTTGAACAACTTCGCCCCAAAAGTTTATTGGTGCTTCAGATTCATCAAGCATGGCCTTGGTCATTTCTTGAATTGTTCTATTCATTCTCTCTACTACTCCATTCTACAAAGGGGTTCTAGCAATAGAAAATTGGCTCTTGATCCCATGCTTTTCATAATAACTGTTAAATTTGTTAGAAGTGAATTCTCCTCCTCTGTCTGATCTTAGGCACTTTATTTTTAAATCCATTTCATTTTCTACATGTCCTTTGAAGACTTCAAATTTTTCAAAAGCCTCAAATTTATGCTTTAACAATCCAACCTATGTCATTATGGTATAGTCATCAATCAACAAAATGAAATATCTTTCACCTCAAGGTGATTAAGTACTAGTTAGGCCAAGGAGATCTGTATGAATCAATTAAATTGGTCGAGTGTTGAGTGTTCTCTTTCCTTGAATTGAACTCTTTACTGTTTTCCAAATTGACATGATTTACAGACAATATTCTCAAGTTTGGATATTTTAGGCATATCTCTCACAACATCTTTTCTTCCTAGATTAACAATTTGATTAAAACCAAGATGACCTAGTCTTTTGTGCCAAAGCCAACTCTCATCAGTTTTACCAATGCAACATTTTTCTTTGTCTTCTTCTAGAACATACACATTCCCTGAAGTTTTGACTGCCTTTAAGACAGTTTTCCCTATATTCACATCCATTACTTTACAGCCTTTTGAATGAAAAATAAGATTGTGTCCTTGGTCACACATTTGACTTACACTCAACAAATTATGTTTTAGCCCATCAACATACAATACATTTTGTGCTTTGGTCTTTCCCTTTTTATCTTCATCTAATACAATTGTTCATTTTCCTCTAATTCTGGCTAGAGCATTGTTTCCAAAAGTAACATTACCACTTTTTTCTTTAGTTAGAAATTCAAACTTACTTTTGTCTCATGTCATGTGCTTGGAGCAACGACTGTCAATGTACCATAGATTTTCTTCATTTTTGGCCTATAAATTCAATCCACAATTTTCTTTAATGTTATTTTTCTTCCTCCAACCTTGGTAAAATCTTTTTCTCTATCTTGATTAAAGATAGGAAGCAACTTGCTTCTGCATTCACTTTCCTTGTGTCCAAAATTATTGCATATGTGGGACTCGAGGTCATTCAGTAAAGGGGAGAGAGCATTATTGAAAGAATTTTGAACCATATCCTTTTGAGGTTTGTTGAATCTCATTCCTATACTTTTGTTATATCTAAATATTATGCAACTTATATCCCTATGTCCAAAGTTTCTACAAGAAAAAAACAATATTCATAGAAATAATTTGGATGCCTTGGAATGAAAAACTTACTTGTGGGAATCAGTCTTTGTCTTCCAACTTGATAAGATTCAAGAACCTGTTATTTCCTTACTTCATAGTTGGGATGATCCAGTACTAATAGCTTCTTATTTTCATCTTTTGTTTTGTTATGCTTATTGTTGTTTCCCTTGAGAGCATTTACATAACTTGTAAGCTTCTCATTGGTTGACATGTTGGTGCTTGACTCACCTTTGACATTTTTCAGACTTTCTTTATATCCCAGCCATGTCTTGTCATCGGGTGATATCTGATTGCTTAGAATGTTATCTAGAGTTTCAGATCCTTTTATGAATTTTATTTGAGTGTTGGATTTCTCTAGATCCTTTCTAAAAGCAACTATTTCTGCTTCTAGTTTGTCACAAATATTCCTCTTCTTTTATCTAATTTATCAATACTTATTCCCTTCTTTTGGCTTCTTATAACAGAATTTTTAAGATGACTATTTCTTCACTAACTTCACTGTCTTTTTCTTTGCGGACCTATAACTGTTATTTTCTTAGTTTGTTTTTTTTCTCGAGTCGAGAAATTTCCTCCAGAGCACTAATGAGTTCCCCTTCCATGTCTACTACAATTTCACACTCTTATGTGTCTGTTTTTTCTTGATCATAATTGTGTAGTTCCAAATCCAAGAGAATTTTTTCATCTTGAAAAGTATTTGGCTCGCATTCTTCTTCTTTGAAGTTGTTGCTATCCTCCTTTAAATAAAAATTGTTCCTTTTAAAAGACTTTTTCTTTTTAAAATCCCTAGGCTTATCCTTGCCTTTTCTTTCCTTTTCATTGGTGTTGTTTTCTTTGAAAGGAAATTTAAAAGCAAAATGACTAACTTTACCACAATGAAAGCATTTAAATGGTAACATACCTTTATATTTTTCGAAGCCCCTCTTCAGCTTCCTCAAAAAGTTAGCTTTTTCTTCATCTCAGAACTGTTTTGATGAATCATTAACTTGAGATGTTGACGATTTGACTGAAGCTTTGAAGACTGTGTCCTTTAGGTCTGGCTATTCTTTTCTAGTTCTCATCTCATAAGTAGTTAGAATTACATGCAGCCTATCCATAATTAGTTTATCTACTTCATGCATTTCTTCTATACCAGAGACCTTTGCATCAAGTCTTGATGGAAGAGATCTCAGTACCTTCTGAACTACCATAGCTTCTTTAATTTCCTCTCCTAGCCCTTTCATGGTGTTTACAGTCTCATCCACTCTGAGAAAGAAACCTGCAACATTTTCAGCTTCACTCATCCTTAGGCTTTCAAATTGCGTTTTCTGAGCTTGAATTTTGGCCAAATTTACTTTCTCATCTCCTTCATAACTATTTACCAATTTATCCCATATTTCCTTTGCGGATTCCAATTGCATTACTTTAACAAATTTTGTTTCTACAAGTTCTCCTTTGATATCATTCATAGCTCTTGCATTATTGTAGTAATTTTTCTTACCAAATTCATTAGTTGGAAGAGTAGTTGGGATTTTATAACCATCTACCACAATCTACCAGACTTCCATACCAAGAGACATCAGGTAGGTTTTCATTCTGATTTTCCAAAATGCAAAATTTGTTTCATTGAACAAAGGAGGTCTAGTTTAAGAAGAAAAGGAATCTTGACTTGCCATAATTTATGCAAGATCTTCCTTCCGTCTCTTACACTATTACTAAAGGAACCTGCGCTCTGATACCAATTGTTGACACTCACAACAATACTGAGAGAGGGGGGAATGAATCAATATTGTATTAACTTTATGAAATTTTCTTTCTTTTCAAGGATCCAATTTAATCAGTAGTGCTCACTTAATGACAAATAAATGCATAAATAAAAAAAACTTAGTAAACACAATACACCAGGAATTTTATGTGGAAACCCAATGCGGGAGAAAACCACAAAACATCTTATTTTTGTTCTTCTGCGAGAACCAACTTACAAATTATTATTTTTCATCTCAACATGCACCCACTTGTCACAAATAATGAAAAAACCAATCCTCCCAAGCACTAACCTATCATAGATAACAAGGACACCAATCCTCTCAAACACCAACCTGTTACAAAATGAGGACTCCAATCCTCAGTGAGCTTTGACTCACCCTAGCACCACCCTGACACCGTTTAAAAAAATTGTTACATCATTAAAATTCTTCAACACGAACTGACAAATCTACAATTTAGTTCCTTTAAATAACTACAGTATTTTCTCCCCTCACGTTTCACACTTACGTTTATGATCAGAGTGCATCCATACTTTTAATAATTTTTCCTGAGTTCCCCTTCATATATGTGGACGTATGATGGTTACATTGTGGAGAAACTTTGACCACATCAAAATCTTGTCAGTTATAATTTTTTTCTAATTAAAGTATGTGGGTGCATGATAGTTACATCGTGGACAAACTTTGACCACATCAAAATCCCTGTTGACCAAAATTTGGTCACCTATATATTCCCACTCCTGGAATAATAAAAAAATATATATATATATTGGAAGATGAATATTTTTGAACTATTATATGTTCATTGCATATCCCTCGGTATCAGTTTCGCCATGCCTTTCGTGGAATCAAAAACCGAGTCTTCATGACCAAGATACACATACTTTTGTTCTGAAATCTAATGGAGGTGTTACAAGAAGAAATATGAAAAATGTTCTAACTCACATGTGCTCTCCTCTACTTTCCCTTTACCCCTATTCATTCTCTCATTCTATACGTAGTCTTTTTCCTATTGTCTCATTACTTTCATATTCCTCTTACCATTTTCCACACTTAACCATTTTCATTTATTCCTTTCCACGTTCACATTCATATCCCTTTTCCTTTATTTCCCATATATTTCTTTTCATTTTTCATATTTTCCATATTTCAGGTGACCCATTATATACTTTCCATACTTAGTTTTATTTACTATTACTTACCGCGGGTTCACGGGTTGGTGATATTTCTTAAGAGTATGTGTTATCTCCGCTACCCTCACAATGCACTTTGACTTTCACCACCTTCATAATGCACCCAACTCCTTTTACTACTCTCTACTATGTAACTTCTCCAACACTTAGCCAAATATATGAGTTATCGCAGGTTCATGGGTTGGTGAGGGTTGGTGAGGTTTATTTCATGTTATATGAGTCCGTCCGACCGATTCTCAAGACTTAGAATATTTTAGAACTTCTTTTTACTACTATTTACCTTTCCTCTCCACTTCACCTACACTTAGAATTTTTCACACTCATTTCTTACTATGTATTACCGCGGGTGACTTCCTCACCTACCTCTACATTCACGTAAACCCGCAAACATATTATTTTAATAATATTTTTCCTATCCTAAGTTCTATGAGGAACATCTTCAAGTGACACATGGCACTTTATTAACCAATGAGATACATCCACGTGGCATTTAATGGATGGTGCCACATGGAAACTAATTAATAAAGACGCGTGGTGATCCAGATTTTATGAGCAGTATGAAATGACTACAAATTATTAATAGGGGCTTAACACAAAATAACAAAGATACAATAAAATTGGTTTTCTATTCAATAAGGAAATAAGTTGAAACTGTAAAATGCAGCGAAAACAAGCTTGTTGGAATGGTGGCGGCTTATCTCTGAGAAGAGATGTGACGGTTGCGCTCATTCACAAGAAGATGATTACAATGAGGCTCTGAAGGCCTTTTTACAATAAACAGGAATCCCAAAAACCCTAGACATCCAAAAACCTAACCCTAGGAGATGAAGCTCCAAAAGTCATGTGGGCCACATTTGGGTAAGTTAGTACATAGACTTCTCGGGGTCATAACTTTTGCATACGATCTTTGTTTTAAGCGTATGATAGCCCGTTGGAAAGTTATCATCGAGGAGATTCATTTTAGACACAATATTGAAGGAACTTACATATTTCAAACTCGGTTTCCCAAAAAACATCGTTTAGGGCCCCAAAACGGCTCCGAAAGTGAAAACTGCTAAAAATAGTAAATTACCAAAATTGCCAAAAAATTGTTTTGAGCCAGTTGGAAAAGGTGGGTGGCCATCGATATCCACCTGGATCAATCCTCTCTCCTTAGGAAGAAATGGTCTCCATTGCGTTGATTTCCCCCATGAGATGAGGAAATTTTTGTTGAATTTGGCCTCGGGTGAGCCACTTGCCTTGGTGCAGGAGCTGCCCTGATTTGACGACTCGATAAAGCTGGATCCTTTGTTGCCAAGTGCCCTTGATCTGTCTTTCCACAATCTGATCATTGGATTCATGTTGTATGCATTCGAGGTTGAGCTCTATTGGTGTCAGTTGTTCTGCTAATTCTGAGGTGTCTAATAATGGTGGGAAATAAGGGCGAAGGAGATCCACGTTGAATACTGGGTGCAGGCTAAGGAAAGGAGGAATGTTGAACTGAAAAGAATTATCCCCATGGCCTTGGTGATAGTGTATGCCCCATAACGGAGTGGACGAAGCTTCCGATGGGGTTCTGTAAGGAGTTCTTTATGCAAGTGCAACCAAACTTTGTAGCCCACCTGAAACTTATGTGGCACCCGATGTTGATCATGGTGTTGTTTGTACTTGTCATTAGACTTTTGTAGGATATCCTGAACCTATTAGCGGATGTGTTGGATCCGCTCAATGAACCAGGTGGATTTTTCAGCTTCAGTTGGAGCAGGAGATGAGTCGGTCGAGGTGACCACAAGGGGAAGTGCAACATCTATGGGACCCAGTGGTTGGAATCCCAACCCCACCTGAAAGGGGTTGTGGTCGGTTAAGATATGCAGGGTTCGATTGTAGCTATGTTGGACATAGGGAAGGCTCTCATCCCATGTGTGAGTGTGCTTTGAATTATACATGTGAAGATATGCACAATCATTCGATTTGTGACCTCGGTTTGGCCATCTGTCTAGGGGTGGAAGGTTGTAGATTTGGTGAGCTTGGTATCCAGCAGTGACTAGAGGCTCGACCAGAATGTCTTGAGAAATAGACTATCCCAATCTGAGACAATGGTTTGTGGGATTCCAAAATGTACCCACACTCATTCAAAGAAGAGCTTGGCAGTGGCCTATGCTATGATGTTCTTCTTGCAAGCAACCAAAATCGCCATCTTAGAAAAGTGATCAACAACCACAAAAACACAGTCATTTCCCCGCTTGGTGGATGGGAGGCCCGAGATGTAGTCCATTGAGATGGATTCCCATGGCCTGTTAGGAGTAGGAAGAGGGGTGTACAAGCCTTGTTTCTTAGTGGTTGGTTTGGAAATAGTGCAGGCAGTGCAGGACCTGATATACTTGCTGACCTCCTGTCGAAGTTTCGACCAGCAGAAATGTTTCTATAGCATTGCCACTGTCTTTTTTATGCCGATGTGTCCTGCCACCCGACTGTAGTGGGCTTCCCAGATCAGCTTCACTCACTCACTTGATGGAACACAGATATGGCCCAGATGACACAACAACCCATCCTGAAGATGGAAATTATCGACAATTGTGTTTTCCCCCAACATTTGGTAGGTGGTGGCAAAGTCTGGGTCTATCTCATAGAGTTGGGGCCATCCATAGGTCTCATGGTCGCAAGATTCTAGCACTGTGGTGAGTGTCGTGACTGGTGATCTGCTGAGGCAATCAGTGACACAATTGGTACTTCATGTTTTATACTTGATGTTGAGGTGGAATTGCTGCAAGTATGTGGACCACTTTTGATGGCAGTCATTCTGCAATTTTCCTTGTGTCTGCATGAACTGTAACGGCTTATCATGAGTGTGGATGATTGTCTCCTTCTGAAGAATGTAATGTCTCCACTGGCGGCAGGCTTGCACAATAGAGTACATTTCTTTGTCATAAGTAGGGTACTTACGGACAACATCTGACAGTGTCTCACTATGATAGGCCACGGGGTGGTCATGCTGAGTGAGAACGGCACCCACAGCATAGTCTGAAGCATATGTCTCAATCTCAAAGGGATGTTACAGGTCTGGTAGTGAAAGTACTGGGGCTGAGCATAAGAGTTGCTTCAAATCATCGAATGCTTGTTGTTGGGACCGGCCCCATGCAAATTTTGCCTTACCACCACCCCTGGTTATTTGGTTGAGGGCCCATGTAATATGGGAGAATCCCAACACGAACCTGTGGTAGAAATTGGTAAGGCCCAAGAAGCTCTGAAGCTCAATGAGTGTGATTGGGGTTGGCCAGTCACAGATGACTTGGATCTTGGTTGGATCCACATGTACACCATGATGATCAATGATGTAGCCCAGGTAATGGACCCTGTCCATGATGAAGGAGAATTTTTCCAAGTTGGCATATAGCTTGTGCTACCGTAGGGTGTGTAGAACCTACTGAATATGCTGCAAGTATTCAGCCCAAGTCTTGTTGTAAATGAGAATGTCATCCAGATACACCACTACAAAAGTATTGGTGAATGGTCATAGGATATCGTCCATCATCCTCATGAAAGTGGTTGGAGCATTTGTCAAACCAAAGGGCATGACCATCCATTCAAAAAGGCCTTCCTTTGACTTGAAGGCGGTCTTCCATACATCTGTTTGTTCTATCGGGACATGGTGGTAGCCAGACTTCAGATCAATCTCACTGAAGTATTTGGCCCTCGTGAGTTGACCAAGGAGGTCGTTGATTTGGGGAATCGGGTATCAGTTTCTGACTGTGATTTTATTCAGAGCCCGGTAATCAATGCAGAGTCGTCAAGTTCCATCTTTCTTCTGTACCAGCACGATTGGGCTCCCGCAAGGTGATGAGATGGGACGGATGTGCCTCTTGTGGAGAAGTTCTTGGATCTATCGCTTGATCTCCTCATTCTCTAACAAAGAGCGGAGATAGACTGGCCCATTGGACATCGGTGTGTCGGAGGTCAGATCGATGGGGTGCTTGACCTGGCAATGCAGAGGTACCCTGGTAGGTGAGGAGAAGATATCCGAGTATTCTTCCACGACCTTATCTACTTGCTTTTTTTGTGTGGAGAGGTCGGCTACAGAGACCTTGGATGTGGCAATGATATTTTGCTTATTCTGAGAGCGAATCACAAAGAAGACAAACTTCCTCGTCTGAGAGATGACCTTCCTGCATTGCTTAGCAGAAATCAAGGAAATAACACTAGGTGGGACTGCCTCGGGTATTCTGTACAACTTCCTGTTCAAAGTAATAATAACACTACGAGGCCTAGACTCATATATAGCATGATGTTTCCATAAATAAGGTTGGCCCAAAAGAACATTACAAACTTCGAGAGGAGCAACATCACACAATACCTCCTCTTTAAAGGGCTTGATGTCATACGACAGTCGGCACTGTTGGCTAATGCGGAGATCACTTCCTTGGTGGAGCCATCCAATGGTGTAGGGTTGTGGGTGTGGTGTTGTCAGTAGGGCCAGCCGCTTGATGACCTTTGCTGAGATGAGGTTCTTCTAGCTACCGCTATCAATGATTAAGGGCAGTGGGGTGCCTTTTACCTACATTTGTGAATGGAAGAGGCGCTCTCCTTCTTTTGGCTCATCTGGTTCACTAGGCTGGAGCTTGGTGGTAGCAACGATGGCACTGGGTTCCGCATCAATGATTTGTCTTCCCCTTCCTAGTTCTGGCTCAAAGTCAGAACCCGCATCTAATTCCGAGACTTTCACTTCGGCCACTAGCGACTGCTTTGAGCGGCAGTCAAAAGTGTTATGCCACGGGCTCTTATGGAAGTCACACCACTTCCCGATATCTTTCTTTGTCTTTTCGATGTCCTTATTTTCTTACGGCTTGGACTATTTGTTCTGATACTGTCCTTTGTTCTATAGGTTGGGGCTTCCCTTTCCTGTATTTTGTTGTGAGGGGTTCCCAGGCCCAAATTGTTGCGTCTTTTGTTTGAGCTTCTGCTCGATTTTGACGACATATCGGTAGGTCGCGCCTAAGGATGAGATGTCCGGAAATTCCATTTTGGTCTGGATGTATCTATGAAGAGCACTAAGATACTTGAGCACCAGATGTCACTCTGAATCTTTGATACCCAGTATGGTGCGCAAGGTATGGAAGATATTTTTGAAATCTGGCACTGCTTGGTCTCTTTCTTGCTGCAGTGTGGTCCATTTGGTACACAAGTCATCATAACTTCCGATAGGGTAGTATTGTTCCTTAATAGCATCCCTGAAGGATTCCCAGGTGGATGTGACTGTAAATAATGAGGGTTCCTCTATTTCCTTTTTCTCGTAGAAGGTTTCCCACCAATCTTTGACATGAGGAACGGCTTTGAGGAGTGCAAAAGTAATCTTTTCTCTATTCGAAAAGTTATGAACAGAAAAATACTCTTCTAGTAGATTCAACCACTTGCATACAACATTTGCGTCTATCTTACCTTCAAATATAGGAATATTAAATTTTATTTGTACCTTGAAGGGGGCGGCGCCTCTGCTCGAAGAAGATGCGTCGCCTGTTAGTAGTAGCTAAAGGATTTGCGTGAAACTATCCATCATCTTGTTCCTTTGTTGCGTGAGAGCTTCCACAACCAATAGTTTGAAAGGATCTTTTGTCCTGTCATCTTTATTTTCTCCTACCATGAGAGGTTGCTTTGGCGTGCGAGAGCTTTTGTCCTCAAAAGAAACAAGCTCGAGACCCAACTCTTTGTACTCCGACCTCGTTGGGGACATGCATTAAGATGACAAGGAGCAGACCGCTCTGATACCACTGATCCGGATTTTATGAGCAGAACGAAATGACTACAGATTATTAACAAGTGATTAACACAAAATAACAAAGATACAGTAAAACTGGTTTTCTATTCAATAAGGAAATAAGATGAAACTGTAAAATGTAGCGGAAACAAGCTTGTTGGAATGGTAGCGGCTTATCTCTGAGACGAGATGTGACAGTTGCGCTCATTCGCAAGAAGATTATTACAACGATGCTCTGAAGGAATTTTTACAATAAACAGGAATGCCAAAAACCTTATACATCCAAAAACATAACCCTAGGAGATGAAGCGCCAAAAGTCATATGGGCCCCGTTTGGGTAAGTTAGTATATCAACTACCCGGGGTTGTAACTTTTGCATCCGATCTCCATTTTAGGCATATGATAGCCCATTGGAAAGGTATCGTCGAGGAGATTCATTTTAGGCACAATATCAAAGGAACTTCTATATTGCAAACCTATTTTCCCAAAAACCATCGTTTAGGGCCTCAAAACGGCTCCGGAAGTGAAAACTGCTAAAAATAGTAAATTACCAAAATTGCCAAAAAATTGTTTTGAGCCAGTTGGAAAAGGTGGGTGGCCATTGATATCCACCTAGATCATGTGGAAACGTACAAAAAGTGACACATGGTGTGATTTTATTGAATGACATAGGGAAGATTTGTATGGGAAGATTGTTGGCCTACCGAGTGATGACATGTGGCAACATTTGGTTGGGTGACTCATCATTGTTGAGTCGGTAGATTGGTGATAGACTAGGCATACAAAATTATTATTATATTCAACAATTTTCCAAGGGTCAAAATCCTCCAAGCTCCATAGTTCCTTCTCTTCTTGTGTTTCTTTCTAAGTATATCAAACACTTAGTTTTATATATCTTAAAGAATATAATATCCCAATGCATGTGAGATAGAGTTTCAAACCAAAAAGTTCAATTTTATGAAGGGAAGCATGAAATTCATCCAAGGGCCCACATTTTCCCAACAATTTTGATCGACGATGGTTGAGTGTTGATCTTGCAGAGGCCATAACTTGAGCTCCGGGTGTTGGAATCGCACAAACTTTATACTGTTGGAAATGTATTTCAGCGTAGAATATGGTGGTATAGGTTTCAAGTGCTTATATTTGATACATTTTTCTCATAAATTAAAATATCAGTCAACTACATTTTTAATGGGCCTGCTTGACAACCCAACTTCATGAGCTCATATCTTGAGATATGAGCGACGTATTTGGGAAAAGTTTTTATCATTGGAAATATGAGACGATGAAGAGAACATAAGAAATGGTTTACATGGATAAAAAGTCTTTTTTCACTTCTATAAATTAAAGTATAGTCGTCCTCTTTTAGTGGAGAGTTAATTAATTTTAAAAAATAAAAGTTTTATTAAAAGGGGAGAGGGACCCACTTTCAATGTACTTGTACTAACGATGTGAATTCATTCATGAGAAATTAATGAGGCGTTAATTAAAGGAAATTTTTCAAGAATAAACTTATATGGGAATTTCAAGAGAGGAAGAAAACCCTAACTCCTCAGGTAGTTAGAAAATCTCTTCTTAAAAAGAGAAGAGAGGCTTCATCAAGAGGACCAAGAATCAGTATTGTCAAAGGGGCAGGGTAGAAGATCAGAGGAAGAAGAAGGTACAGCCATGGATACATAATCAAGCTTCTGATCAAAAGAAAGAAATCTCCATCCTCTCCATTTTTTTTATAAATATTCTTCTATACCACTTCTCATAGTTTTATGCTCGAATCTCAGAGTTGGGCACAAGGTTGAGTTGTTGAGTGTTCTTCTTATATTCTTATAAGATTTTTTCTTATATGATCATGGAGTATTTGCAGCCACCTATATGGATGTCAAATCTTTTGTAATGAAGAACATCTTTCATAAATAAAACTCCACAAAGAATTGCTTCGGGGTTGATCTCAACTGTGCTTTGTAACCTTGTTTTCAGAATATAAAGTATTTGAGGTTAACCTATCATATTCTCTTTTGATATTAATTGCAGTACTATGTTAAAATTCTTTGAGATGATAAAATCATTCTCTCCTATGAAGAATATATCAATGTATTTATATATTGTTAAGAAGATTGTGTGTGATGTTGATCGCAATTTAATTCTGATGTTGAAGCCCTCCTTCAATATTTTCTTTTGTTGCACATAAAAATTGTACTAAGGTTATTGAAGAACCATTTTATTTCATAATGTCAAGCAATAAAGATTTAGGGTTTTCTACCTATCACTCTCCTAATCCAAGATATTACAGATATATATTTTAGTCCAAGAGGAGTACCACCACTCTAAAAATGAAGGGGGACTAATGTCCTCATGAGTTTGTCGTTTCGGTCATGACGGATTCAAGCGTCAACATTTTTGGCGACCATACTGGGAAAGATTTATTTTCAAGATATTTGAGGAACTATTAATCTCCATGGCTCAAAGCTTTGAGAAGAAGATTCAAGAAAATTGATGCTTATTGTAAGCATGGCTCACCTTTTTTGTAATATCAAAAAGAAACGAGAAGCACCAAAGATTTGGGAGAATGAACTACCTAACAAAATTCAAAATGAAGGGTTTCATTCATGCCATAATGCTTCTTTATATTCTTCATCAAGCCCATCAATGGCTTTGCAAGACTCAACAAAGAGAGAAATACTCAAAGAAGGAGACGATTTTATAATACCCCTTTAAATCTATCAGAAGTAGACTTTCAAATGCCCAATATACCTATTGAAATTTTTTCTACATTCTTTGGGGATACTTCAGAAGATGTCGAGCAACACTTGATTAATTTTAAAGGTACATGTTATGATTTCAACCTCACTGAAGACAATGTTACATGTATATTATTCCTACAAACTCCATGAGATGATGCTCTTGAATGGTATAGTTCATTAATCTCTAACTCCATTACTAGTTGGGATGTGTTAGAAGCTTCATTTGTAGAAAATTTCATCCCAAAGGTGGATCCATATGTTTTTGCTGATGTTTTAAATGTTGCTTCCCACCCATCCTCTTCCATATGGAAGCGAGATAACGAAATGCTTAATTTTGAAGAAGAATCTAATCAAAGAGTGGATGAAATTCATATGTCAAGTCATGTTGTTGAAGACGAAGATGAAACTTCCAAATTACAAGAAGAAAATTTCAGCCTCCTATATACTCCATATGAAGATATTTCAAGCAACAAATTTGAGAATGAAATTGAGAAGCCTCCACCAAATATACAAGAAGATTTCATCCTTTTAATAGATTATGAAACATCACAAGATAACTTGTAGCAAGAAGAATTGGCGGAAGAAAAAATATTTGAGAATAAAGAAGATAGTCATTGAATAGAAGAAGAACATTGCCAAGACATTGCCAATGAAACAATAATTTTGAATGTGGAAAAAGAAGAAAAAGAGAATGTTTTCAAGAAAGAAATTTCTCTTTTTATTGAAGATGGCAACACTACGGGGCAGCCAAGAGTAGATTATATTGAATATTGGTTCGAAAGTATTGTCAACCCGCCAATGCAAACAAGTCTTCTGCACACATTGCTCAATCCCATTGTGGTACATTTTGGGAATGCTTCTGATTTTCATACTCCTGATTTATTGGTAGCAACCCCCATATTTCTCTTAATGTTGGAGCCCATTTCACAAGTCAATAGGATGCTCGAATGGCTCCATTCGAAATCTGCCTACACCTAAGGTTCCCCTTTCTTTCAAGTAATTTAGGGTAGGTAGATCATGTATGTACATATTTTGTTTCTTCAATTCAGTTTTGCATAATAAGAAAGTTTTTATATTGAATTTTGAAGATGACTCCATAGCCAAATAGAAAAAGTAACTGGTCTTGAGATTCTGGTGTTCTTAAAAACCCACAGGGGGTCACTGTCTCGTAGTTGGAGCTAGTTGTTGACCAAAATTTGGTCACCTATATATTCCTTCTCCTGGAATAATAAAAACAAAAAAAAATATTGGAAGGCGAATATTTTTGAACTATTATATGTTCATTGCATAGCCCTCGGTATCAACTTCGCCATGCCTTTTGTGGAATCAAAATCAGAGTCTCCATGACCAAGATACGCATACTTTTGTCATGAAGTGTAATGTAGATGTTACAAGAAGAAATATGAAAAATGTTCTAAGTCACATATTCTCTCCTCTCCTTTCCCATCACCCTTATTCATTCTCTCATTCTATACTTAGTTGTTTTCCCATTATCTCATTACTTTCATATTCCCCTTACCATTTTCCACACTTAACCATTTTCCTTTATTCCTTTCCATGTTCACGTGCATTTCTCATTTCCTTTATTTCCCATAGATTTCTTTTCATTTTTCATATTTTCCATATTTCACGTGACCCATTATATACTTTCCAAACTTAGTTTTATTTATTATGGCTTACCGCGGGTTCGCGGGTTGGTGATATTTCTTAAGAGTATGTGCTATCTCCACTAGCCTCACAATGCACGTTGACTTCTGCCACCTTCATAATGCATCCAACTCCTTTTACTACTCTCTACTATGTAACTTCTTCAACACTTAGCCAAATATAAGAGTTATCGCGAGTTCATGGGTTCGTGAGTTGGTGATGTTTATTTCATGTTATATGAAATAAACATAACATGAAATATTTCAAGACTTAGAATATTTTACAACTTCTTTTTACTACTATTTACCTCTCCTCTCCACTTCACCTACACTTAGAATTTTTCACACTCATTTCTTACTATGTATTACCGTCGGTGACTTCCTCACCTACCTCTGCATTCATGTAAACCCGCGAACATATTATTTTAATAATATTTTTCCTATCCTAAGTTATATTAGGAACATCTCCAAGTGACACAAGGCACTTTATTAACCAATGAGATTCATCCACATGGCACTTAAATATGGGTGGTGCCACATGGCAACTAATTAATGAAGACACGTGGCAGCATACAAAAAGTAACACATGGCGTGATTTTATTGGATGACATATGGCAGATTCTTATGAAAATATTGTTGTCCTACCGAGTGATGGCATGTGGCAACATTTGGTTGGGTGACTTATCATTGTTGACTGGGCAGATTGGTGGTTGACTAGGCATACAAAATAATAATTATATTCAACAATTTTCCAAGGGTCAAAATCCTCCAAGCTCCATAGTTCCTTCTCTTCTTGTGTTTCTTGCTAAGTATACCAAACACTTAGTTTTGTATATCTTAAAGAATCTAATATCCCAATGCATGTGGGATATACTTTCAAACCAAAAAGTTGAATTTTATGAAGGGAAGCACGAAATTCATCCAAGGGCCCACATTTGCCCATCAATTTTGATCGACGATGGTTGAGTGTTGATCTTGTGAATGCCATAACTTGAGCTTCAGGTGTCAAAATCATGCAAACTTTATTCCGTTGGAAAGGTATTTTAGCGTAGAAGATGGTGGTATAGGTTTCAAGTGCTTAAAATTGATACATTTTTCTGATAAATTAAAATATCAGTCAGATGCATTTTTAATGGGCCTGCGTGACAACCCAACTTCATGAGCTCATATATTGATATTCGAGCAACAGATTTGGAAAGATTTGATATCATTGGAAAAATGAGATGATGAAGATCACATTAGAAGTGGTTTACATGGATAAAAATTTGGTTTTCACTTCCATAAAATTAAATTACAGTCATCTTCTTTCAGTGGAGAATTAATTAAATTTTAAAAAATAAAAGTTTAATTAAAAAAATTTATTAAAAGGGGAGAGGGACCCACTTTCAATGTACTTGTATTAATGATGTGAGTTCATTCATGAGGAATTAATGAGGCACGAATTAAAGCGAATTCTTCAAGAAGAAACTTATATGGGAATTTCAAGAGAGGAAAAAAACCCTAACTGCTCAGGTAGTTAGAAAATCTCTTCTTAAAAAGAGAAGAGCGGCTTCATAAAGAGGACCAATAATCATTATTTTCAAACGGGAAGGGTAGAAGATCAGAGGAAGAAGAAGGTACAGCCATGGATACACAATCAAGCTTCTGATCAAACGAAAGAAACCTTCATTTTCTCCATTTTTTTTATATATATTCTTCTACACCACTTCTCATAGTTTTATGCTCGAATATCAAAGTTGGGCACAAGGCTGAGTTGTTGAGTGTTCTTCTTATATTCTTCTAATATCTTTTCTTATATGATCATTGAGTATTTTCAGCCACCTTGTTGACATGTTTTCAGACAGAAGGCAGATTATAATGGTTGGCATGTTTAACAGGCAGAGAATTCTCGTCATTGATGGCAAAATCAAAGTATGCTTCGATGGAAAAACGGGAATAAAGTAAGCTTAGGAGGAATTAGCACAGAGTCAAATTCAGTGCGAAGGTCAAGGAAGACCAGCAGCGCAACAATGATCGAATGGCAAGATCGAAGTATTGGTCAAACTCCATTTCAGAGTATCAAATACCGGGAGATGGAGATGTCAAGGACTCTCACTACAGGAGTCCCGAAAACGCGAAATGTGAAACGCCGATGTGATGTTGATCCTACTCCATTTTGGAGTATCAGATACCGGGATTTCGGATACTAGGAGATGGAAATGTCAAGGACCCTCACAACAAGAGTCCCGAACTCACGATATGTGAAATTGCGAAATAACCTTAGCCGTCAAATCGAGGTTTGATCTAGACCATTGATCCGACTCCATTTCAGAGTGTCAGATACCGAGAGATGGAAATGTCAAGGACCTTCACCACAAGAGTCCCGAAGTCGCAAAATGCTGAAATGTCGTTGATCCGACTCCATTTCGGAGTTTCGGATACCGGGACTTGGAGTTGTCAAGAACTCTCACATCAAGAATGCTAAAATTGCAATATGCGAAATCACAAAGAGATCTGGACCGTCAAATTATCAAGAGTGTGGACCGTTGATTCGACTCCATTTTGGAGGTTTGGATACCGGGAGTTGGAAGAGTCAAGAGTTGAGACTCTTCATCAAAGGAGTCCCAAAGTTCCGAAATGCGAAATGTGAAAACTTTTTTTTTTTGGTGTAGGCCTTGGTCACCATCGGTGGTCACATCGTCGAAGAGTTGTAGAGAAGAGCTCAAAGAACCAAGCTCCATTTCGGAGTTTCAAGGACCGCGAGATGGAGCAGCAAGAAACTTTACCACAGGAATGTTGAAATTTCGAAATGCGAAATAAACGCAAGATCCTACGGATCCAATCCAATGGTGCAAGTGAACTTGAACATGATCGGAGGGCTACAGTTTCACCTCATAGTTTCTTGATCAATTACGATTCAATTAGCAAAACGGATTCATAATTCTTGATCGATTGGCGTTTCAGTTGCTGAGATGTCTTCTTGTGAAAAAGAAGATTTGAGGCGTTAGTTTTGTGAGATGTGCATAAAAGAAAAAATTTGGAGACAGTGCGAGTTGGTTGTTCTGACTAAAAAATGAATTGAACTATAGAAAGATAATATTATAGTATGCGCAGTGTGAAGAAAACTCAGAAATAAATAACAGAAGCTGAATAGAAGAGAGAATGTGAAGAGAGAAGAATGTGCATATGTCAAAGTACATCAGAAGGACAGAGAAAGAACAGATAGATAGAGAATGCAAGTCAAGCCAAATATGAGCTGAGCAGAAGAATAGAGCAGCAGAGAAGAATTACAGAACAGTGAAGAAGTGGTAAGAATTAATTTAGTTGTGTGTTGGTTATTCAACCATTTATTTGTAATAAGGGTGGTAGGGAGGTGCTAGGAAGGATTGTTGTCCTCAGAAGTTCAAGTGGGTGCTTGAACACAGGAAGTTGTAGCTTCCATCTGATTGTTGTCAAAGAAACCAGGGTGGTAGGATGGTGCAAGGGAGAACAAATGTTCTTTGTTATACAGGTTGGAGTCTGTGTAACTGGAAGTTGGTGCTTCCATCCAGTTGGTGCTAGAACATTCAGGAAGTTGGTGCTTCCATCTAGTTGGTGCTGGAACATTCAGGGAGTTGGTGCTTCCTTCTAGTCGATGCTAGAGAAACCAGAGAGTTGATGCTCTCAAACAAGTTGGAGCTTGTAAAACAGAGGTAGTATCCTCACATTGAGTTGGTGCTCAATTATAGATGATGTACAGAACTTAAAAGACTGCCTATCATTTTGAAGAAGAAGAGGTTTTCTCCCTTTATGGGTTTCCTCATGAAAATATGTCTCTGTGTATGTCTTATCTGTGATTGATGCTCTTTATCTATGTTTTTCATATGTTGTATAACATTGATGATCACTTGAAGAAATTTTAAGAATGTTTTAATAGACTAAGATTGTTTAAGCACACTAATAACTAATTCACCCACCCCCCCCTCAGTTGTCTTAGTAATTTCAACAATTGGTATCAGATCGGGTTCCTTTTATTTAAAGGTAGATCTATAAGCTTAAACATGACAAATCATGAAGGAACTTCAACCAGTAAGCCTCCTCTGTTTGATGGAACAAATTTTTCCTTTTGGAAGGTTAGAATGAGGACATACCTAATGGCCTTAGGTGCTGAAGTTTGGGATGTAGTAGAGACTGGATACATAAAGCCTGTTGTGCTAGCCTCCAAGGATGATAAGTTAGAATTTAGCTTTAATGCTAAGGGAATGAATGTTATCTTGAATGGACTTGCAGAAGCCGAGTTTGTAAAGGTGATGCATCTTCAAATTGGCAAAGAAATGTGGGACAAACTTATTAGCAGCTATGAATGAAATGAGAAAGTAAAAGATGCTAAACTTCAAACATTTAGGTTGAAGTTTGAACAACTAAAGATGAATGAAGATGAAATAGTTAGCAAGTATTTTTTAAGAGTTGAAGAACTTGTGAATGCCATGAAGGGTCTTGGTGAGAAGTTTGAAGAATTACTCTTAGTTCATAATATTTTAAGATCTCTACCTAATAAATTTAATCCAAAAGTCTCTGCAATAGAATAACTAAATGATCTTAAAACTCTATCCATTGATCAACTTCTAGGAACTTTAACTGCATATGAAATGAGAATTAGCAAAGATAAATCCATTACTAGAGAAGCATCATTTAAAGCAAACAAGAATACTGATTTAGAATTAGATGATATTGAGGCAAAATTTGTGAGAAGGTTAAAGAAAGGATCAGGAAAATATCAAGGCAAGTTGCCCTTCAAATGCTTTAACTATGGTAAGATAGGTCATTTTGCATCTAAGTGTCCCCATCAGAAAAAGGACTAGAACTTTGATGATGAAAAGAAGTACAAATACAAGAAATATAGTAAGAAGAAAAGTTTGGTTGCAAATAATGACAATTCCTTAGAAGACGCCGATAGTGACTCTTCCTGTGAAGATATGGTAAATGACTTCATGTGTATGGCGAAAGAGGATTATGATAATAAAAGCACAAGCAGTGATGATAATGATGAAGAAGTTGTAGTTGATATGGAAGGAGAACTGATCAGTGCACTGGAAGAAATTAACAGACTCAGAATTAAGAACAAAAAGCAAAAAAAATTGCTGATACAGTTTGAAAAAGATAGTAAACAGCCTGATGAAGACTTTTCCCTACTGAAAGTGGAATTAGAAGAGGCAAAGAAAATAGAAGACATATTGAAACAACAGTTGACAGAGAAGAAAGTGAGGTGTGAAGCCTTAGAAGAAGAGATAGTAAAAACCAGAAAAGAAATGGAGAGGTTTAAGGGATTTTATCACCAAAATTTGCCAAGTATTAAAGCCTCAGAAGGATTAACCTCCATCCTAAATCAGCAAAGAAACCCAAAGTTGAAAACTGGGTTGGGGTATGAAGAAGGATCAAGTAGTGATCATCCAAATAATACAGAACCTGTCAAGTTTGTTAATTCCTCAAATTTTGACAACAGTCACTCTATAGAAACAAAGAAAGAAAATCAGCCACCACGAAGGGATGAAAGAAAAAGTACCAGAACTAAATATGTAGATCAAAGAAATAACACAAACACATTTTCTGATCAAAGAAATCATCAGCATGGAAGAAATCGACTACAGTCTTTTTCCAAGTACAAAAGTTTTTTCTATGGTTATTGTTTTTTCTGTTCTAACTTTGGTCACAAAGTTGTAAACTATTCTTTAAGATCTAGATATTTGAAATCAAGATACTCAAGGAATAATTATCTGCCACAAAAAAGATTGAGACATCCCAGCAACAATCAATCGCAGACTATAAATCATATGATGACTAGGAGAAGGACACATGTGAAACACAACAACAGGTATGAGCATAACAATCATTATGATTTGTTATTCAGTGAACCGGAATGTTACAACTGCCATAATTATGGACATAAAGCTATAGACTGTCTCTTAAGGAATTACAAGCCAGATTTGATTCCCACTGCTGAAAATGTCAAGGTTTGGAAGAAAAAAGCAGATGAAAAGTGTGGATTAGTGTTATCAGCCCAAAGACAAAAGAATCCCTGGTATATTGACAGTGGATGTTCCAAACATATGACTGGAGACAAAAGTAAGTTTTTAACTCTAAGTGAAAGCAAATCAGGGAATGTAACTTTTGGAAATGATGCACCAGGAAAAATAAAAGGTAAAGGAGTGGTAAGTTTGAGTAACGGCAAAGGGAAAGCTCAAGATGTGTTATTTGTAGAAGGTCTGAAGCATAATTTTCTTAGTGTCAGTCAAGTCTGTGACCGAGGATGTGAAATCGTTTTTACCTCTAAAGACTGTAGAATAAAATCTGTGAATTTAGGACAGCTAGTTGCTAAAGGCATAAGGACAGAAAATAATGTATATGTGCTGAAAGAAAATAGGGAAGAATGCCACTTAAGCAAGTATGATGAAAGTTGGTTGTGGCATAGGAGACTTGGAAATCTAAATTTCGATCATATAATCAAGCTCAGAAACAATGGGGCAGTAAAATATCTTCCGAAGATATCAAAGCTATATGACTCTGTTTGTAAACCCTGTCAGATAGGAAAGCTTACACGCACTCAGTTCAAATCAAAAAACTTTCCTTCAACAGAAAAACCTCTCCAGTTAGTACATATGGATTTATGTGGACCATCAAGGAAAGAAGGTATAGGAAAAGAAAATTATTTTATGTTGATTATTGATGATTATTCTAGACTAACATGGGTTGCCTTTTTGAAGGAAAAATCTAAAGCATTTGAAAAATTCAAAGTGTTTAAGGCTCTGACTGAGAATCAAACAGGAAAAAGATTAAAGGCAGTAAGATCTGATAGAGGAGGAGATTTTAGTTCATGGAACTTCAAAGAGTTATGTGATAAACATGGGATCAAAAGAGAGTACACAATTCCAAAGACTCCACAGCAGAATGGAGTTGTTGAGAGGCAGAATAGATTAGTTCAGTAAATGGATAGATCAATGATGAATGAAAGGAACATACCTCAGACATATTGGGTGGAAGAAATTCATACAGTTGTTCATATTCTTAAAAAATCTCATCTCAGGCCACACAGTGACAAGACTCCATATGAACTTGGTTTGGAAGACCTGCTTTAATCAAGCATTTTAAAATCTTTGGGAGTAAATGTTATATCAAGAATAATGATGAAAATATTGGCAAATATGATGATAGGGCGGATGAAGGTATCTTCTTGGATTATGCTACAAACAGTAAAGGGTACAAATGTTACAATAAGAGACTGGATAAACTGGTTGATTGTATAGACATAAAAGTTGATGAAGAAATTTCGGTCAGAAATATAAGCAGTGTTGAACCAAGAACAGAAGATATAGTTGAAGATGAAGATGAACAGGTCCAAGGATTAGAAAGAGAAGAATCTGAATCAAATGAAGATACAAATTCTCAGGATGACATAAATCAACAGAAAGAAGCAAAACCACCTCTCAGAATTGTTAGAAAGAATCATCCTGAAAATCAGATAATTGGAGATATAAATAAAGGAGTTCAGACAAGAAGGAAATTAATTAAAGACTCGGAACAATCTCATGTTGCTTTTTTATCTATGACCGAACCTAAAAAAAATTATGAAGCCAGCCAGCATGATGATTGGATTAGAGCAATGAATGAAGAGCTTGATCAGATTGAAAAGAACAATACTTGGGAGCTTGTCCCAAGACCTGAAGATAAGAATGTAATAGGTTCCAAATGGGTGTTCAAGAATAAAATGAATGAAAAAGGACAAGTTGTTAGAAATAAAGCCAGATTGGTCTGTAAAGGATATGCACAAGTCGAAGGTTAGGACTTTGATGAAACCTTTGCACCAGTGGAAAGATTGGAAGCCATCAAAATGTTTCTTGCTTATTCATGTCATAAGAACTTTAAAGTTCATCAGATGGATGTTAAGCCAGCCATGGAGATCTAGAGGAAGAAGTATATATGGAGCAACCTGAAGGATTCTCATTGACAGATAATTATAATTATGTTTGTAAGCTGAAGAAGGCCTTATATGAACTAAAACAAGCACCACGAGCTTGGTATTATAGACTGGACAAATTTTTACAAGAAAAAGGGTTCAAGAAAGGTATTATTGACAACAACCTTTACATTAAGTCTGAAGGTGATAATTTACTAGTTGTTTTGGTTTATGTAGATGATATTATTTTTGGTTGTACTAATGAATCATCTGTCCAGTGGTTTTCTACTCTATGCAAACAGAATTTGAGATGTCCATGATAGGAGAACCGTCATATTTTCTTGGCTTACAAGTAAAACAGAGTTCTGCAGGAGTATTTATTTCTCAAGAAAAATATTTGAAAGAGATGTTGAAGAAATTTCAGATGGAAGATTCCTCTCCTGTTAGCACACCTATGGCGGTTGGTTGCAAGCTCAGTAAAAATGATGTTTCACCAGATGTTGATCAAAGGACATACCGCTCAATGATAGGCAGTCTTCTGTACATCACAACATCCCGTCCTGATATAATGCAAGCCGTTGGAATGATTGGGCAAACTATGTTGATGAGAGAAAAAGCACCAGTGGAGGAGCATTCTTTCTGGGTGACTCATTGGTAGCATGGCTCAGCAAAAAGCAAGGATCCATTTCCTTATCAACTACAGAGGTAGAATACATTGCTGTTGCTACTTGTTGCACACAAATTTTGTGGATGATACAAACTCTTGCAGATTTGAATGTAACTTACACTGATCCCATTCCAATTCACTGTGATAACACCAGTGCCCTTAGTGTCTCTAAGAATCATATTCTTCATTCCAAGACTAAGCATATTCCAATAAAGTACCATTTTCTCAGAGAACAAGTTACAAACAAAATTGTTCAGTTGAATTATATTCCTTCCACAGAACAGATTGTTGATATCTTTACTAAACCACTATCAGCAACCCCTTTTGGATATCTTCGTCAAAAGTTGGGGGTTATAATTTCTTGTGTCTAATCTATTCACTTGGTCAGGGGGAGTACTTATTGAATGTCTGGTGTATTTCTAAGTTGCTCGTAGTTGACAGGGGGGGAATGTACTGCAACAGCTCCAGGGGAGCGTGTTTTTTTCTTTGACATTGATGTCAAAGGGGGAGAAAGTGTGATGATTTCAAGGATGTTACAGTGGTGTAGTAGCATCATGGGGTTGCCATCAATGCCAAATGGGGATATTGTTGACATGTTTTCAGACAGAAGGCAGAATATAATGGTTGGCATGTTTAACAGGCAGAGAATTCTTGACATTGATGGCAAAATCAAAGTATGCATTGATGGCAAAACAAGAACAAAGTAAGCTCAGGAGGAATTAGCGCAGAGTCGAACGCAGTGCGAAGGTGTGCTTGTTCATTTGATGGCAAACAAGCGGGCAAGGAAGACCAGCAGTGCAACAATGATCGAATGGAAAGATCAAAGTATTAGTCAAACTCCATTTCGGAGTATCGGATACCGGGAGATGGAGATGTCAAGGACTCTCACTACAAGAGTCCCGAAAACGCGAAATGAGAAACGCCAATGTGATGTTGATCCTACTCCATTTCAGAGTATCGGATACCAGGATATGGAAATGTCAAGGACCCTCACAATAGGAGTCTTGAACTCGCGATATGTGAAATCACAAAATAACCTTAGCCGTCAGATCGAGGTTTGATCTGGACCGTTGATCCGAATCCATTTTGGAGTGTCGGATACCAGGATTTCGAATACTGGGAGATGGAAATGTCAAGGACCGTCACCACAAGAGTCCCAAAGTCACAAAATGCGAAATGCCAAAATGTCTTTGATCCGACTCCATTTCGGAGTTTCAGATAATGGGACTTGGAGTTGTCAAGAACTCTCACATCAAGAATGTCGAAATCACAATATGCGAAATCACGAAGAGATCTAGACCGTCGAATTATCAAGAGCGTGGACCATTGATCCGAATCCATTTGGAAGGTTCAGATACTGGGAATTGGAAGAGTCAAGAGTTGAGACTCTTCATCAAAGGAGTCCCGAAGTTCCAAAATGCGAAATGTGAAAACATTTTTTTTTTGGTGTAGGCCTTGGTCACCATCAGTGATCACATCGTCGAAGAGCTGTAGAGAATAGCTCAAAGAACCAAGCTCCATTTCGGAGTTTCAGGGACTGCAAGATGGAGCGGCAAGAAACTTTACCACAGGAATGTCGAAATGCGAAATAAACGCAAGATCCTACAGATCCAATCCAACGGTGCAAATGAACTTGAACATGATCGGAGGGATACGGTTTCACCTCATAGTTTCTTAATCAGTTACAATTTAGTTAGCAAAACGGATTCATGATTCTTGATCGGTTGGCGTTTCAGTTGCTGAGACATCTTCTTGCCAAAAAGAAGATTTGAGGCATTAGTTTTGTGACATGTGCATAAAAGAAAAAATTTGGAGACAGTGCGAGTTGGCTGTTTTGACTAAAAAATGAATTGAACTGTAGAAAGATAATATTACAGTATTCATAGTGTGAAGAAAACTCAGAAATAAGGAACAGAAGCTGAATAGAAGAGAGAATGTGAAGAGAGCAGAATGTGCATATGTCAAATTACATCAGAAGGATGGAGAAAGAATAGATAGACAGAGACAGCAAGTCAAGCCAAATATGAGCAGAGCAGAAGAATAGAGTAGCATAGAAGAATTGCAGAACATTGAAGAAGTGGTAAGAATTGATTTAGCTGTGTGTTGGTTATTCAATCATTTATTTGTAATAAGAGTGGTAGGGAGGTGCTAGGAAGGATTGTTGTCCTCAGAAGTTCAAGTGGGTGCTTGAACATAGGAAGTTGTAGCTTCCATCTGATTGTTGTCAGAGAAACCAGGGTGGTAGGGTGGTGCAAGGGAGAACAAATGTTCTCTATTATACAGGTTGGAGTCTGTGTAACTGGAAGTTGGTGCTTCCATCCAGTTGGTGCTGGAACATTCAGGAAGTTGGTGCTTCCATCCAGTTGGTGCTGGAACATTCAGGGAGTTGGGGCTTCCTTCTATTCGGTGCTAGAGAAACCAGAGAGTTGATGCTCTCAAACAAGTTGGAGCTTGTAAAACAGAGGTAGTAGCCTCACATTGAATTGGTGCTCAATTATAGATGATGTACAGAACTTAAAAGACTACCTATCATTTAGAAGAAGAAGAGGTTTTCTCCCTTTATGGGTTTCCTCATGAAAATCTGTCTCTGTGTATGTCTTATGTGTGATTGATGCTCTTTAACTATGTAGTTCATGTGTTGTATAACATTGATGATCACTTGAAGAAAGATTAAGAATGTTTTAATAGACTAATATTATTTTAGCACACTAACAACTGATTCACCCCCCCCCCNAGTTGTCTTAATAATTTCAACACCTATATGGTTTTCAAAGCTTTTTAATGAATAACATCTTTCATAAATAAAACTCCACAAAAAATTGCTTTGGGGTTGATCTCGACTGTGCTTTGTAACCATGTTTTCAAAATATAAAGTATGTGAGGTTGACCTATCAAATTCTCTTTTGATCTTGATTGTAGTACTCTGTTAAAATTATTTGAGATGATCAAATCATTCTCTCCTATGAAGAAGATATTGATGTATTTATATATTGTTAATAAGATTGTGTGCAATGTTGATCACAATTTAAATCTGATGTTGAAGCCCTCCTTCAATCTTTTCTTTTGTTGCACGTAAAGATTGTACTCAGGATATTGAAGAACCATTTTATTTCATAATCTCAAGCAATAAAGATTTAGGGTTTGCTTCTTAGCACTCTCATAATCCAAGATATTACGATTATATCTTTTATTCCAAGAGGAGTACCACCTCTCCATAAACGAAGGGGGACTAATGTCCTCATGAGGTTTTCGTTTCAATCCTCACAGATTCAAGCATCAACATTTTTTGGTGACCATATTAGGGACGATTTATTTTCAAGATATTTGAGGAACCATAAATCTCCATGGCTCAAATTTTCAAGAAGAAGATTCAAGAAAATTGTTGCTTATTGTAAGCATGGCTCACCTTTTTTGTAAAATAAAAAAGAAACAATAAGCACCAAAGATTCAGGAGGATGAACTCCCTAGAAAAACTCAGAATGAAGAGTTTCATTCAGATCATAATGCTTCTTTATATTCTTCATCAATCCCATCAATGGCTTTGCAAGACTCAGCAAAAGGGAGAAATACTCAAAGAAGGAGACAATTTTATAATACCCCTTTAAATCTACAAGAAGTAGACTTTCAAATGCCCAATATTCCTATTGAAATTTTTTCTACATTTTTTGGGGATGCTTCAGAAGATGCCGAGCAACACTTGATTAATTTTAAAGGTACATGTTATGATTTCAACCTCACTGAAGACAATGTTACATGTATATTATTTCTGCAAACTCTACGAGATGATGCTCTTGAATGGTATAGTTCATTAATGCCTAACTCCATTATTAGTTGGGATGTGTTAGAATCTTCATTTATAGAAAAGTTCATCCCAAAGGTGCATTCATATGTTTTTGCTGATGTTTTAAACGTTTCTTCCCACCCATCCTCTCCCATATGGAAGAAAGATAATGAAGTGCCTAATTTTGAAGAAGAATCTAATCAAAAGTGGATGAAATTCTTAAGTCAAATCATGTTGTTGAAGACGAAGATGAAACTTCTAAATTACAAGAAGAAAATTTCAACCTCCTATATAGTTCATATGAAGATATTTCAAGCAGAAAATTTGAGTATGAAATTGAGAAGCCTCCACCAAATATACAAGAAGATACTTGAGCTCACTCCAAATAGATCATAGTAGCATTTTCTTTTTGTTCTAATACTTTGAATAGGTTTATATGCTTTATTGTTTTTATTAGAATTATCTTGATGATCTTGATTGTTGATAGGTTATTTGAAACATTCTGAGAAGACCTCCTGAAAGGAGCTAGTGTTTTCATGCCTACAACAACTAAGCCCTTTTAAGTGTATTTATTTTCAATGTATGAGTGTTTACTTGATGATCTTGATTGTTGATAGGTTTTGTGAAACATCTTGAGAAGACCTCCTGAAAGGAGCTAGTGTTTTCATGCCTACAACAACTAAGCCCTTTTAAGTGTATTTATTTTCAATGCATGAGTGTTTACTTGATGATCTTGATTGTTGATAGGTTTTGTGAAACATCTTGAGAGGACCTCCTGAAAGGGAGCTAGTGTTTTCTTTCTTACAACAACTAAGTCTTATTAAGTGGAATGAAAGAGTTAGGATTTGATTGAATTTTCTTAGATTAGAGTTAGGTGCCTACTCCTGCATATATAGTGCATGTGCTTCGTAAGCCTACGAACCTCGGATTGACAAATTAAATGGTTGGGCAATTACTACAACGGAATTAAACGACAATATTTTCGCCTAACACTGAGTTGTTGAGTGTTCTTCTTATATTATTCTTAGATCTTTTCTTATATGATCATGGAGTATTTATAGCCTCCTATATGGCTGTCAAAGATTTTTTGATGAAAAACATCTTTCATAAATAAAACTCCACAAAGAATTTCTTCGAGGTTGATCTTGATTGTGCTTTGTAACCTTCTTTTTAGAATATAAAGTATTTGAGGTTGACCTATCAAATTCTCTTTTGATCATGATTGCAGTACACTGTTAACATTCTTTAAGATGATCAAATCATTCTCTCGTATGAAGAAGATATCGATGTATTTATATATTGCTAAGAAGATTGTCTGTGATGTTGATTACAATTTAATTCTGATGTTGAATCCATCCTTCAATCTTTTCTTTTGTTGCACATAAAGATTGTACTCATGTTATTGAAGAACCATTTTGTTTCATAATCTCAAGCAATAAAGATTTAGGGTTTGCTTCCTAGCACTCTCCTAATCCATGACATTACAAATATATCTTTTATTCCAAGAGGAGTACCACCTCTCTAAAAATGAAAGGGGACTAATGTCCTCGTGAGGTTGTAGTTTTGGTCCTAATGGATTCAAGCGTCAACATTTTTGGCGACCTATTGGGGATGATTTATTTTCAAGATATTTGAGGAACTAGAAATCTCCATGGCTCGAAGTTCCGAGAAGAAGATTCAAGAAAATTGTTGTTCATTGTAAGCATGTCTCACATTTTTTGTAATATCAAAAAGAAACAAGAAGCACCAAAGATTCAGGAGAATGAACTCCCTGGAAAAATTCAAAATGAAGGGTTTCATTCATGTCATAATGCTTCTTTATATTCTTCATCAAGCCCATCAATGGCTTTGCAAGACTCAACAAAATCGAGAAATACTCAAAGAATGAGATGATTTTATAATACCCCTTTAAATCTACTAGAAGTAGACTCTCAAATGCCCAATATTCCTATTGAAATTTTTTCTACATTCTTTGGGGATGCTTCAGAAGATGTTGAGCAACACTTGATTAATTTCAAAGGTACATGTTATGATTTCAACCTCACTGAAGACAATGTTACATGTATATTATTCCTACAAACTCTACGAGAGGATTCTCTTGAATGGTATATTTCAGTAATGCCTAACTCCATTACAAGCTCGAATGTGTTAGAAGCTTCATTTGTAGAAAAGTTCATCCCAAAGGTGCATTCATATGTTTTTGTTGATGTTTTAAATGTAGATTCCCACCCAGCCTCTCCCATATGGAAGCGAGATAATAAAATGCCTAATTTTGAAGAAGAATCTAATCAAAGAGTGGGAAATTCTTAAGTCAAGTCATGTCGTTGAAGACAAAGATGAAACTTCCAAATTACAAGAAGAAAATTTCAGCCTCCTATATACTCCATATGAAGATATTTCAAGCAATAAATTTGAGAATGAAATTGAGAAGCCTCCACCAAATATACAAGAAGATATCATCCTTGTAATAGATGATGAAACATCACAAGAGAACTTGCAGCAAGAAGAATTGGAGGAAGAAAACAATTGTGAGAATAAAGAAGATAATGATTGCATAGAAGAAGAACATTGCCAAGACATTGCCAATGAAACAATAATTTTGAATGTGGAAAAAGAAGAAAAAGAGAATGTTTTCAAGAAAGAAATTTCTCATTTGATTGAAGATAGCAGTGCTATGGGGCAGCCAAGACCAGATTATATTGAATATTGGTTCAAAAGTATTGTCAACCCGCCAATGCAAACAAGTCTTGTGCACACATTGCTCAATCCCATTGTGGTACATTTTGGGCATGCTCCTGATTTTCATGCTCCTGAATTATTGGCAACAACCCCAATCTTTCTCTTACTATTGGAGCCCATTTCACAAGTCAATAGGATGCTCGAATGGCTCCATTGGAAATCTTCCTACACCTAAGGTTCCCCTTTCTTTCAAGTAAGTTAGGGTAGGTAGATCATGTATGTACATATTTTGTTTCTTTAGTTCAGTTTTGCATAATAAGGTGGTTTTTATATTGAAGTTTGAAGATGACTCCATATCCCAATGGAGAAGGTAACTCCTCTTGAGATTCTGGTGTTCTTAGCAACCTGCAGGGGATCATTGTCCCACGGTTGGAGCCAGTTGTTGAACAAAATTTGGTCACCTGTATATTCTCGCTCTTGGAATAATAATAAAAAATGATATTGGAAGATAAATATTTTTGAACTATTATATGTTCATTGCATAGCCCTCGGTATTAGCTTTGACATGCCTTTCACGGAATCAAAATGGGAGTCTCCATGACCAAGATACGCATACTTATGTCCCGAATTCTAATGGAGATGTTACAAGAAAAAATATGAAAAATGTTCTAAGTCACATGTTCTCTCCTCTTCTTTCCCTTCACCCCTGTTCATTCTCTCATTCTATAATTAGTCTTTTTCCCATTGTCTCATTACTTTCACATTCCCCTTACCATTTTCCACACTCAACCATTTTCCTTTATTCCTTTCCACGTTCACATTCATTTCCCTTTTCCTTTATTTCCCATATATTTCTTTTCATTTTTCATATTTTCCATATTTCACATGACCCATTATATACTTTCCAGACTTAGTTTTATTTACTATGGCTTACCGCAGGATCGTAGGTTGGTGATATTCCTTAAGAGTATGTGCTATCTCTTCTACCCTCACAATGCACTTTAACTTCTACCACCTTCATAATGCACCCAACTCCTTTTACTACTCTCTACTATGCAACTTCTCCAACACTTAGCCAAATATATGAGTTATCACGGGTTCACAGGTTCGTGGGTTGGTGAGGGTTGGTGATGTTTATTTCATGTTATATGAGTTCGTTCGAATGATTCTCGAGACTTAGAATATTTTACAACTTCTTTTTACTACTATTTACCTCTCCTCTCCACTTCACCTACACTTAGAATTTTTCACGCTCATTTCTTACTATGTATTACCGTGGGTGACTTCCTCACCTACCTCTACATTCACATAAACCAACATACAAAAAGGGACACATGGCGTGATTTTATTGGATGACATGTGGAAGATTTTTATGGGAAGATTGTTGGCCTATCGAGTGATGACATGTGGCAATATTTGGTTGGATGACTCATCATTGATAACTGGGCAGATTGTTGGTTGACTGGGCATACAAAATTATTATTATATTCAACAATTTTCCAAGGGTCGAAATCCTCCAAGCTCCATAGTTCCTTGTCTTCTTGTGTTTCTAAACGAAGGGGGACTAATGTCCTCATGAGGTTGTCGTTTCGGTCCTAACGGATTTAAGCGCCAACAATCCCGTCAGTTACAATTTTGTCTAAATAAAGTATGTGCACGTATGATGGTTACATTGTGGACAAACTTTGACTAAATCAAATGGATGAAATCCTCTTACGACTGAGCTTCATATCATCATCATACCTCCTAAAGAATGATGCAACAATTACATTATGGTCTGCAAAGTACCCACTACGCAGATAGAATGAGAGCACAAGACTTCAAGTCTTCAATTTGTCGCACTTTCCTTGCAACACACTCACTTGGTCACTTCGCAAGACTGAGAGTGCGCCTTGGTGACTTGCTTACTTGACTACTGAACTTTTACTGGTTATGTTGCAGTCTACTCAATCGCTTTTCACACCAACTTTATCTCGTCATGCTTCATTTCACTGTTCTTCACATTAACTTGAAGCATTTTGCAGTTGTTTCCCATCCTTTATCGCACTGCAGCATAATCATATGTTGAACCACAGAGGAATCTATATCAATCTACTTCGTTGCATTTCTCTATGTCCGATCATGTCTCTAATTAACTGGTAACCATTGATATTTTCGACCTTCAATCCTTCTGCGTGCTTCTGTTTTCATCCTTTCATTACTTCATCTGTCTGTCGCACTTCTGTTTTCATCCTTTCATTACTTTCTCTATCTATCGCACTTATGTTTTCATCCTTTCATCACTTCCTTAGTATGTCAAGCTTTAGTTTTCATCCTTTCATTACTTTCTATGTTTGTGCAACATACCTTTTGTGCCATTTATCCATTTCTACCCAGTTGATTCTTTCAAGCTTCGATCCTTCTGCGCACTTTTGTTTTCATGCCTTTGTGACTTCCTTTGTATGTTATTGCGTTATATTTTACATCAATGACAACATATGCACAACAATCCTGACACACACATTGCTGCTAAAACTCTGGATGTTGCTGCAACTTTTCCCTTTGTTGTAATTCCTCGTATTTTTGCAACCTCGCACGTTGCTGCAACTCCAGACACCGTTGCAACTCTGCTATTGTTGCAACTCTGCCCATTGTTACAATTCCTTGTATTGTTGCAACTCTACACCTTGTTGCAATTTCAGGACACTGTCGAAACTCTACTTGTTGTTGCAATTCCACGTATTGCTCAACTCTGTGTGTTGTTGCAACTCTTGACACTGACACGACAACTCCCAGAAGGTATGTGCAATCATGACAACACACAGTAATATCGGAAGTTAAGTCCCTTGAACGATGTCATGAGTAAGCATTGAATTGTCATAATTACAATGTAATCACACCTCTAAAATGCTATTGCACAATAATAATCACCCAAATCGTAACATGATTACCCCTTCCCACCGCCATTCATGTTCATTCAAACTCGCCACCCTCTGAATCATTCATATAGAATTGTATCCATAGTCATTTGAGTTCTGAACAGCAAAATGGGAGGCCCACGAAACTGCCAAGAGCCCATAGAGACCCTCTTGTTGGAGGCATTCAAAAACATTGGCAAAATTTTCAAACAGGCAGGTTGGTTGGAATACCTAAATAGGATGTGTGTTTATGATGATAATGTGGCCCTATAATTCACCATAACTTCAGGAAAATCATAATACGTCGGGGTAGTCATGTAGGTAATAGAGGATGTAATTGAGAATTGATTGGGCTCCCACAAATGGGCGAATGGTGGTATTGTCGTCAATGGTTCAAACCCAAAATTCTAGAATAATTCCTCAAAAGAAGGGAAGCATTAGTCAAAAAGGAAACAGGGTTTGACGGGACTTCATGCCAATTCCATGGAAAGACATTTCCCTCATCATACAACAATACATTACATGTGGAGGCCATTATGGGGTTGTCTAACTACAACACATTCGATTATTAGACCACCTGCAACACGTAGGGTTAATCAACATGTTGTTTTTCCTTTGACGAATGTTGCAAACCATGGCCACCTAGGCACAGAAAGTTCTGCATCCTCGAGAAGTCCTATGTCACCATAGGCTAATCAAATTGTTGGTCGAATGCACACTATAAATTCAAGGTAGGGCATGGAATGAGGTTGCGAGGGCACCAACACCATTCGTCACCCTACCCAAAAAAGCAATAGTCGTTGCAACCCCTCCAACGGATAGCAGTGTTACAACTCCCGAAGCTAAGGGTGTTACAACTCTGCAAGCCATGGTCATTGCAGCTTTGGATGTTGTAATTGTTGTATATCTTGAGGCTGAAAAAGTTGGAATGTCCAAAATTTCAACCACTAAAAAGGAAACCCCTGAGAGTTCTGCCAAAACTCCATAGGAAGATGAAGGTGGCCATGATAATGACATAGAGGTTACAATAAGAAAATATGCGACCAAAATATTTCAAGGACAAGGAAAAGTGTGGCATATCCGATGACCGGGAAGAAGAAAAGGGAAAGAAGTAGTGTTGCCACCCGAAAAAGAAAAACCCCTGCCACTACACAAGAATCGACAAGGGCACAACAGGTCGAAGAAAAAACTGAACCACAAGTCATGATGGGGAATGGATGAGAACCTACAGGGCCCGGATCTAAAGAATAACTAGGGGCCGAAAAAATTGCTCGTATAGAAGAACCAACAAGGAAAACCCTAGGGGAAGGCCTTGCTACGATTTTGGAGGCTTACACCGATGATGAGGTAGTTGTAACTCCATAAGCTAGCCACCTCATCAATGCCCCAGATCCAGCTAAAAGCACAAACGCAAAACGAGTAATTCACCCCTCACTTACACCTTTGTATTCATCACTTTTAATGAAGCAGTGGGTGCTTGAAAAGAAAAACAAGAGGCTTCAGACCTCTCTTAAATTGTTGGGAGATAAGCTTAGAAGAAGGCAGAAGGCTAGGCTAGAATAGCTTGTCCAAACAACAGAACCCGTTGTTGTTGAACCAACAAAGGAGGATATCCCTACTGCACCAATAATGGACATCCACCATGCTGACTTAGAGTCCAACCAACCTACTGCAACAACATAAGACACTCTCCCTCCTGAATTAGTGGAACACACTCACCTTATTGTTCCAAAGGGTAGTCATCATGTTGCACCAGCAGAAGAAACCCCCATTGTTTATATAACATAAGCCAACCACCCCACTGAGCCAATAGAGGATACCCACCCCACTGCCATAGAGATCCATTGCCCTGTTGATACACAAGAACCAGTGGAGGCCCATTTCCCTGCCAATACACAAGAACTAGCGAAGGCCCATTGCTCTGTCGATACATAAGAACCAACAAAGGCCCATTGACCTGCTAATACACAAGAACCAACAAAGTCCAATTTTCATGTTGATACACAAGAACCAACAGAGCCCAACCCTTCTGTTGATACACCAAAACTAGCAAAGGAACCACAAGACAGAAAAACAGTGCAAGAACAAGAAGGAAACGTCCTTATTGCTACATAAGAACTAACAGGTGAAACTTTGGGTGAAGGACTGGTTACGATTTTGGAAGATTATCAGGATGAGGAAGAAGTTGCCACTCCTAAGGCAAGGCACACAAAAGATGACATCGACTGCCTCCACGAGGGCCTCCCCTCTCAGACTCATAATGACTATTTGGTTGCATGAGGACATGCAACAATTTCGGTTGGGGGGAGATGACAGGTGCTCAAATCAACATATTTTTAGCACCCATCCAATACTTTTGGCTCACCTTTTTCCCATTCCCACTTCCACATTCATAACATTTCCATCCACGACGACACATTTTTTGTTAAGGTACAATCACCCACCAATATGTCATTTTCAATACTTATTCGAATCCATTCTTCAGGAGATTATTACTTTTTCGTGCTAACAATGTTTTACAGGAACAAGTTGTGCAGACACCTTCCCAACATGAGAGCCACGGTCCCTATTCAAGTGCAGCTACTGCAACTCTAGTCGTTGCTACAACTCCTAGTGCTACAACTCTAGTCGTTGGTGCAACTCCCAGAGTTGCAACTCGCAATGTTGTAACTCTCGCTTCAGATTGTTTCTACAACTTAGTAACAGCTCAACGGTCAACCATACAACTGTCACTAGGGAATGACCAGTCGACAACTTCTCAAGAAACACGATAAAAGAAATTGGGCACCAAAACGGAAGGAACAACTTAACCACCACTTATCGTGGCCAATTTAGTCAACACACACCTGATTTTTCCTTCCTTAGGAAAATTCAATGTAACAAGATGAGACAACCTGATTCTTGTGGTTGTCCATCGATTTTCTTATCTCATTTAGGAAGTAGACACTTTGTATAAATACGCTCGCTCTCACTGAGCCGAGGGGATGGAAAAGTAAATCAACAGATAGTTTGTAAAATAGAATTGTATTGAAGCTACAACTTTCAGTTTAATAAAAGTTCTATTTTGTTCCTGTTCAATTGATAGCATGTTGATCATCTTGCATCTCCTGCATTCTTGGACCAATACCTTGTCTAATGAGGTAGGGGGGGCTCCTTTGTTCGGTACTATTTGTATCTTCTATTTGTAGAAGCAGTTTTAGTTTCTCTTATATCTTTTAATTTATTTCCAACAAGTCCTTCATTAACTTCTTGTTGTAACTGTAGCATTTCCAATTATTGCAGCTTTGGATTGTTGTGACTCAAAGTTAGTGTTGAGAGAGCTATGTTTCCTGATTAATGTGTGAACAATTATAGCATATTTTCCATAATTTCATTTCTTTCCAGCAATTCCTTTATTAAACTTCTAATCAATTGTTATAGCTTAGTGTTGGTATTTCAAGGTATTGTTTCTTTCAGATTGGCGAGTGCATAGTTGTAGTCTCATTTCCTTTATTTCCAACAATTCCTCTATACACATTGTCTTGTAACTCTAGAATTTTCTTAATGTTGTAACTATGTTTCCGCCATCCTGTGTTAACGTTGCACAATCTTGTCTTTTGGTTATTAGTGTGTAGTTGTAGCATCTTTTATTCATCTTCATTTATTTCCAGCAATTCCTATTTAAACTTTGTTCTTGCTACAATTCTGGTTGTTGTAATTCGTGTTGTTGTGACCTTTGTTGTTGCAACTCTCGTTGTTGCAATTCTACATCTAGCTTCCTAGTTGACAATCTTGTGGTTTGCAAATTAAGACAATTTCTCCCATTCGTTTGTAAACATAGTGTGCGTTGATCCTTGTAGCTTAGGTTTTGTTGTATCTCAGTGCATAAATTGTAATACATCCTTCAAATTAATCAAGGTCATCTTAATACTTGAACAAGTCACCTTTACTTTCCTGCAAGTGTGATTTACTTTTCCACAAGAGTGATTTACTTTCCTGCAAGTGTGATTTACTTTCCCACAAGAGTGATTTACTTCCCTGCAACTGTGTGTATTTGATATAGCCTAATTTGGTGACTTGCTAAAGCATCTTGAAATCTTTCCTTGTGACAATCATTTGAAAGTACTACAACTCACTGGCAATCACAACACTATACTTGCATATACAATGCATGATAGTTAGTAAGTTCATTTACGACCTCAGATTGATAATTAAATGCACAACTCTTTAGTTTCTTACTAAATCAATTAGGAGGTGATTGAAAAGTCGATCAGCTCTGAAAGTTGGTTTCAAGATAAATCTTTGCTATGTTTTAGATCATTACCCTGTTATGTGCTCTAGGGTCTTTAGTTGTCACAAAACAAAATGTTGTTTGAAGGAAAATGTATAGCTTCTATTCAGGTGGCTCAAAAGATCAGGGTCTCCTTCAAGGGTATATAGAATACTTCCACTACAAAATCCAAAAGGGTCGTAAAGGAGATTTATAATATTCAAGAGATTGCCTAAGGCTTCTTTGATGGTGCTAGCCAAGGAACCCCAATAAATGTGGAGCACAAGTCCTTTTATTTTTCAATTCCTAACATTTATTTTCTTATATATATGGTGCTAGGCAAGGGTCCAATAACATAGCTAAGTTTTTTGCTCTATGGATCCTTCTAAAATCTGCAGATGATAAGTGCTTGGATAAGCTTCAAGTAATGTGAGACTAAAAGATACTCATGGATCAAGCAAATGGAAAAAGTAGAATTCAAAATTCGGCTTTAAATCCCATTGTGAACAAAATTTTGGAGGTAACGAGTCAGTTTTAAGATATCTCCTTTAATTATATCTTTAGAGAATTAAAATCACAAGTTGGAAAGTTGTCAAAGAATGCCCTTTCTTTGTAGGAAGAAATGCTTTCAGAATAGGAATACAAGGACAACTCATTGCTTTCATAATATTTGATATCTATCTTTTAATGGCCATTGAACCGTTGGCTAGTGGCATATGAGGAATGATCATTTGTCCTCAAGAGGTTGTTACAATTGTTGACAACTTTTTCTTTTTGTTATATGTCTGGAAAAGTGTAGTCTTAAGCCCTTGGTTTGTTTTTTTTTATCATGTATGGAAGATTGTAATCATGTCATGCAATTTTGTGTCAAGCTATTTTTGATAACTCCCCTTTTGAGCCTTCGCGACTGACTATATATATTATGATTTCATCTCAGAAATATTAAATACAATTATTTTTTCTTTGAAAAGAAAAATAGAAAAGGTAGGACCATATCACCAACACATTTATTGTTTGTTGATGATATACTGTTGTTTTGGGATGGTTCTCTAAGGAATGCTAACTATCTAAAAGAGATTCTAGATACCTAGAGTGTTGTTGCATGAATGGAAGTGATTGTGCTAAAATATACAATGTCCTTCAATAGATTAGAGGATGAACATGAAAGATTGATGCAATAAGCATTTCCATTTCAAAAGAGTGTTATACAGTAAAGGATAAAATACTTGGGGTTTCTATTAAAACCAAATGGATTTGGGATAAAATATTGGAGCTATATCATTGTCAAAATGGACAAAAGGGTGAGTATGTGGTGCAATAGATGGATCTCCTTGGTGGGAAGGATAACCATAGTAAAATAAGTGCTTGAAGCAATCCTAGCTTATTGGCACACTTTGGCTTACATTCTGGTAGGAGTACTCGAAAAAATTAGGAGGAAAGTCTTCAATTTTTTATGGACTAGAGATAAGGAAAATGATGGTATCCCATGGGTCAAATGGACTTACCTTGCAAAACCAAGGGAGGAAGGGAGACGAGGATTAAAAAATATACATTTCTTTGGGGAAGATTGTAAAAAGTGTGTTGAGATTGATCTATGAGGAAAACATATGGAAACAAGTCATCTTTCAAAAGTATATAGAACCTCTAACTATTGATAATTGGATAAGGAAGCAAGCAAAAAATTAACAATGCTTCAATAGTTTGGAAGGAACGGATGCAAGACTTTCCACTCATAGGAAACTAACTAGCATGGAAGATTGGCAATGGGTAATAGGTGAGACTAGGGGCTTGTCCATGGGTTGGATGTGGGAACTCCTATAGTCTATTAGATGAAATATTAACACTTTTACATGGGAGAGAATTATTTAAGGTATCTCAAGTTGTAGATCCTAGCACTACTAATATTTGGCAATAGGGATGGATGAGAGCCAATATGGTGGGACTAGAAGGGAATAATGCAAATCAATGGAATGAATAAGGGAAATCTTAATTATAATTCTTTTTAGAATTAGAGAGGAAGCATATGCATTAGTATGGTCTAGAAAACCTTCATTGGGTACATATATTGTGAATTTAGGGTATAAAGCAATGTTTTTAAATTAGATTCAAAACAATAAGTCTTAGTGGTGGAAACCACTACGGAAAGTTACAACACCAATGAAGACCATGACTTTCAAGTGGATGACCTCAATGGATAAGGTATTAACTTCGACAATCTTCCAAAAGAGGAGTAGACAAGGACCTAGTAGATGTGTGCTTTGTAAACAAGGACGATGCTATTAATCACTTGCTAGTAAGTTTCCCATACACAAAATATGTATGGATAAAGATGGAAATGGTCACAAGTTACAAGGAGATTTGGCAGGGAGACATTGTAGAATAATGTTTGAAAAGTTGGAACCGAAAAATGAATACAAGCCTCTCAAAGCAATGTCATTATTGACTGCTCAAGGCATCTGTTTTTCAAGGAACTAAACATTTTTTAATGAAAAATATATTCCTTCTTTTCAATGGGCTATCCAAATATGTTCAGTGTTTGAAGGGCTCAAGAAACCAAATAAAATTGAAAAACCAAGGCTCATAACAGAGGTGTCTATTGATAAATCTATTCCTTGGGGATATTTTAATGGAGAAAGATAAGGTACACCATCTTTATGTGGGGTTGGGGGCATATTGTACCTTTTAGAAACTCATTTCATAAAATACAATGCATCTCCAGGAACTAACACAAATAAGTTTGCTAAGAAGATGGCTTTGAAGAATCTTTTTAAAATTGTTGGAAATCATAATGTTACGAATTTCTAGGTAATGGGATATTCGATGGTAGTCATCAATTGGATGAAGGGCATATGCATGATGGAAAACTTGTTATCGTCACCCATTTTTGAACAATTAAAAATAATGGAAGCAATGTTCACAACCTCTTACAAACATGTATACAAAGAATTGAACACTACAACAAATTATCTATCCAAAGACAGCTTGAAGGTTGTACAAGGGCAACAGGAGTAGTTTGAATGCAAATATGGCATCTCTTTATCATCAAATTTCATCTCTTAGACCACAACCTAACTTTTATTGTATTTATATACGATGAATGATGGACAACTAGTTAGTGTTTATAGACTTTTGTTAAAATTTTCTAATGAAATAATCGATATACAATGACTTGATTAATAAAATAGATACACATAGAATTGTACTTTTTTTTTATGGTAGTCTATGCTAGTTATTTCTTTATTTATAAGATTTAGGAGGATAGTCTCTCAAAGGCAGAGCATTGCGATGCTTAAATGTTGATGCCCAAATGATAAATGCATTTACAATATCAATATTCTTTCTATCTCGAAATGAAATTATGATTTTTTCAAGGAAAAAAAGAGATGAAGATACACGTCTCCTTTCAATTGGCTCAATAAAAAATTTATTAAGTAAAAACAAGCCATATATGTGGCCAAGTCATTTTAGTAAAATGTTCTTTCACCCAATTATTTAAGTGGGGAAAATATGGTTTGTTGTTCCATGCATACTTAGAGGTAAACTAATGTTCATTAACTATGATATTCCCATGACTTCAGGCACTAATGACACAGATGATGTAGATCATGCATAATGTTCTACTTTGAGGATGTAACTTTTGGATTTGCATTTGAGCTAATATTTATGACTTGTATAAACCTCATGTCTTTTTTTCCATGATGCAATGAGTTGTTGTACATGAAATATAATTTATTTGTTGAATATATAAGAAGTACATAATTTGTTTTTTTGATAAAATGCTTCATAATTCCATTAAAATACAATTATGAGAGTACATGAATTTTATACAAAATATAAGGCTATGAAGACAAGCACCATGAGTTAAGACTGCAAGGAAAAAATACACAGATTGTGAAAACTTGCTCAGAAGTCATATATAAATATAGAGTCATAAAGAGGCAAAGTACCTGAGATAAATAGAAATAAACACAATTAAAATAGGCCAACCAGAAAGAGCGAGTGGTGACACTAGGAGGCAATTGGAACTAATCTTGATCATAAGATCCAATAACCAATGCTTGCATTTGGAAAATTAAACACTAAAGGAGCACATTTGTTTGGCCTCGACATTGTATCCTTCTTTTCCATTATGATGTATATGAAAAATAGAGAAATACTTGGCAATATCCTTTGCAACAATATAAAATATATGGCCTTGATTTTATATTCACCCAAAATTTGTTTTACAAATTATTTCAAAGTTTTTAAATAATACAATTTCATTGACCACACAAGTCTTTGTTGCACACATGGCTTCTATGAATGCATGATATCATGGCTTTTTGTTTTTAGTGTCATTATTTTTTAAGAGCTTTGTTGTTTTTTGAACCTCTTAATCTTCATGTTCATACAATATCAAGGCAAATGCAATGTTTCCTTCATTTCTAGTAAGATCTATCTCTATGTACGAGCACCATAATTTCACCATTTTGAATATGTGAATAACTGACAAAAATTAGTTACCTCTTTTGTAAGATTGGTTGTATGGGTACCTCCTTGTAAACCATCACTTGTTATCCACACATCATCCTAATCTTGAGGCATTCCTAAGATATCCTCTAATATCCCAAAGAGACTAGTTAAAGCTATCATAAATATCAACCATTATCAATCTCTTATATGAATCAAACATGGTCAATATATTACAGGGTAGATTTAACTATTCTCTAAATAGATTTAGAATGCACAAAAAACTTGAAACTTTAAATTTTTAAAGTCCTACTTGGATAGAAATGTTGATATCTCCCTCTTCTGATCTCTTCTACACAATATCTTATGCTTTTCTCCCCTCCCTGGAGTGGTGAGACACTAATCCTTTTCAAAATGTTTTTACTTTTATTTTTTGTTTTGTTAATTTTAATTCTCCATTTCATTCAAGTGAAATGCAAAGTATTTCTTACGGTAAATTCTCTCATTTCAAAAGCCTTTTTTCATTCATGAAAGAGTTTTCGACCTTTTGATCGATCTCTTTTTTGTAAGTACTTGTGACTTGTATTACAACCGATATTTATACATGTATAATAAACTACACAAATTCCTATGAATATATGGTTGAAAATATTCATATGTTAAAAGGTTCGAAATTATGATAAAATTTTGACCTAAACAAGCAAACAAAGAATACCCATTGAAAGTAAAGTTGAGAAAATGGGCTCATGTTGTATTGTGAGTGTTGAGCTCTAGATCTACCTAAGTAAATTAGAGTGCATTTATTATCAATCCGGTGTTTGTAAGACTTAGAGGCATGTCCAAAGTATATGGATTTTAGAGATAGTTTTATCTTTTATGGAGATAACCCAAAGACTGATTCTAAGGCTGAAGGTGAAAGAGATGCTAAGCTCCTATTCAGAAGTCATCTTCATAGCTCTCACGACAATGATCAGCACTTGTTTTCTAAATGGTCAAAACAGTGAACATGAAACCTATTCTAAGGCTGATTATGTAAGAGGCACTAAGCTTCTATTCAGAAGTCGTCTTCATAGTCTTCTTAACAGTAATCAACATTTCTAGAAAGTGGAAACGATAAGCATTCAAG
>JASDQU010103061.1:168447-191712 GCA_032191745.1 Picea mariana | reverse complement strand
GAGTGAGTTAATGGATGTGGTCAAGGCTTGTTGGTGCCCTTCAATGAACCTTTTTGAATGAAGGTGCATAGATCATAAGACTATGGAGTAGGATGCATAGAAATGGGAGATGCATGCAAGGCAAATTGCATGTTGCACATGTATGCCAATTGTGCACATGGATCTAGTGACACAGCTTTGACATCAACTATGATAGTAACAACTCTTGCAAAAAGTGGAAGACAAATTATAAGTCTATAACATTTTCTAGGTTTTTGTAAGTACCTGATGGAGGTTATAAATATATAATTAATGCTCTAGTAATGGTTGTTGTTATTGTTGTTGATAATTGGCAATGTTACTAATGGTTATACATTATTTTCATTGGGGTTTTGTTAAAGACACTTGAGCTATGGCCATGATTAGGGTTTGGGTCATGTGGCCAGAGCTTGTGACCTCTAATGACACATACTCTTATATGTAGACACTGATTATATGGGAATATGAATACTTGGATGGATTTGGTGTCATTTACTCATATTTTTTTGGTGTTTGTGCTTAGATCACTATCTACATGAATGTGTTCTTGATTTTGCTTAATGGTCTATAGTTTTCTTCATATGTTATTATTAATTACTTGTGAATGTGTGAATATTTGAGAGGCATGTTACTATTAATCCCTTTTGAATGTGTGAATATAAAAAGTTATCGAGAGAGTAACTCAAGTTAAGTTTTTCAATGTTGGAGTGAATGCTTTATGGGGAATTCATAATCCCTTGCTCAAAACCCCCTATAAGTGTGTTGCGATGTCTTCTCGTTTTGAAACATAATTCTCTGGTTGGTGATGCATTGACAAGATTTTTTCTTTTGATGCCCTGCTTTAACTACAAGGGTGGGGTTTAGGGTTTGGAGTGTGGGCTCTCTCATCGTGTCAGTCTTGTTGGGTGATAAGATTTGTAAATTATAAAGGTGAATGAAATGGATTTTTCTAGTTGTTTTTCACTTTAGTAGAGGCTTGTGCTCTTGAAATCCCTCTCCCAATCTGAATCCATAATTCTACCATGGGGAGAAGCTAAGGAAAATGTAGAGGATGAGGTTAAAGTAAAGAGATGAGCATGCAAGTTGTCAAACTATAATCACAAAGGCAATGATAAAAAGTACATTTGTTGATTAAGTAAACAATATTGTCTTTAATCTTGACATATGGCATCAATGTTTGCCAACAAACTTGTACCTTCTCTTTTATGGGGATGATCCTTTCCAATCAATTCGCTTGCCATGAGAATAAAGTAGGCACCTCGTTGAATTAAAGAGGTAAAGATCAAAGGGTGGCATCATTAATGTTGTCTAAGGAGTCCACCTTAAGAAGTCTCGTCAAACCCTTTACTAATTCTTTTCCTTTGGCATGGGAGCGCATTTGTCAACTTAACTAGATCCTCTTTATGTGATCCAACCTACTTACCAAAATTCCATAATATGAACAAAAACACTTTCTTCAAAAAATTTGATTGCACCCTTTGATCCAATTTCATTTGTTCACAATTTTCCAATTAAATACATTGGAAATCTTCCCCTTTGCATGATCAATGATAATATGATAATATTCAAGTATACTTTCAAAACTATTTAAAGATTTTATAATACCTATAATGAGAACTTCTACTTCAACATGTTATCGCGTAGTTTGTATTTTAGGTCACAGGCTACGGGATAGTGGACAAATTGGCATAAAAGGAACCTTCCCCACCCAATGTCACCTCGATGGGGAGGTTCTTTCTGTTTAGGGAGGTTAGCTCAGGGGAGACGTCCTCGGTAACCTGGGGTCTGAAGAGGCAAAGAATATAAGGTCAAGAAGTAAGGTTTTCCCTCCTCTCAGGTTACCACCAGTATCAGATAATCCGGCTAATTAGCCAATAAAGAAGTGAAGTCCCTGTTGAGAACACCTGCCTGAAACAAGACAATAACAACACAATATGTATATTTGTAGGTTATAATTCAAAGGGCTAGTACTTCTTAACTATCTGATTTCATTTAATAAGCAAAATAATAGATAAGATGAGGTCAATGTTCAGCTAAATCACCTATGCAAGATTGCCAATTCATCAATATCTATAAAAATATGACCAAGCCAACAGTATATTTCAATCAATAAATTGCTCAGTAAATGCTTGACATCATCTTTTAATTGCTTATTTGCTAGTCAGAAAAGCTTGGTGCGTCAAGTATGACGTCGGCCTAGGTTAGCAGTGTTAGGGTTAGTTAGGGTTTCAAAAAATTAAAATTTAAAAGATGATTTTGTACACCTAAAGCTCAACATTGCAGATATTATCAGTGCCTTAGGGTAAAATGGAGTCAAAAGCAAGGGCAAAAGGTCTCAGGAGGACTTAAACTTAGATACTAGAGGGTAGGGTTCCAAGGTGTTGCAATGGCAGGGCCTTAGAATCAAAACCCTAAGGGAAGGAGGCTCACTCTGGTGTTGCTTAAGCAAGGCCTCATGCTCCTTCCTCTTTCTCTAAATACACTTGGAAAAACGGCTAGCTTCAAAGTACAGATTTAAGGGAGAAAGTGTTGCAGGGGCAAGGCTTTCAAACCCTAGAAGGTTAAAACCCTAGGTGTAGATTCAACTAGGCCTAGGACGTCTCCTCTTTTCAACCTATAACTTCAACGCTAGCTCAGAAAAAGGGAGAAAAGTGTAGCAACGGCTAGGCTATATCTTCCTTCATCAATGGCTAAAACAATTTCTCAATCAAGGGGACATATAGCAATGGCCTACTTGTGTGCTTGCTACCTAGGGTTTCAAGATTCAACAATATAATAGCAAATGTAAGAAATTAAGCCTACAACCATTCACTTAAGAAGTTTTGCATGAAAAAATCACTTACATATCATGAAGAATGCATAATCAAACCCTAGTTGTAAACCTTCCTTGAGAGAAACACCATATATGCCAAGAGAAATCCTCCAAGAAGAGTTGTGCCTCACTTGAAACACCAAAAATACCAAACAAAAGGCTAAAAGATAGTATCTCACAAGAGAGTGAGTTGTGTTATGTTAAAATGAGGGGAAAACGTCCTCAATATATACCAATCCATGACCTCTTAATTACAAAATAGGTCATTAAAACAGCCGACAAGGCTGACTACAAAATTTACATTGTTTTTACATTAAATGCTAGAAAAATGACATGAAATGAGAAAAAGGTGGGACGGCAAGCTCTTCTGAGGGAGACGCTGGCCCATTTTGGGCATATCCAGCATTCAGAAGCCAGACGTTAGCCCTTCTAGACCTCCTCCAAGTTGCCACACGTGCCAAATAGCCTCATCACACTACCACATGCTCAACATAATGTCCAGGTCTCCTGGGTGATGTCCTGTCCATCAAAGGCAAACGTTCCATCTGCAGTGGGTGATTCCCCCTAGGCCAGGCTCTGCCAAAGTGTCATGGGTGGAACGCCCTTCTTTCTTCCTGTGCAAAGGATCATCACAACGTTGTCCTGTCTCTGCCATCCCAACAACCATCTAATGGGCTCTTCAGCCTTATGGAGGTCTGAGCTAATCATATCCCCATGTGTACCGGTCCACTGGTACCTGTCCGTCGGGTATGGTCCTGCACATCAAAAAATTCGCCCTCCATGGGCTCATTAGTCCTTGGGATCACATCAATGTCAATCATATCTCATCATTAAATTTATCGAATACATGCATAAAACCCCTAGCAATATCCTCTAATAGCTCAAAGACATTACACTGATCTACCATACAAAGTTGAAGAAATAGACAGAACAACCTATCGGGCTAGTATCCATAAGAAGAAGAAAGTTTCCACAGAAGATTATTCAAGCCATGTACATAAAGTGATATGGTCTAAGGATGTCCAGTCATAGTGAAGACCAGGGGTAGGTATTGTCCGTGGGTGCCTTTGTAGGAGCTGAGTTGTACCCGTCATGGATGCACTTTTTCCAAGCCCCTTTATTGCCTTTATTCTTTTCTTATTATTGTTTTTTCTTTCTTTTTTACTTCAAGGTTTGACCAGAGGACATTGCCTTGGCATGGTGACCAGAGCTAACAGTGTTACCCACTAGTTTTTTGCAGAAATGATAAGGTTGGCTCGTGATGAGACCCCTTTTCCCTTGGCCATGCAACCAAGGGTCATCGCCCTGGCATGGTGACCAGATAATGGCAATGTCATACTGCTAGATACCTATGAACATAATGGGTCAGCTCCTGATGAGACCTCCCATCCTCTTGGTTAGGTCTTGTTTTATTATTTTTCTTTGGGTCCCTTTTGTTTCTTATCGAGAGGCCCTTTATTGCCTTCTCGGGGATCCCTGGGCAAAGCATCTCTAGGTTTTATTTCATATGGCTTTTATCTTTTACCAGCTGCTTTTACCCCCTGGGCCTTTAGCCCCTTCTTCCCACAGGATGAAGTGTAACCCCTCAAGTAGGTCGTCCTAATGCCTGGACTAAGGGAATGGGATGGATGTATGGGAGATAAGATGTAAAGTGATAGTATGGTGGGAGCGGACGATGGCTCTTCAAATCCCCCCTGGTGGCTAACCAAAACCCATGGATACAAGCTTGCTAGGGCACCCTGTTAATCCCCCCAACAATGGTCAAGTGGGTTAGCATAATATCCAAGCAGTTATCAGAAATGTAAGGAACCTGATGCATATATAAGAAAGTTATAATGATCAAACATGAAAGATACCATGATACCTGGACCAATTACCTCATGGAGCAAGAGACTTATCTGATGCAAGTCCAAGCCGATGGTGATGGATGCTGCTGCTTCTTGACAGGACAAATCTGGCGAAGAAGAAGAAGGATGGGCCCTCCAGGGCCATGCTCAGGTCAATCCTGCTCTCGGTACTCCATGTCTAGGACATGTGGGCCTTGAGACATGATCTCCTAGTTATCCCTAGAAATCGGGGATAACATCTGGCTCCAACTCGGGGACATGTGCTCACCGTAGAGTGCATGAGAACCTCAACATCTCTAGCATAAACCTGCAGACCTGATCACACTTGAAAAAATACATCAGCAACAAAGGTGGGGTGGTATTGCCACCCCACAAAACATAACATGTACACATATGAGATAAAACAATCAGATGCATATGAGGAAACAAACATGAAATCTAGATGGTATAATACACGGAGAATGCCTACCTACTCATACTTACCTGTACAGTCATGTCCCACCACCTTGGTGAGGTTTGAGGAGGCGTCCGCTGATGGGTAATGGGTGCCTTCTTCCTTCCAAGGTGGACAAGTAGTATGAGTTATCTATTGATTCCATTCCGACCTTGAAAGGTCTGAGCCACGATTGTGTACTCCCTTTTACGTTAGTTGGCTCTCCTTTCTGAGTATCCCACATCCATACCAACTCCCCCTCCTTGTATTTTTGGATCTTGTGTTTGGTTGTTCCTTGAACAACCCTGGTGTACTGTACTGAGGGAGGTGGGTGGCCTTCTGGTGTAAAGGCTTCCTGTTGGGATGGATGGATTTGCACGTTTTCTTCATCCTTTTGTCTTTTTAGTATCTTCACCGTCCCTACTTCTTTGTTCTGAAACTGATCTAGGAGTTGTTGATATTCCTCTTTCTTGGGCCACTCATTCTGGTCAAAGTCTTCTTTTGCAGCAAATGGCATATCTTCTAGAGAATATTCTTGAAGAGTTTGTATCACATCTTTATGCGCTTCATTTACAGAAGGAACGACATCTTGTACATGATTTCCAGTTATCGACACATTGAATAAGCGTCTAGTTGTTCCATCTTTCAAAGGCAATCGCAAAAAGGTGAGATCCATCTCAAGGGACCCGCCTATCATCACACCAAACTTCCTAGACAACAACATTCCCCACACATCTGGGACATTGACGACTATTATATCTATGTGAACGGTCTTCTCGAGGAATTCCTTTAACTGCACTTCGGCATTTTCAACTACACCATGTGTGGGTATTGCTTTGGATTCAAATCCACACACATTTCTGCATGGCCTTGTTACCTTCAAGCCCATTTGCTGCATGACTTTAAGAGACATCATGTTTGCACCAACACCTATATCTAGCATGCAATTGTTAAGGTATTTATTGTTCATCATAAGAATCATGAAGAAAGGTGAATTTTCACCATATTGGATCCTGAAATGGTCAGCTTGTAGCATAATTGGGGGGTCCATAAGCTCAGTCGTTCCCAAAAAGAAGGTATTGAAGCGTTCTTTAATAGAAGGGATCTTAACTGCTTCTTTTAAGGGAACATTCACATGCATCTTCGACAAAGCTCCTTCAAAATCAAAATCAAGGGTAATCTTATCAGCTTTGGACGTCTTGGGAGGAAGAACCTCAGGAGTTTTTGGCTGATCAGTGGCAGGTTGCTTCGGGTTCTTTCTCCGGTATACTTGGACTTCTTGCTTTTTAAGCTTTTCTCGTGACTCTTGGTCCAAGTTGTTAATTATTGCTAATCTTGCTACTCTGGCTGCTTCCTTCAGGGCTTGTTGATGTTCTGTATCAGTTATATTTATTTGAGGAAAGCTCGAAAAGTAGTCAAGGTTATTGACTTGTTGCTAGCTGGTGTTGTAAGGACACTCATTCTCCCAATGTGCTTCACTGCATTCCAGACACCAAGGATTTTCATCGACTACATTTGTAGGGGCCAGAGTATTAGGGACTTCATTTTCATTCTTTGGTTTGTAAGTTTGGTTCCCTTTCTGGAACGACCCTTTGAATGGAGGTCTAGGTGCCTGGGTCTGGGACTTTTCAAGTCTAACGATCCTGTTCATCATTTCTTCTTGATTCTTCATGATGCTATCCACTGAAGCTTGTAGCTTACTGATACTGGTGCAGAGGTCTGAAGTAGGCTCAGCGTTGTGTACCACTTTCTGCCTGGTGTCTATTTTCCCCCTAGGGTTGGCAAAGGGCTCAATCTTGGATGAAAGAAGATTTCATTCAATCTTGGTTGCAAGATCTTGGGCTTCTTGAATGGACTGAGGGTCTTTGTCTCTAAGAAGATACCCTAATTGGCCACTGAAAGATCTAGTATAGATGTGAACAAGATAATCATCTTTCGGATGGTGGCTTGGAGGGATTCGTTGGAGTAATGCTTCGAACCTGGTATGAAATTCCCGAATGGATTCATTTTCACACCTGGCAAGGCCATTTAGTCGGGTGAGCAGCATGTTTGGGTCTTCTTTGATACTCCACCTTCTGAGGAAGATTTGCTCAAGTCTATCCATGGTTTTGATGCTTCCATCAGGCAGGCCAAGATACCAACGTCTTGGAGCATCATAAAGGGTAGCAGAGAACAACTTCATGACCAAGTCCTCAGCATCATCACTAATGGGGTGAAGCTGAAAAAATGCCCAGAAGGCACTCATATGCTCTTCGGCACTAGTAGCATCAGTGTCGGTAAACTTAGGCAACCACTTCTCATATTTGGGTGGCATTTGCCTAGGGTAGCCAAGTATGGCTGACATGTCTAATGGCTTGAACAAAGTAGATGACCATTGTCACTTATTGTTGACTGGGTTTGTAGTACCAGTCTGAGAAGTAGACATGTTTAAAGGAAGTCTCTTTCCAAAAAGTGACTTGACAACAGGTGAATTAGCAGGAGGCTTCCTTCTGAAAGCTAGAGGAGGGTTATTGAACCTCCTTTTGGTTTGTGGAGTCACCAGATAGTTTTCCTGAAACTATCAAAGAATAGGGGAATAAAGTCTTAGTGGAGTCGCCAGGTAATCTTGTAAGAGAAAGGTCTTTGAGGCAAGGCTTACCAAAGGATTTGTCGTTGAGGATTGACTCAGTGTTCCCCGGCAACGGCGCCAAAATGTTATCGTGTAGTTTGTATTTTAGGTCACAGGCTACGGGATAGTGGACAAACTGGCGTAAAAGGAACCTTCCCCACCCAATGTCACCTCAATGAGGAGGTTCTTTCTGTTTAGGGAGGTTAGCCCAGGGGAGACGTCCCCGGTAACCTGGGGTCTGAAGAGGCAAAGAATATAAGGTTAAGAAGTAAAGTTTTCCCTCCTCTCAGGTTACCATCGGTATCAGATAATCTGGCTAATCAGCCAATAAAGAAGTGAAGTCCCTGTTGAGAACACCTGCCCGAAACAAGACAATAACAACACAATATGTATATTTGCAGGTTATAATTCAAAGGGTTAGTACTTCTTAACTATCTGATTTCATTTAATAAGAAAAATAATAGATAAGATGAGGTCAATGTTCAGCTAAATCACCTATGCAAGATTACCAATTCATCAATATCTATAAAAAATGACCAAGCCAACAGTATATTTTAATCACCAAATTGCTCAGTAAATGCTTGACGTCATCTTTTAATTGCTTATTTGCTAGTCAGAAAGGCTTGCTGCGTCAAGTATGATGTCAGCATAGGTTAGCAGTGTTAGGGTTAGTTAGGGTTTCAAAAAATTAAAATTTAAAAGATGATTTTGTACACCTAAAGCTCAACGTTGGAGATATTATCAGTGCCTTAGGGTAAAATGGAGTCAAAAGCAAGGGCAAAAGGTCTCAGGAGGACTTAAACTTAGAGACTAGAGGGTAGGGTTCCAAGGTGTTGCAATGGTAGGGCCTTAGAATCAAAACCCTAAGGGAAGGAGGCTCACTCTGGTGTTGCTTAAGCAAGGCCTCGTGCTTGTTCCTCTTTCTCTAAATACACTTGGAAAAACGGCTAGCTTCAAAGTACAGATTTAAGGGAGAAAGTGTTGCAGGGGCAAGGCTTTTGAACCCTAGAAGGTTAAAACCCTAGGTGTAGATTCAACTAGGCCTAGGACGTCTCCTCTTTTCAACCTATAACTTCAATGCTAGCTCAGAAAAAGGGAGAAAAGTGTAGCAACGACTAGGCTATATCTTCCTTCATCAATGGCTAAAACAATTTCTCAATCAAGGGGACATATAGCAATGAACTACTTGTGTGCTTGCTACCTAGGGTTTCAAGATTCAACAATATAATAGCAAATGTAAGAAATTAAGCCTACAACCATTCACTTAAGAATTTTTGCATGAAAAATTCACTTACATATCATGAAGAATGCATAATCAAACCCTAGTTGTAAACCTTCCTTGAGAGAAACACCATATATGCCAAGAGAAATCCTCCAAGAAGAGTTGCGCCTCACTTGAAACACCAAAAATACCAAACAAAAGGCTAAAGGATAGTATCTCACAAGAGAGTGAGTTGTGTTATGTTAAAATGAGGGAAAAACGTCCTCAATATATACCAATCCATGACCTCTTAATTACAAAATAGGTCATTAAAACAACCGACAAGGCTGACTACAAAATTTACATTGTTTTTACATTAAATGCTAGAAAAATGACATAAAATGAGCAAAAGGTGGGACGTCAAGCCCTTCCGAGGGAGACGATGGCCCTTTTTGGGCATATCCATCATCCAGAAGCCAGACGTTATCCCTTCTAGGGCTCCTCCAAGCTGCCACACGTGCCAAATATCCTCTAATAGCTCAAAGACATTACATTGATCTACCATACAAAGTTGAAGAAATAGACAGAACAACCTATCGGGCTAGTATACATAAGAAGAAGAAAGTTTCCACAGAAGATTATTCAAGCCATGTACATAAAGTGATATGGTCTAAGGATGTCCAGTCATAGTGAAGACCAGGGGTAGGTATTGTCCGTGGGTGCCTTTGTAGGAGGTGAGTTGTACCCGTCATGGATGCACTTTTTCCAAGCCCCTTTATTGCCTTTATTCTTTTCTTATTATTGCTTTTTCTTTCTTTTTTACTTCAAGGTCTGACCAGAGGACACTACCTTGGCGTGGTGACCAGAGCTGACAGTGTTACCCACTAGTATTTTTGCAGAAATGATAAGGTTGGCTCATGATGAGACCCCCTTTCCCTTGGCCATGCAACCAAGGTTCATTGCCTTGGCGTGGTGGCCAGATAATGGCAATGTCATACTGCTAGATACCTATGAACATAATGGGTCAGCTTGTGATGAGACCTCCCATCCTCTTGGTTAGGTCGTGTTTTATTATTTTTCTTCGGGTCCCTTTTGTTTCTTATCGAGAGGCCTTTTATTGCCTTCTCGAGGATCCCTGGGCGAAGCATCTCTAGGTTTTATTTCATATGGCTTTTATCTTTTACCAACTGCTTTTACCCCCTGGGCCTTTAGCCCCTTCTTCCCACAGGACGAAGTGTAACCCCTCAAGTAGGTCGTCCTAATGCCCGGACTAAGGGAATGGGATGGATGTATGGGAGATAAGATGTAAAGTGATAGTATGGTGGGAGCGGATGATGGCTCTTCAAATCCCCCCCTGGTGGCTAACCAAAACCCATGGATACAAGCTTGCTAGGGCAGCCTGTTAATCCCCCCAACAATGGTCAAGTGGGTTAGCATAAGATCCAAGCAGTTATCAAAAATGTAAGGAACCTGATGCATATATAAGAAAGTTATAGTGATCAAACATGACACATACCATGATACCTGGACCAATTACCTCATGGAGCAAGAGTCTTCTCTGATGCAAGTCCAAGTCGATGGTGATGGATGCTACTACTGCTTGACAGGACAAATCTGGCGAAGAAGAAGAAGGATGGGCCCTCCAGGGCCATGCTCAGGTCAATCCTGCTCTCGGTACTCCATGTCTAGAACCTGTGGGCCTCGAGACATGATCTCCTAGCTATCCCTAGAAATCGGGGATAACACAACCTACGATGCAATGGCTTAAATCTAGGTCAATGAATAACACAAGTGGAAGAATCCTCACCATCCTAAGTACTAGAAGGGGACATCCTTGTCTTTAATCCAATTATTTATAAAAAAAAGATAACATATAAATAGAGCTTCATATTTGTCAAGGAAAATATTTTACGAGAGTAATGAGGCATGCAATGAATGTGTGTGTGAATATTTGAGAGACATGTTACTATTAATTCCTTGTGAATGTGTGAATATAAAAAGTCATGTGAATGTGTGAATATAAAAAGTTAGGGAGCGAGTGATTTAAGTTGAGTTTTTTTTTATGTTGGAGTGAATGTTTTATAGGGATTTCATAACTCTTTACTAAAAATTTTTAGAGGTTTGTTGTGATGTTTTATTGTTTCGAAACATAATTTTTTTATTCGTGATGTATTGACATGAATTTTTTTTATACTTGTTTCAATTATAGGGTACAATTTAGAGTTTAGAATGTGTGATTTCTCTGTTAGTTTTGTTGGGCCATAAGATTTGTAAATCATCATCGCGTATGAAATGGATTTTTTTATTGTTTCTCATTTTAGTTGATGCTTGTACTCTAGACCACTCTCTTCTAATTTGAGGTAATAATTTTAACATGGAGTGAAGTTAAATAAAATGTATAGGATGACGTTGAAGTAAAGAGATGAGCATGCAAGTTGGCAAACTAGAATCACAAAGATGGCGAGCAAAAATACATCTATCAATTAAGTAAACAATATTAGCTTTAATATTTCCACGTAGCATTACTGTTTTCCAACAAACTTGTATCTTCTCTTTTGTCTGAATGACCCTTCCAAATCTGTTCACTTACCACGAGAAAAAACTAAGCACCTCATTGAACTAAAGAGGGAAATGTCATTGGGTAGCATCATTAATGTTTTCCAAGGAGTTCACCTTAAGAAGACTCGTCGAAACAATTTCTATTTTTTCCCTCTGTTAGCAACAATTGTGGTATCGGAGAGCAAAGGTACGCAGGTCTGCAGGACTGCGCGATAGGTGCCCAAGCGCAGCACATGGAAGAAATCTGCTTGGGGCCTGAGTCAAGCAAGCGAGCCTGATCATGGACATGAGAAGCGACGAAAGCTCCACAGGAGGGTTTCATCGGGAATCGGGATATCGGAGATCCCGAGGGCTAGAGTTTTATGCATTGCAGAATCGCGATACGCGATTTCTCGATCGGTGGGGAACAACTGTCAATCGTGGAGGACAGGTGGCAGGCTTTTGTGACGTGGAGTGGACCGTTGATAGGTCAACGGCCATGAGCCATCACGGATCGGGAAATCGTGAGTCTGGAGAATGTGTGCTCCTTGGCATCGCAAACCTTGAAATCCCAATGGAGAGTATGGTCAAAGGCATATGGTGGTGGTCACTTGAACCAAGGCCTAGTCAAAGGGCTAGCAGGGAAGGCGCATCGGCAATCGAAAAATCGCAAGTCCCGTGGACACAAACATTGTGTCATCAAGAACGCCGAAACTCTGATGGAGGGTTTGGCTACGGTCACACAGAGACAGGTCATATGGATCGTGTTCTAGCCGGTAGGGGCTAGCTCCTAGGAGGAGGAGCTCATCGCACATCGGGATATCAGAGATCCCAGAGGCAAGGAGTTTGTGCATCTCGAACTCGCGAACCCCGAATCCCCGAAATCCCGAAACCTCATCGCATACCTCCATTACCTATCCCTTGCCGCCACGTCCTATCCCCGTGTCATGCCAACCACATTTTCTTCCCGGCCCCTATGTTCCTTCCACCTGGCTTGTACACTTCGAAGCCCATGAATTCTTCCACTTGCATTTGCCCTATCATTCTCCTTCCGCCACATCCATCCACATGGCCCCTCCTTACCCCATCTCCACACCAAGCGTGTCAAACTACCCCTGCCTGGTCACCGTCCGTTCACCACTTCGTGTCAAGTCCTCCAGTCATCACGACGGCCCCCACGTCCACCCGCTAGTCTTACCATGATTCCTCTAAACAGATCCAAATGGAAGAATGAGAAGGCCTCCATGCCCTGTAGATACAGAGTCGACTGAGGCCTTTCCCGATCTCAATGAAACAGCTATTGCAACAGTTGATGGTGGTTGGACACCATAAATGGAAAGTCCATAAATGACTGTAAGCTTGTCATTTCATTCACAGGTCCTTTTGGAGCGCGGTTGCGTCTGACTGAAGTTCACGACTGTCCAGAGACTGCATGCGCAGTAAACATGCAGACGTAATGCCTTCAATGCGATGTCTCGAGTTGGCTTCTATGGCTTTGTCCCAAGTATATGTAGGTATTTTTGCCATTTTGGTAAGGATCGATGGTTGAGCAGAGCTCCCGGTTGTAAAGTTTTAATGAAGCATTATTGCTCTGGTTATGTATGAACTTTTGAGACTTCTTGCCTTATGAATGCCAGTTTCTTTCATGTCTTTGTTTACATTGTGTTAGAGCAGCTCGGAATTGGAGGATCCAGTCGAGCTATAGCTATTATAGGATGATGTTGTAATGGATCATTGTAATAGTTGCACTGTCTCTAATCAGTTCTTGTGATTTTCCCAGCGCTGAGTGACTTGGAATTGGAGGATCCAGTCAAGTCCCCTTTCAGTTTCTTGAGACCCTGAACCAAGCAGATCTTGCATTCAGAGTCTTTCTTCTGCAAACTGCTGAAAGCCTGCTGCTCTAAGTTGTTTGTTCATTTTTCTTACTAAGTCTTCCACCTGATCATCTTTTAATCAACCCACTGGCTGAAGTTAGGATTCCATACCTCCTTCGTTCCTTACATACCAGACCTAGTCCCTTAGTTAGAATGATATTTCCTTGAGTCTTTACCTCCATCTGATCATCCTTTTAAACAAATCGTGACATTAAACTGATGGGTGTCGGGCTCTGCTTCTGCAAGCAATCCAGGAGTGACTTCTGACGCTAACATTTATGGCGCTGTTGCCGGGGATGAAATTGAAGATTCTCCCTGGGTAGAACGACATTGAGCTTCTGAATCCGAAGGTGCATCGGATTATCGGAGCCTTTTAGGATTGCTAATTTGCACCTGGTGACTCCATTGTGACGACTCCGCTGGGGGAGAACCTGCTCTGTTAATTGTGGCTTTCAGGGGTAGGCATACGCGGTCTCATCCACAACTGCCTCTAACTACGCCTGAAACATATCCAGAGGCGATGCTCAGAAAGGGAAAGGCCTCTAAAGAAGAAGCGTCCATCACCGAACCAGATAATCCACCATATCCTTCTGTTGGAGCTCCTTTTTCTCCTCCTCAGTTATTTGACAGGCTTGTCTCTGCAATTTCCCATTTCCTAAATTTCAAGAGTGTTCCTATTGAGTTTTCCTCTCCTGGTCTGGGACCAGAGGGACAAGACTTTGTCACTCCCCTCTCCCCTGAAACTGTACCCTGGTGTAGACCCAGGACCGCAGGAGATTTCCCTACGCCTAGCTTAACCACTCCTGTGCAAAGAGAAGCACCCGCCAACTTGAGCTCGTCAGCCTTCTCCTTAAATCCCCTCTTGTTCCCCACTCCAATTAGAGGCTCATTCTCAGCAGTCCCTTCGAGAACTCCTTCTCCTCCAAGCTCTCCTTCACCTAATATTCCTATGGCTGGTGCTAATCCCCCTCCGAATAGAATGGACGCCATAGTTGCTGCTAGGTATGCTCCCTTGGTCTTACCTCAACCCACGAATCCTTTCCCTGTTGGAGATTACTTGAAATATATGCCCAAGTTCACCGGGGAAGGGGACATAACTGCGAAAGAACACCTGGTTGCTTTCTACAGCTATGCAGACAACCTGAACATTGGAAATGAGGATGTCTGGATGAGGGTTTTTGTCCAGAGCCTGGATGGTGAGGTAAGGAAATGGTTTCGAGTATTAGCTCCCGGATCTATTGTTGGAATTGAAGCCCTGGATAATGCTTTCCTGAGGCAGTGGGGAGATAAGAAGGATTTCATGTATTATATGACTGAGTTCGGGTCTTTGAAGAAGATGGAAGGAGAGTCTGTCTCTGACTTCTCCAAAAGATTCAATAAGATGTACAATAAGATTCCTGATGAAATAAAGCCATCTGAAGCCTTGGCCAAGATGTCCTATGCTAATGCATTTGGCCCCGATTTCTGTCTTTTATTGAGAGAAAGAAGAGCCGCATCCTTAGCTCAAATGCAAGACGCAGCCATAGAAGTGGAATCCAATGTATTAGCAGTCGATAGATTGAGGAACGAGGCTGACGCGGGCAGAAGAAAGGGAAAATCCAAAGCCTCAGCTTCTGGCCCATCGGTGCCCCACCTTCAAGTAGATGAACTAACCAAGATGGTGAAGTCTCTGTCTGCAGAGATGGAAAGAATGAAGGTAGAGAGGAGGCAAGCATACAAGGGCCCTCAGAACGCTGAAAACAAAGGAGGTTTTTGGAGGCCAAACAATATTGCTTCTCCGATGATGCAAAGAGATAGAGATGACCAGAAAATTCAGGCCCCTTTTCAAAACAATTTTGTGGCTGAGGGAGAGGAAGGGGAAACAGACGAACTTGAGCCTGAAATCCATTGCTTTGGAGATACTCCTCCTTTTCCTCATCTCACTCAATCAGCATACGAGGAGTCTCTCATGGACAATCAGCTAAATGAGTTGAGCAAGGGAGAAAAGGCTGGCGGCGGTCAAGGCAGGTACAACCTGAGGTCCAACAAAAAGGACGACAGCACCTGATATTCCCGAGCAGTCCATTAGAGCAGAGAAGCCTGCTAGTAAAGTAGCAGATGCTCACAGAGGTAAGAAGGCCCAACCCCTCTCTCCCATTGTCCATAATCGTGTTCCTGAAATAAAAGAAATTCCAAAGCCCGCATCTTCTTTTAATTTCGAGTATGAGATCCAAAAGATCAGAATCCCTGTGCCCCTCACTGAGATGATTAAACATGATGGATTCAAAAAGCGTTTCTCTGAACTTTTACAGTCTGAAGCCTCATGCCTTCCTATAGACTCCATAAACCTCCAAGATGAAAAGCCAACTGTCGTCCTAGGTCCCATGGTAGAAGACAGAGATGACTCGTCCCCTCCCTTCTACACCTCCTTGAACATACATGACAAGGTACTACACAACTGCTTGATGGACTCGGGGGCTTCTCACAACCTCACACCCAAAACTGTCATGGAAGAGTTAGGGCTAGAAGTTACCCGAGCCTATCATGACCTCTATTCCTTTGACTCCAGGAGAGTTCAGTGTCTTGGAGTGATCAAAGACCTGGTTGTGACCTTGTTTCAACTGCCCATGAAGAGTGTGTTCATGGATATTGTAGTGGCCGATGTCCCCCCCAAGTTCGGTATGCTATTATCAAGATCTTGGATAAAAAGACTGGGGGGAACCTTGCAGATGGACCTCACATATGCTACCATCCCAGTGTTTGGAGGAGAGCATAGAAGACTATACAGGGAAGCTCAATTGGCCTATATAATCAGTGATGAAGCCAACCCTACCAACCATCCCATCTTTGCCTTGGACACTGACTTAGGCTCCAGTTTACTACAACTCACCCATGCCCCCGAGCCTCCTCTCAAACTCAGAAAGCAGCCCACCACTTCCCCCAAACTTCCTCCCTCCATCACCCCCATCTAGAAACTATTCTTTGATGGAGCCTCTTCCAGGGAAGGCGTTGGAGCTGGGGTGGTTTTTGTGTCACCTGCTAAAGAAATCATATCTCTGTCATACAAATTAGAATTTGAAGCTACCAACAATGTGGCAGAATATGAGGCTCTTGTTCTGGGATTAAGAGCGGCAAGGGAAATGGGAATTCAGGAAGTAGCAGTGTTCGGTGATGCAGAGTTGGTGGTTCAGTAGGTCAAGAACGCTTATCAGGCTAATCATCCTCGACTCAGGAGTTACAGGAATGAGGTTTGGGACCTTATTGACAGTTTCTTCTCAGCATTTAATATTTCTTTCATCCCAAGAGAGGAGAACACCTTGTCGGATTCCTTGGCTACATCGACTAGCAATTTCCAAGTACCTCTGCCACCCAAATTCAGATATGATGTAGAGGTAAAATACAGACCCTTCATACCTGACAACGTCAAACATTGGAAGGTGTTCGAGGATGACCTCGAGGTCAAGAGGTTCTTGGAGACCATTGAGGAATTTTCAAAAATGCACATAGACCAAGACGTCGTCTCAGAGGAAGAGCTCGATGGGGGTAATTTTCTGAATAAGATTGCAGAGCGTGACATTGTACAGCTGCCCAGCAACCATATTCCCAAAGGACTGGTTCCTTTGGAAAGGCTTTTTGATAGAAATAATGTGTCGGTAAAAGGAGAAGTCTCGGAGGAGGACGTTGGTACTATTCAGTGCAACATTGGAACCGAGAATGAGCCCAAGTATGTCAAATTGTCAAGAAGTCTGACAGAGGAGCAGAGGTCCGAATACATTGGAATTTTGAGGGAATTTGCTGATATATTTGCCTGGACCTATGAAGACCTCAAAACCTATGACACCTCTGTCATCGAACATAAAATTCCATTAAAGAAGGAGGCAAAGCCATTCAGGCAGAAGCTGAGACAGATCAATCCCATGCTGCTACCTATCATGGAGAGGGAAGTGAAGAAGCTGCTTCAAGCTTAAATCATTGTTCCACTGAGATATTCAGAGTGGGTGGCCAACTTGGTGCCAGTAAGGAAAAAGAATGGAGAGATCCGACTCTGTGTAGACTTCAGAAACCTGAACAGGAGCTCATGGAAGGATAACTACCCCTTGCCGAAGATGGAACATATACTGCAGAGGGTGACAGGAGCTTCCAGGATGTCCATGATTGACGGTTTCTCTGGCTACAATCAGGTCTCTGTTCTGCCTGAAGACAAGGAAAAGACAGCATTCATCACTCCATGGGGCACATTCATGTATGCCAAGATGCCATTTGGACTGATGAATGCAGGGGCGACATTCCAGCGTGCCATGGACATAGCTTTCGTTGGGAAAAAGGATAAATTTGTGGTCATTTATCTAGATGACATCACAGTGTTTTCAAAATCTGATAAAGAACACCGTCGCCATCTCGGGACAGTTTTCTTGAAATGTAGAAAGTTTGGCATTTCATTAAACCCCAAGAAATCTCTATTCACCATGAAGGAGGGAAAGTTACTAGGCCACATAGTATCAGCAGAAGGAGTTAGGATGGACCCCGACAGAGTTGAGGCGATACAAGCCTTATCAATCCCGAGGTCCAAGAAGGAGGTCCAATCTTTCCTCGGTAAAATTAATTTTCTGAGGAGGTTTGTGCCTAACTTTGTTGAGGGGGTAAAGCTGATAACAACCATGTTAAAGAAAGAGAATGAAGTAAGGTGGACCCCTCAATCGCGACATTCCTTTGAACAAATCAAGAAGGCCCTGACTGAAGCTCCTGTGCTTATCAATCCCGACTACTCAAAGGATTTCCTTATTTTCTCCTTTGCCTCACCTGACACAGTGGCTGCTGTTCTATTACAGATAAATGACATTGGGCTAGAGCAGCATATTGCCTATTTCATCCGAGCATTGAGGGATGCCGAAGTCAGGTATGACACTATGGAGAAGCAGGCTTATGCTCTAGTAAAAGCTCTCAAAGCTTTTAGAACCTACATCCTACAGTCAAAGATCATCGCCTATGTCCCCTCGGCTGCTATTAAAGACATTCTTATTCAGCCTAACATAGACGGGAGAAGGAGCAAATGGATAGCCAAAATCCTGGAATTCGACCTAGAAATAAGGCCCACCAAATTGATCAAAGGGCAAGGTTTAGCCAAGCTGTTGGCTGAAGCAAATTGCCAAGCGTTGGGGATAAGTTTCATCAACGAATGCTCAAGTATTCAGCAGGATCGACTGCTTGACGGAGACCATCAAAGGGAGCCCCCATTGGCTCGATGTCCTTGGTATAAGGATGTCATATACTTTTTGCAGGAGCTGCGGCCTTCAGACGGCTTGCAAAGAAGCAAAGCAAGAGCTCTAAATCTCAAAGCAGTCAGGTACTGCCTGATCGATCAAGTGTTATATTGGAAAGACCCCCTGGGGGGTGCTTTTAAAATGCATGAGTCCACCAGAGGCTGAGATGATCGTGGCTAAATTTCACAGCTGCCTGTGTGGAGGACACCATTTCTGGAGAGCCACAACCCACAAAATCCTCAAGGCTGGTTACTACTGGCCTACCATATTCACCAATGTCTGCAAAAGGGTCAGAGCCTGCATCAAGTGTCAAAAATTTACAGGAAAGCAGCAGCTCAGGTCTCTGCCGTTAAATCCGGTGGTGGTTTCAGGGCCTTTCCAGCAGTGGGGCCTAGATTTCATTGGAAAAATTCACCCTGCCTCCAGTGGGAAACACAGGTGGATCCTGACTGCTACAGATTTCTTTACCAAGTGGATTGAATCTATCCCCACCAGGAGTGCTTCCCACAAGGTAATCATTGGATTCTTGGAGGACCTCATCACAAGGTTCGGCTGCCCAAATAAGATTGTCACTGATAATGCAGCCGCTTTCGGGTCTGAACCACTATCCAAGTTCTGTGAACAGTTCAGGATCAAATTGATTCACTCCACCCCATATTATCCACAGGGCAACGGTCTAGCAGAATCCTCCAACAAAAGCCTGATAAGGATCATCAAAAGGTTGTTGGAAGACAACAAAAGGGCTTGGAGTTCGAAGCTGAAATTCGCCCTATGGGCTGATCGGGTGACTACAAAGAGATCTATAGGGCTCTCCCCTTTCCAGTTAATCTACGGAGCTGAAGCTATCTTCCCTTCTCAGCTGGCCATTCCCGTAGCGAAATTCTTCCAGGATTATCAAGAAGAGCTAAATGACATGATCAGAAGGATTCATCAGCTAGTAGAGGTCCAGCAGGCCAGAGAGCAGACCGTGGACAGAATTCAGGACCATCAGCAAAAGATCAAACAGGTCTTCGATAAGAAGGCCAAGAAGGAGCGGTTCCAGATAGGAGACTTGGTGCTGAAATGGGATGCTCCTAAACAAGATAAGGGCAAACACAACAAATTTGAAGCCCTGTGGATTGGGCCTTTCAGAATCTTTGAGACTTTCTCAAATAACACATACAGGTTGAGAGATTTGGAAGGTGAAGAAGTTTTAGGTAGCCCAGTGAATGGGCATTTCCTGAAGAAATGTTTTGTCTGAGCCTCCAGTGGCTCCTTTGTTTGTAAATATTGTCTTTTGTTTCTTAGTTCGTTTTCGTTTTTATTTTTGCGGCCTAATAATGACTCTATAGCCCAACAGCAAGGCACTGAAACTGCAAAATGAGTCCTTAGAGCATCACAGGGACGACTCTATCCCCCATGGAGCCTAATGTTAGCAACAATTGTGGTATCGGGGAGCAAAGGTACGCAGGTTTGCAGGACTGCGCGATAGGTGCCCAAACGCAGCACACAGAAGAAATCTGCTTGGGGCCCGTGTCAAGCAAGCGAGCCTAATCATGGACATGAGAAGCGGTGAAAGCTCCACAAGGTTTCATCGGGAATCGGGATATCGGAGATCTCGGGGGCTAGATTTTTATGCATTGCAGAATCGCGATACGCAATTTCCCGATCGGTGGGGAACAGCTGTCAATCGTGGAGGACAGGTGGCAGGTTTTTGCGACATGGAGCAGACCGTTGACAGGTCAACGACCATGAGCCATCACGGATCGGGAAATCACGAGTCTGGAGAATGCGTGCTCGTTGGCATCGCAAACCATGAAATCCCGATGGAGAGTATGGTCAAAGGCATATGGTGGTGGTCACTTGAACCAGGGCCTAATCAAAGGGCTAGCACGGAAGGCGCATCGGCAATCGAAAAATAACAAGTCCCGTGGACACAAACATCGTGTCATCAAGAACGTCGAAACTCCGATGGAGGGTTTGGCTACGGTCACACAGAGACAGGTCATATGGATCGTGTTCTGGCCGGTAGGGGCTAGCTCCTAGGAGGAGGAGCTCATCGCACATCGGGATATCGGAGATCCCAGAGGCAAGGAGTTCGTGCATCTCGAACTCGCGAACCCCGAATCCCCGAAATCCCGAAACCTCATCACATACCTCCATTACCTATCCCTTGCCGCCACGTCCTATCCCCGTGTCATGCCAACCACATTTTCTTCTCGGCCCTTGTGTTCCTTCCACCTGGCTCGTACACTTCGAAGCCCACGAATTCTTCCACTTGCATTTTCCCTATCATTCTCCTTCCGCCACATCCATCCACATGGCCCCTCCTTACCCCATCTCCACACCAAGCGTGTCAAACTACCCCTGCCTGGTCACCGTCCGTTCACCACTTCGTGTCAAGTCTTCCAGTCATCACGACGGCCCCCACGTCCACCCGCTAGTCTTACCATGATTCCTCTAAACAAATCCAAATGGCAGAATGAGAAGGCCTCCATGTCCTGTAGATACAGAGTCGATCGGGGCCTTTCCCGATCTCAATGAAACAGTTATTGCAGCAGTTGATGGTGGTTGGACATCGTTTCCACCATAAATGGAAAGTCCAGAAATGACTGTAAGCTTGTCATTTCATTCACAGGTCCTTTTAGAGCACGGTTGCGTCTGACTGAAGTTCATGACTGTCCAGAGACTGCATGCGCAGTAAACATGCAGACGTAATGCCTTCAATGCGATGTCTCGAGTTGGCTTTTATGGCTTTGTCCCAAGTATATGTAGGTATTTTTGCCATTTTGGTAAGGATCGATGGTTAAGCAGAGCTCCCGGTTGTAAAGTTTTAATGAAGCATTGTTGCTCTGGTTATGTATGAACTTTTGAGACTTCTTGCCTTATGAATGCCAGTTTCTTTCATGTCTTTGTTTACATTGTGTTAGAGCAGCTCGGAATTGGAGGATCTAGTCGAGCTGTAGCTATTATAGGATGATGTTGTAATGGATCATTGTAATAGTTGCGCTGTCTCTAATCAGTTCTTGTGATTTTCCCAGCACTGAGTGACTTGGAATTGGAGGATCCAGTCAAGTCCCCTTTCAGTTCCTTGAGACCCTGAACCAAGCGGATCTTGCATTCATAGTCTTTCTTCTGCAAACTGTTGAAAGCCTGTTGCTCTAAGTTGTTTGTTCATTTTTCTTACTAAGTCTTCCACCTGATCATCTTTTAATCAACCCACTGGCTGAAGTTAGGATTCCAGACCTCCTTCGTTCCTTACATACCAGACCCAGTCCCTGAGTTAGAAAGATATTTCCTTGAGTCTTTACCTCCATCTGATCATCATTTTAAACAAATCATGACATTAAACTAATGGGTGTCGGGCTCTGCTTCTGCAAGCAATCTAGGAGTGACTTCCGACGCTAACACCCTCTGGAATGGGAGGGAATTTATCAACTTGGCTAAATCATTTTTGTGCCAACCAGTGAGCGTCTTGGTTAACAATACTCTTGACATGGACAAACTTGTTTTCTTCAAGATTTTCAACTGCAATGTTGATCTAATTTATTTTGTTTACAATTTTCCAATTAGATAGATTGCAAATCCCCCTTTGGGTGATTGATGATAATCTTGAGTCTGTTATCTCCTCAAATAACACAGTCAAATTTGTTTATTTTAGGTGATAGGAAGTCATTGAAAAATACATTTCTAAATTTTTTAAGGTTCATTTTTTAGAGCCTTAGGTTTGTAATAAAGTTCGAAAAACATTTGATTTGGTTTTCCCTTCAAAAAAGTCAAAACTCAGGTTTCGATGGCTAAGCGCCTTTCCAAAAGGGCTTCTAAGCCACCGAAAGTGCAGAAAAGACTGTTTTTACTATGCTGAATCATCATTTTCAAATGATAATTCTGAGCGACTGAAGAATCTTTTTGAGAAAAGGGAGGAGGTTTTTGTTTCTAACATGTCAAGTAACAATAACCTCTCTCATTTTTCCTACAGGTGTCATATATTGGGAGAATCGAATTCATCTCTGAGCCCTAATTTTCAGATCTCAGAATTTCCCTGTTTGACACATGTTTTTGAAATGCAAATCCCGGGCAAATGAAAACGAATCTCAAATAACTGAGAGAGGCTTTTTCTCAAAACAAACCGATCTACAAAAACCTCTATCAATTTTCCAAACTCTATTTTTATTTGAGCGATATGGGTGAATCTTTGAGAGGAATATTTCCAGAATTTTCGGTGGCTTAGGCGAACATTTCAACTATTCATTAGCCACTGAAAGCACTAACATGGAAGAGAGGTCGTATTTTTGCCCAGGTCTAACTTTTTCTCAGCCATACATCTCGAGAATGGTTTCTTAAGATGCATGATAATTGAATACATCATATTTAAGGTTTTGTCTTGATGTATGAGGTGTTTTAGATGGTGGCAAAATGGAAATAACCACCTATTTTCTGGGCACAAAAAACAGTTTTTGGCTAAAAATAGCAAATTCGACCCATCTGGTTTTCTATGGATATTCAATAGCCTTGGAAGGTTTTCTACACTTGGCAAAGATTTTGAAGGAGATAAAGATCATAAGAGATAAGGAATTGACCTAGTTTTTAGGATCTCTTCCTATTCTTTTGTGACAATTTTTGACTGTCTATTTTAAGTAAATTTGATCCTAATTTTCAGGATCTAGATTTCTCATGTAAAGACTATAAAGCCATAGACTATTGATGTAACAAAG
>JASDQU010103061.1:147539-168418 GCA_032191745.1 Picea mariana | reverse complement strand
TGCAAGCTTCTTTCATTGTTATTGTCAGACTCTCTTTTATCTTTTTCTATGCCTATGAGTTGAAATCATTCCTTTGTCTATGTTTAAAGGTCCCATGGTAACTGTCATCTTACCTTTGATTGTTAAGAAATAATCACAAGCATCCTTTGCTAGTTTGTTGACCCATCATATGTATTGCCTATGTATGTTCTGGTTAATTGATTGGTTTTCTTATCCATTTGATCTACAAACCTATCTGATAATAGCTCTTGAAGGCCATGTATTGCATGAATATAGCTAGACTGTCTTGAAGATACAATCCAATGATTTAAGATATTCATCTTGATCCAAACCCACACCCATTATTGAGAAAATAGTTACAAAAAGGTTAAGTTACCGGGCATCTCTGAGATACAACCTAGGAGATTTTCCTGGAGTGATAACAAAGTCTACTTCAAAAACTATTTTCCACAACCCCCCTTTCAAAGATTCTATGATAACTACGATGGGAGCTTCTACTTCAACATATGGTCGAACACCCTAGAGCTAGATCAATGAATAATAAAAGAACAACAAGAATGCAAGGTGGGAGAACCCTCCCCATCCCACTTAGTAGAAGGGGAGGTCCTCATCTTTAAAACAATCAGATATCGAATAAAAATGATGATAGATAAATAAAGCTTGATAATCGAGGTTTAACATCAAGAGAAATATTTCCCATATTAATGAGGACAAGGAAATCTATCTAAGAGCAAGCTATATCAAGAAACAAACTAATTCACAAGGGTATCCATGTGGGTCTGATATCTTATAATGAATATATGTATAAATGTGAAAAAGACAAAGACTTATGTTTTAGACAAACTATAACGCTAGTTTTTGCAATAAGGGACGCACAAAATGTATAGATAAAATCAGACTTTTTGGATGAAAATTCAATGAATTTATTTTTGTTGGGGGAAATTGCTCATACAAAATCCATAGATTTCATAACCCGAGTGTAGTATGGGTTTTCGAGGTCACTAAATCCATATGTGCAATCAAAATACAATTTTTTATTGGTGATGTGTTGACATGATTTTTTTTATACCTATTTCAATTATATGGTGAAATTTAGAGTTTAGAGTGTGGGATTTCTCGCTATGTTATTTTTGTTAGGCCATAGGATTTGTAAATCATCATCGCGTATGAAATGGATTCATTGATTGCTTCTCATTTTAGTTGAGGCTTGTGCTCTTGACCACTCTCTCCTAATTTGAGGTCATAATTTTACCATGGAGTGAAGCTAAAGAAAATGTAGAGGATGGCATTGAAGTAAAGAGATGAGCATGGAAGTTGACAAAACTAGAATCACAAAGGTGGCGAGTAAAAATACATCTATCAATTAAATAAACAATATTAGCTTTAATATTTCCACGTAGCATTGTTGTTTGCCAACAAACTTATACCTTCTCTCATGTATGAATGACCCTTCCCAATCTATTCACTTGCCATGAGAATAAACTAAGCACCTCATTGAACTAAAGAGGGAAATGTCATTGGGTAGCATCATTAATGTTGTCCAAAGAGTTCGCCTTAAGAAGTCTCGTCAAAACAATTTCTAATTTTTCCCTTTGGCATGGGAGGGAATTTATCAACTTGGCTAAATCATCTTTGTGCCAACCAGTGAGCGCCTTGGTTAACAATGCTCTTGACATGGACAAACTTGTTTTCTTCAATATTTTCAATTGCAATGTTGATCTAATTTAGTTTGTTTACAATTTTCCAATTAGATAGATTGCAAATCCCCCCTCTGGGTGATCAATGATAATTTTGAGTCTACTTCAAAAATCATTTTCCACAACCACACTTTCAAAGATTCTATGATAACTACGATGGGAGCTTCTATTTCAACATATGGTCGAACACCCTAGAGCTAGATCAATGAATAATAAAAGAACAACAAGAATGCAAGGTGGGAGAACCCTCCCCATCCCACTAAGTAGCAGGGGAGGTCCTCATCTTTAACACAATCAGATATCAAATAAAAATGACGATAGACAAATAAAGCTTGATAATCGAGGTTTAATGTCAAGAGAAATATTTCCCATATTAATGAGGACAATGAAATCTATCTAAGAGCAAGCTATATCAAGAAGCAAACTAATTCACAGGGGTATCCATGCGGGTCTGATATCTTATAATGAATATATGTATAAATGTGAAAAAGAAAACAACTTATCTTTTAGACAAACTATAATGCTAGTTTTTGCAATAAGGCAAGCACAAAATGTATAGATAAAATCAGATTTTTGGATGAAAATTCAATGAATTTATTTTTGTTTAGGGAAATTGCACATACAAAATCCATAGATTTCATAACTCGAGAGTAGTATGGGTTTTCGAGGCCACTCAATCCATATGTGCAATCAAAATACAATTTTTTTGTTGGTGATGTGTTGACATGATTTTTTTATACCTATTCAATTATAGGGTGCAATGTAGAGTTTAGAGTGTGGGATTTCTCGCTATGTTAGTTTTGTTGGGCCATAAGATTTGTAAATCATCATCGCGTATGAAATGGATTCTTTGATTGTTATTAATTTTAGTTGAGGCTTGTGCTCTTAACCACTCTCTCCTAATTTGAGGTCATAATTTTACCATGGAGTGAAGCTAAAGAAAATGTAGAGGATGACGTTGAAAAAAAGAGATGAACATGCAAGTTGACAAACTAGAATCACAAAGGTGGCGATAAAAAATACATCTATCAATTAAGTAAACAATATTATCTTTAATATTTCCATGTAGCATTGTTGTTTGCCAACAAACTTGTATCGTCTCTCATGTTTGCATGACCCTTCCCAATCTGTTCACTTGCCATGAGAATAAACTAAGCACCTCATTGAACTAAAGAGGGAAATGTCATTGGGTAGCCTCATTAATATTGTCCAAGAATTTCACCTTAAGAAGTCTCGTCGAAACAATTTCTATTTTTTCCCTCTGGCATGGGAGGGCATTCAACAACTTGGCTAGATCATCTTTGTGCCAACCAGTGAGCGCCTTGGTTAACAATGCTCTTGACATGGACAAACTTGTTTTCTTCAAGATTTTCAACTGCAATGTTGATCTAATTTATTTTGTTTACAATTTTTCAAGTAGATAGATTGCAAATCCCCCCCTTTGGGTGATTGATGATAATTTTAAGTCTACTTCAAAAATTATTTTCCGCAACTTCAAAGATTCTAGGATAACTACGATGGGAGCTTCTACTTCAACATGCAATCGAACACCCTAGATCTAGATCAATGAATAATAAAAGAACAACAAGAATGCAAGGTGGGAAAACTCTTCCCATCCCACTTAGTAGAAGGGGAGGTCCTCATCTTTAACACAATCAAATGTCGAATAAAAATGATGATAGACAAATAAAGCTTGATAATCGAGGTTTAACGTCAACAAAAATATTTCCAATATTCATGAGGACAAGGAAATATATCTAAGAGCAAGCTATATCAAGAAACAAAATAATTCACAGGGGTATCCATGCGGGTCTGATATTTTATAATGAATATATGTATAAATGTGAAAAAGACAACAACTTATGTTTTAGACAAACTATAATGCTAGGTTTTTCAATAAGGGAAGCACAACACGTATAGATAAAATCAGACTTTTTGGATGAAAATTCAATGAATTTATTTTTGTTTGGGGAAATTACACATACAAAATCCATAGATTTCATAACCCAAGTGTAGTATGGGTTTTCGAGGTCACTAAATCCATATGTGCAATCAAAATACAATGTTTTGATTGGTGATGTGTTGACATGATTTTTTTTATACCTGTTTCAATTATATGGTGCAATTTAGAGTTTAGAGTGTGGGATTTCTTGCTATGTTAGTTTTGTTGGGCCATAAGATTTGTAAATCATCACCGCATATGAAATAGATATTTTGATTGTTTCTCATTTTTGTTGAGGCTTGTGCTCTTGACCACTCTCTCCTAATTTGAGGTCATAATTTTACCATGGAATGAAGCTAAAGAAAATGTAGAGGATAACGTTGAAGTAAAGAGATGAGCATGCAAGTTGACAAACTAGAATCACAAAGGTGGCGAGCAAAAATCCATCTATCAATTGAGTAAACAATATTAGCTTTAATATTTCCACGTAGCATTGTTGTTTGCCAACAAACTTGTACCTTCTCTCATGTCTGAATGACCCTTCCCAATCTGTTCACTTTCCATGAGAATTAACTAAGCACCTCATTGAACTAAAGAGGGAAATGTCATCATGTAGCATCATTAATGTTGTCCAAGGAGTTCACATTAAGAAGTCACATCGAAACAATTTCTAATTTTTCCCTCTAGCATGGGAATGAATTTATCAACTTGGCTAGATCATCTTTGTGCCAACCAGTGAGCGCCTTGGTTAACAATGCTCTTGACATGGACAAACTTGTTTTCTTCAAGATTTTCAATTGCAATGTTGATCTAATTTATTTTGTTTACAATTTTCCAATTAGATAGATTACAAATCCCCCCTTTGGGTGATCAATGATAATTTTGAGTCTACTTCAAAAACTATTTTCCACAACCCCCCTTTCAAAGGTTCTATGATAACTACGATGGGAACTTATACTTCACATACGGTCGAACACCCTAGAGCTAGATCAATGAATAATAAAAGAACAACAAGAATGCAAGGTGGGAGAACCCTCCACATCCCACTTAGTAGAAGGGGAGGTCCTCATCTTTAACACAATCAGATATCGAATAAAATTGATGAAAGACAAATAAAGCTTGATAATCGAGGTTTAATGTCAAGATAAATATTTCCCATATTAATGAGGACAAGGAAATCTATCTAAGAGCAAGCTATATCAAGAAACAAACTAATTCACAGGGGTATCCATGCGTGTCTGATATCTTATAATGAATATATGTATAAATGTTAAAAAGACAACGACTTATGTTTTAGACAAACTATAATGCTAGTTTTCGCAGTAAGGGAAACACACAATGTATAGATAAAATCAGACTTTTTGGATGAAAACTCAATGAATTTATTTTTGTTTGCGGAAATTGCACATACAAAATCCATAGATTTCATAACCCGAGTGTAGTATGGGTTTTTGAGGTCACTAAATCCATATGTGCAATCAAAATACAATTTTTTGATTGGTGATGTGTTGACATGATTTGTTTTATACCTATTTCAATTATATGGTGCAATTTAGAGTTTAGAGTGTGGGATTTCTTGCTATGTTAGTTTGGTTGGGCCATAATATTTGTAAATCGTCATCATGTATGAAATGGATTCTTTGATTGTTTCTCATTTTAGTTGAGGCTTGTGCTCTTGAGCACTCTCTCCTAATTTGAGGTCATAATATTACCATGGAGTGAAGCTAAAGAAAATGTATAGGATGGCGTTGAAGTAAAGAGATGAGCATGCAAGTTGACAAACTAGAATCACAAAGGGTGGCGAGCAAAAATACATCTATCAATTAAGTAAACAATATTAGCTTTAATATTTTTATGTAGCATTGTTGTTTGCCGACAAACTTGCACCTTCTCTAATGTTTGAATGACCCTTCCCAATCTGTTCACTTGCCATGAGAATAAACTAAGCACCTCATTGAACTAAAGAGGGAAAAGTCATTGGGTAGCATCATTAATGTTGTGCAAGGAGTTCACCTTAAGAAGTCCCATCGAAACAAATTCTAATTTTTCCCTCTAGCATGGGAGGGCATTTAGCAACTTGGCTAGATCTTTTTTGTGCCAACCAGTGAGCGCCTTGGTTAACAATGCTCTTGACATGGAAAAACTTGTTTTCTTCAAGATTTTCAATTGCAATGTTGATCTAATTTATTTTGTTTACAATTTTCCAATAATATAGATTGCAAATCCCCCCTTTGTGTGATCGACGATAATTTTGAGTCTACTTCAAAAACTATTTTCCACAACCCCCCTTTCAAAGATTCTATGATAACTACGATGTGAGCTTCTACTTCAACATACGGTCGAACACCCTAGAGCCAGATCAATGAATAATAAAAGAACAACAATCTTAGTAAAAGGGAAGGTCTTCATCTTTAACACAATCAAATATCGAATAAAAATGATGATAGACAAATAAATCTTGATAATCGAGGTTTAACGTCAAGAGAAATATTTCCCATAATAATGAGGATAAGGAAATCTATCTAAGAGCAAGCTATACCAAGAAACAAACTAATTCATAGGGGTATCCATGCAGGTCTGATATCTTATAATGAATATATGTATAAATGTGAAAAAGACAATGACTTGTGTTTTAGAAAAAACTATAATGCTAGTTTTTGCAATAAGGGAAGCACAAAATGTATAGATAAAATGAGACATTTTGGATGAAAATTCAATGAATTTATTTTTGTTTGGGGAAATTGCACATACAAAATCCATAGATTTCATAACCCGAGTGTAGTATGGGTTTTCAAGATCGCTAAGTCCATATGTGCAATCAAAACACAATTTTTTGATTGGTGACGCGTTAAGAAGATTTTTTTTATACCTATTTCAATTATATGGTGCAATTTAGAGTTCAGAGTGTGGGTTCTTGCTATGTTAGTTTTGTTGGGCCATAAGATTTTTAAATCATCATCGCGTATGAAATGGATTCTTTGATTGTTTCTCATTTTAGTTGAGGCTTGTGCTCTTGACCACTCTCTCCTAATTCGAGGTCATAATTTTACCATGGAGTGAAGCTAAAGAAAATGTAGAGAATGACGTTGAAGTAAAGAGATGAGCATGCAAGTTGACAAACTAGAATCTCAAAGGTGGCGAGCAAAAATACATCTATCAATTAAGTAAACAATATTAGATTTAATATTTCCATGTAGCATTGTTGCTTGCCAACAAACTTGTACCTTCTCTCATGTCTGAATGACCCTTCCCAATCTGTTCATTTGCCATGAGAATAAACTAAGCACCTCATTGAACTAAAGAGGGAAATGTCATTGGGTAGCATCATTAATGTTGTTGAATGAGTTCACCTTAAGAAGTCCCATCAAAAAAATTTCTAATTTTTTCCCCTGGCATGGGAGGTTATTTATCAACTTGGCTAGAACATCTTTGTGCCAACCAGTGAGTGCCTTGGTTAACAATGCTCTTGACATGGACAAACTTGTTTTCTTCAAGATTTTCAATTGCAATGTTGATCTAATTTATTTTGTTTGCAATTTTCCAATTAGATAGATTGCAAATACCCCCTTTTGGGTGATCGATGATAATTTTGAGTCTACTTCAAAAACTATTTTCCACAAGCCCCCTTTCAAAGATTCTATGATAACTACGATGGGAGCTTCTACTTCAACATACGGTCGAACACCATAGAACTAGATCAATGAATAATAAAAGAACAACAAGAATGCAAGGTGGGAAAACCCTCCCCATCCCACTTAGTAGAAGGGGAGGTCCTCATCTTTAACACAATCAGATATCGAATAAAAATGATGATAGACAAATAAAGCTTGATAATCAAGGTTTAACATCAAGATAAATATTTCCCATATTAATGAGGACAAGGAAATCTATCTAAGAGCAAGCTATATCAAGAAACAAACTAATTCACATTGGTATCCATGTGGGTCTTATATCTTATAATGAATACATGTATAAATGTGAAAAAGACAATGACTTATGTTTTAGACAAACTATAATGCTAGTTTTTGCAATAAGGGAAGCACAAAATGTATATATAAAATCAGACTTTTTGGATGAAAGTTCAATGAATTTATTTTTGTTTGGGTAAATTGCACATACAAAATCCATAGATTTCATAACCCAAGTGTAGTATGGGTTTTCGAGGTCACTAAATCCATATGTGCAATCAAAATACAATTTTTTGATTGGTGATGTGTTGACATGATTTTTTTATACCTATTTCAATTATATGGTGCAATTTAGAGTTTAGAGTGTGGGATTTCTCGCTTTGTTAGTTTTGTTGGGCCATAAGATTTGTAAATCATCATCGCGTATGAAATGGATTCTTTGATTGTTTCTCATTTTAGTTGAGGCTTGTGCTCTTGACCACTCTCTCCTAATTTGAGGTCATAATTTTACCATGTACTGAAGCTAAAGAAAATGTAGAGGATAACGTTGAAGTAAAGAGATGAGCATGCAAGTTGACAAAATAGAATCACAAAGGTGGCGAGCAAAAATACATCTATCAATTAAGTAAACAATATTAGCTTTAATATTTCCACATAGCATTGTTATTTGCCAACAAACTTGTACCGTCTCTCATGTCTGAATGACCCTTCCAAATATGTTCACTTGCCATGAGAATAAACTAAGCACCTCATTGAACTAAAGAGGGAAATGTCATTGGGTAGCATCATTAATGTTGTCCAAGGAGTTCACCTTAAGAAGTCCCCTCGAAACAATTTGTAATTTTTCCCTATGGCATGGGAGGGCATTTATCAACTTGGCTAGATCATCTTTGTGMCAACCAGTGAGCGCCTTGGTTAACAATGCTCTTGACATGGACAAACTTGTTTTCTTCAAGATTTTCAATTGCAATGTTGATCTAATTTATTTTGTTTGCAATTTTCCAATTTGATAGATTGCAAATCCCCCCCTTTGGGTGATCGATGATAATTTTGATTCTACTTCAAAAACTATTTTCCACAACCCCCCTTTCAAAGATTCTATGATAACTACGACGGGAGCTTCTACTTCAACATATGGTCAAATACCCTAGAGCTAGATCAATGAATAATAAAAGAACAACAAGAATGCAAGGTGGGCTAACCCTCCCCACCCCACTTAGTAGAAGGGGAGGTCCTCATCTTTAACATAATCAAATATCGAATAAAAATGATGATAGACAAATAAAGCTTGATAATCGAGGTTTAACGTCAAGAGAAATATTTCCCATATTAATGAGGACAAGGAAATCTATCTAAAAGCAAGCTATATCAAGAAACAAACTGATTCACAGGGGTATCCATGCGGGTCTGATATCTTATAATGAATATATGTATAAATGCGAAAAAGACAATGACTTGTGTTTTAGACAAACTATAATGCTAGTTTTTGCAATAACGGAAGCACAAAATGTATAGATAAAATCAAACTTTTTGGATGAAAATTCAATGAATTTATTTTTGTTTGGGTAAATTGCACATACAAAATCCATAGATTTCATAACCCGAGTGTAGTATGGGTTTTTGAGGTCACTAAATCCATATGTTCAATCAAAATACATTTTTTTGATTGGTGACATGTTGACATGATTTTTTTTTATACCTATTTCAATTATATAGTGCAATTTAGAGTTTAGAGTGTGGGATTTCTCGCTATGTTAGTTTTGTTGGGCCATAAGATTTGTAAATCATCATCGCGTATGAAATGGATCCTTTGATTGTTTCTCATTTTAGTTGAGGCTTGTGCTCTTGACCACTCTCTCCTAATTTGAGGTTATAATTTTACCATGGAGTGAAGCTAAAGAAAATGTAGAGGATGACGTTGAAGTAAAGAGACGAGCATGCAAGTTGACAAACTATAATCCCAAAGGTGGCGAGCAAAAATACATCTATCAATTAAGTAAACAATATTAGCTTTAATATTTCCATGTAGCATTGTTGTTTGCAAACAAACTTGTACCTTCTCTCATGTTTGAATGACCCTTCCCAATATGTTCACTTGTCATGAGAATAAACTAAGCACCTCATTGAACTAAAGAGGGAAATATCATTGGGTAACATCATTAAGTTTGTCGAATGAGTTCACCTTAAGAAGTCCCATCGAAACAATTTCTAATTTTTCCCTCTGGCATGGGAGGGCATTTATCAACTTGTCTAGATTATCTTTGTGCCAACCAGTGAGCGCCTTGGTTAACAATTCTCTTGACATGGACAAACTTGTTTTCTTCAAGATTTTCAATTCTAATGTTGATCTAATTTATTTTGTTTACAATTTTCCAATTAGATAGATTGCAAATCCCTCCCTTTGGGTGATCGATGATAATTTTGAGTCTACTTCAAAAACTATTTTCCACAACCCCCCTTTCAAAGATTCTATGATAACTACGATGGGAGCTTCTACTTCAACATACGGTCGAACACCCTAGAGCTAGATCAATGAATAATAAAAAAACAACAAGAATGAAAGGTGGGAGAACCCTCCCCATCGCACTTAGTAGAAGGGGAGGTCCTCATCTTTAATACAATCAGATATCGAAAAAAAATGATGGTAGACAAATAAAGCTTGATAATCGAGGTTTAATGTCAAGAGAAATATATCCCATATTAATGAGGAAAAGGAAATCTATCTAAGAGCAAGCTATATCAAGAAACAAACTAATTACAGGGGTATCCATGCGGGTTTGATATCTTATAATGAATATATGTATAAATGTGAAAAAGACAACGACTTATGTTTTAGACAAACTATAATGCTAGGTTTTGCAATAAGGGAAGCACAAAATGTATAGATAAAATCAAACTTTTTGGATGAAAATTTAATGAATTTATTTTTGTTTGGTACATTGCACATACAAAATCCATAGATTTCATAACCCGAGTGTAGTATCGGTTTTCGAGGTCACTAAATCCATATGTGCAATCAAAATACAATTTTTTGATTGGTGATGTGTTGACATGATTTTTTTTATACCTATTTCAATTATTTGGTGCAATTTAGAGTTTAGAGTGTGGGATTTCTCGCTATGTTAGTTTTGTTGGGCCATAAGATTTGTAAATCATCATCGCGTATGAAATGGATTCTTTGATTGTTTCTCATTTTAGTTGAGGCTTGTGCTCTTGACCACTCTCTCGTAATTTGAGGTCATAATTTTACCATGGAGTGAAGCTAAAGAAAATGTAGAGGATGACGTTGAAGTAAAGAGATGAGCATGCAAGTTGACAAACTAGAATCACAAAGGTGGCGAGCAAAAATACATCTATCAATTAAGTAAACAATATTAGCTTTAATATTTCCACGTAGCATTGTTGTTTGCCAACAAACTTGTAGCTTCTCTCATGTCTGAATGACCCTTTCCCAATTTGTTCACTTGTCATGAGAATACACTAAGCACCTCATTGAACTAAAGAGGGAAATGTCATTGGGTAGCATCATTAATGTTGTCCAAGAAGTTCACCTTAAGAAGTCCCGTCGAAACAATTTATAATTTTTCCCTCTGGCATGGGGGGGCATTTATCAACTTGGCTAGTTCATCTTTGTGCCAATCAGTGAGCGCCTTGGTTAACAATGCTCTTGACATGGACAAACTTGTTTTCTTCAAGATTTTCAATTGCAATGTTGATCTAATTTATTTTGTTTACAATTTTCCAATTAGATAGATTGCAAATCCCCCCCTTTGGGTGGTCAATGATAATTTTGAGTCTACTTCAAAAACTATTTTCCACAACCCCCATTTCAAAGATTCTATGATAACGACGATGGGAACTTCTACTTCAACATACGGTTGAACACCCTAGAGCTAGATCAATGAATAATAAAGGAACAACAAGAATGCAAGGTGGGAGAACCCACCCCATCCCACTTAGTAGATGGGGAGGTCCTCATCTTTAACACAATCAGATATCGAATAAAAATGATGATAGACAAATAAAGCTTGATAATCGAGGTTTAACGTCAAGAGAAATATTTCCCATATTAATGAGGACAAGGAAATCTATCTAAGAGCAAGCTATATCAAGAAACAAACTAATTCACAAGGGTATCCATGCGGGTTTGATATCTTATAATGAATATATGTATAAATGTGAAAAAGACAATGACTTATGTTTTAGACAAACTATAATGCTAGTTTTTGCAATAAGGGAAGCACAAAATGTATAGATAAAATGAGACTTTTTGGATGAAAATTCAATGAATTTATTTTTGTTTGGGGAAATTGCACATACAAAATCCATAGATTTCATAACCCGAGTGTAGTATGGGTTTTTGAGGTCACTAAATTCATATGTGCAATCAAAATACAATTTTTTGATTGGTGACGTGTTGACATGATTTTTTTTATACCTATTTCAATTATATGGTGCAATTTAGAGTTTAGAGTGTGGGATTTCTCGCTATGTTAGTTTTGTTGGGGCATAAGATTTGTAAATCGTCATCGTGCATGAAATGGATTCTTTTTTTGTTTCTCATTTTTGTTGAGGCTTGTGCTCTTGATGACTCTCTCCTAATTTGAGGTCATAATTTTACCATGGAGTGAAGCTAAAGAAAATGTAGAGGATGATGTTGAAGTAAAGAGATGGGCATGGAAGTTGACAAACTAGAATCACAAAGGCGGTGAGCAAAAATACATCTATCAATTAAGTAAACAATAATAGCTTTAATATTTCCATGTATCTTTGTTTGCCAACAAACTTGTACCTTCTCTAATGTCTGAATGACCCTTCCCAATATGTTCACTTGCCATGAGAATAAACTAAGCACCTCATTGAACTAAAGAGGGAAATGTCATTGGGTAGCATCATGAATGTTGTCCAATGAGTTCACCTTAAGAAGTTCCGTCGAAACAATTTCTAATTTTTCCCTCTGGCATGGGAGGGCATTTATCAAATTTGCTAGATCATCTTTGTGCCAACCAGTGAGCGCCTTGGTTAACAATGCTCTTGACATGGACAAACTTGTTTTCTTCAAGATTTTCAATTGCAATGTTGATCTAATTTATTTTGTTTACAGTTTTCCAATTAGATAGATTGCAAATCCCCCCCGTTGGGTGATCGATGATAATTTTGAGTATACTTCAAAAACTATTTTCCACAACCCCCCTTTCAAAGATTCTATGATAACTACGATGGGAGCTTCTACTTCAACATACGATCGAACACCATAGAGCTAGATCAATGAATAATAAAAGAACAACAAGAATGCAAGGTGGGAGAACCCTCCCCATCCTACTTAGTAGAAGGGGAGGTCCTCATCTTTAACACAATCAAATATCGAATAAAAATGATGATAGACAAATAAAGCTTGATAATCGAGGTTTAACATCAAGATAAATATTTCCCATATTAATGAGGACAAGGAAATCTATCTAAGAGCAAGCTATATCAAGAAGCAAACTAATTCACAGGGGTATCCATGCGGGTCTGATATCTTATAATGAATATATGTATAATGTAAAAAAGACAACGACTTATGTTTTAGACAAACTATAATGCTAGTTTTTGCAATAAGGTAAGCACGCAAAATGTATAAATAAAATCATAATTTTTGGATGAAAATTCAATGAATTTATTTTTGTTTGGGGAAATTGCACATACAAAATCCATAGATTTCATAACTCGAGTGTAGTATGGGTTTTCGAGGTCACTAAATCCATATGTGCAATCAAAATACAATTTTTTGATTGGTGATGTGTTGACATGATTTTTTTTATACGTATTTCAATTATATGGTGCAATTTATAGTTTAGAGTGTGGGATTTCTCGCTGTGTTAGTTTGTTGGGCCATAAGATTTGTAAATCATCATCGCATATGAAATGGATTCTTTGATTGTTTCTCATTTTGGTTGAGGCTTGTGCTCTTGACCACTCTCTCCTAATTTGAGGTCATAATTTTACCATGAAGTGAAGCTAAAGAAAATGTAGAGGATAACATTGAAGTAAAGAAATGAGCATGCAAGTTGACAAACTAGAATCACAAAGATGGCGAGCAAAAATCCATCTATCAATTAAGTAAACAATATTAGCTTTAATATTTCCACGTAGCATTGTTGTTTGCCAACAAACTTGTACATTCTCTCATGTTTGAATAATCCTTCCTGTTATCCCTGATTTCTAGGGATAACTAGGAGATCATGTCTCGAGGCCCACAGGTCCTAGACATGGAGTACCGAGAGCAGGATCGACCTGAGCATGGCCCTAGAGGGCCCATCCTTCTTCTTCTTCGTCGGATTTGTCCTGTCAGCAGCAGCAACATCCATCACCATCGGCATTAGACTTGCATCAGAGAAGACTCTTGCTCCATGAGGTAATTGGTCCAGGTATCATGGTATGTGTCATGTTTGATCATTATAACTTTCAGATATATGCATCAGGTTCCTTACATTTCTATTAACTGCTTGGATCTTACACTAACCCACTTGACCATTGTTGGGGGGATTAACAGGGTGCCCTAACAAGCTTGTACCCATAGGTTTTGGTTAGCCACTAGGGGGGGGTTTGAAGAGCCATTGTCCACTCCCACCATATTATCATTTTACATCTTATCTCCCATACATCCATCCCATTCCCCTAGTCCGGGCATTAGGATGACCTATTTGAGGGGTTACACTTTGTCCTGTGGGAAGAAGGGGTTAAAGCCCCAGGAGGTAAAAGCAGCTGGTAAAAGATAAAAGCTATAGGAAATGAAACCTAGAGATGCTTCGCCCAGGGATCCCCAAGAAGGCAATAAAAGGCCTCTTGATAAGAAACAAAAGGGACCCAAAGAAAAATAATAAAACAAGACCTAACCAAGAGGATGTGAGGTCTCATCACGAGCCGACCCATTATGTTCATAGGTATCTAGCAGTATGACATTGCCATTATCTGGTTACCACACCAAGGCAATGACCCTTGGTTGCATGGCCAAGGGAAAGGGGGTCTCATCACGAGCCAACCTTATCATTTCTGTGAAAATACTCATGGGTAACACTGTCAGCTCTGGTCACCATGCCAAGGTAGTGTCCTCTGGTCAGACCTTGAAGCAAAAAAGAAAGAAAAGGGTAATAAATAAAGAAAGAATAAAAGCAATAAAGAGGCTTGGAAAAAACTACATCCATGACAGGTACAGCTCGCCTCCTACAAAGGCACCCACGGATAATACCTGCCCCTAGTCTTCACTGTGTCTGGACACCCTTAGACCATATCACCTCGTGTTACATGGCTTGAATAATGTCCTTTGGAAACTTTCTTCTTCTTATGGATACTGGCCCAATAGGTCATCTTGTCTTTTTCTTCAACTTTGTATAGTAGATCAATGTAATATCTTTGAGTTATTAGAGGATATGCTAGGGGTTTTATGCATGTATTTGATGAAATTAATGATGAAATATGATTGACATTGCTATGATCCTGAGGACTAATGAGCCCATGGAGGGCAAAGTTTTTGATGTGCAAGACCATACCCGACGGACAGGTACCAGTGGATCGGTACACATGGGGAGATGATTAGCTCGGACCTCCATGGGGCTGAAGAGCCCATCAGATGGTTGTTGGGATCCAATCAGTGGCAGAGATAGGATAGTAGTATGATGAGCCTTTGCACATGAAGAAAAGAAGGACGTTCCACCCTGGACACTTTGGGTGAGCCCAGCCTAGGGGGGATGACCCACTTCAGATGGAACATTTTCCTCTTGATGGACAGGACGTCACCCAGGAGATTCAGACGTCATCTTGAGCGTGTGGCAGTTTGATGGGACTACTGGCACGTGTGGCCGCTTGGAGGAGCCCTAGAAGGGCTAACGCCTGACTTCTGAATGTTGGACTAGCCCAAAAAGGGCCAACGTCTCCCTCAGAAGGGCTTGACGTCCCACCTTTTGCTCATTTATGTCTTTTACTTAACAGTTAATGTAAAAACAATATGATTTTTAGTAGTCAGCCTTGTCGACTGTTTTAATGACCTAATTAAAGGTCATTGGATGATATATATTGAGGATGTTTTTCCCTCATTTGAACATAGGAAAACTCACTCTCTTGTGAGATCTTATTTCTTGCGCCTTAGTTTGGTATTTTTGGTGTTTTAAATTGAGGCGCAACTCTTGAAGGAGGATTTCTCTTGGCATTTATGACATTTCTCTCATGGAAGGTTTATAACTAGGGTTTGCATATGCTCTTCTTCATGATATGTAAGTGTTTTTCCTGCAAAACTTCTTGATTGAATGGTTGTAGGTTAGTATTCTTGCATTTACTTATGAATTTGCTGATTTAAAAACCCTAGGTAGCAAGCACACAAGTAGGTCATTACTACATGTCCCCTTGTTGAGAAATAGTTTTCCCCTTGTTGAGAAATAGTTTTCAGCCATTGAAGAAAGAAGACATAGCCTAGCCGTTGCTACACTTGTCTTCCTTTTTTCTGAGCTAGCGTTGAAGATATAGGCTGAAAAGAGGAGACGTCCTAGGCCTAGTTGGACTACACCTAGGGTTTCACCTTCTAGGGTTTGAAGGCCTTGCCTTTGCAACACTTTCTCCCTTAAATTTATACTTTGAGCTAGCCGTTTTGCCAAGTTTATTTAGAGAAGGAGGAAAGAGCACGAGGCCTTGCTTAAGCAAAACCAGAGTGAGCCTCTTTCCCTAGGGTTTTGATTCTAGGGCCCTGCCATTGCAGCACCATAGAACCCTACCTTCCAGTCTCTAAGTTTTCATCCTCCCGAGACCTTGTGCCCTTACTTTTGACTCCATATACCCCAAGGCACTGGTTAAATCTCCAACGTTGAGTCTCTAGTGTACAAAACCATCTTTTAAACTTTAATTTCTGAAACCCTAACTAACCCTAACACTGCTAACCTAGGCTGACGCCATAGTTGACGCAACAAACTTTTGACTAATATAAGCAATTGAATGATGACGTCAAGCATTCACCGAGCAAGTTATTGATTGGATATAATGTAGGCTTGGTCATTTGGATAGATATTGATGAATTGATGATCTTTCTTAGGCTAATTAACAAAACGTTGACTTTCATCTTGTATCTATTGCATTGCTTGTTAAATGAAATCAGATAGTTAAAGAAGCACTAACCCTTTGAGTTATAGCCTGCAAATATATATATTGTGTTGTTATTATCTTGTTCCGGGCAGGTGTTTTCAACAGGACTTACACTTCTTTTATTGGCTGATTAGCCAGACTATCTGATACTGGTGGTAACTTGCGAGGAGGGAAATCTTAACACTTGACCTTGTATCCTTTGCCTCTTCAAACCCCAGGTTACCATGGACGTCTCCCATGGGCTAACCTCCCTAAATAGAAAGAACCTCCCCATCGAGGTGACATTGGGTGGGGAAGGTTTCTGTTACGCCAGTTTGTCCTCTATCCTATAGCTTGTGACCTAAAATACAAACTGCGCGATAACACTTCCCAAAATGTTCACTTGCCATGAGAATAAACTAAGCACCTCATTGAACTAAAGAGGGAAATGTCATTGGGTAGCATCATTAATGTTGTTAAAGGAGTTCACCTTAAGAAGTCCCATCGAAACAATTTCTAATTTTTCCCTCTGGCATGGGAGGGTATTTATCAACTTGGCTAGATCATCTTTGTGCCAACCAGTGAGCGCCTTGGTTAACAATGCTCTTGACATGGACAAACTTGTTTTCTTCAAGATATTCAATTGCAATGTTGATCTAATTTATTTTGTTTACAATTTTCCAATTAGATAGATTGCAAATCCCCCCCTTTGGGTGATCGATGATAATTTTGAGTCTACTTCAAAACCTATTTTCCACAACCCCCCTTTCAAAGATTCTATGATAACTAAGATGTGAGCTTCTACTTCAACATACGGTCGAACACCGTAGATCTAGATCAATGAATAATAAAAGAACAACAAGAATGCAAGGTGGGAGAACCCTCCCCATTCCACTTAGTAGAAGGGGAGGTCCTCATCTTTAACACAATCAGATATTGAATAAAAATGATGATAGACAAATAAAGCTTGATAATCGAGGTTTAACGTCAAGAGAAATATTTCCCATATTAATGAGGACAAGGAAATCTATCTAAGAGCAAGCTATATCAAGAAACTAACTAATTCACAGGGGTATCCATGCGGGTCTAATATCTTATAATGAATATATGTATAAATGTGATAAAGACAACAACTTATGTTTTAGACAAACTATAATGCTAGTTTTTGCAATAAGGGAAGCACAAAATGTATAGATAAAATTATACTTTTTGGATGAAAATTCAATGAAATTTATTTTTGTTTGGTGTAATTACACATACAAAATCCATATATTTCATAACCTGAGTGTAGTATGGGTTTTCGAGGTCACCAAATCCATATGTGCAATCAAAATATACAATTTCCATGGATTTCACGCTTCAACAAAAAATGGTCCACAAATTTTGATGAGAACAAATAAAAAAATCTCAAAAAGCTGGTCCATTAACTCGAATTGTCTAATATTGTTGAAAGCTTCCTTTTCGATGATATAGGATGTCAAAGCTCCCATTATCCAAGACTCTTATCAATTTTTCCTTTAGGAACATCACTCCACCATACACAAAATTTTGAACACGCTAAAACTCTGGTCATCTCTAAAATTTCTACCAAATTCTTATCACATTTATCATAGAAAAAAAATAAAAATCCTTTTTTTAGAAAATTAGCATACCCACTTTTCCCAACTCCATGTCTTTCTCAAACCAACCTACAAAAACATATTTTCACTAGATTGAAGACATAAAATCTCCAAATAAAGTTTTTTTTTTTTTTTTAAATCTAGGGGAATTGGTGACTAGCCGGGATTATCTGTACAAGGCCCAAGTTCAAATTCGGTTCACTATCACTATAAACCTTAAGCTAGTGCCAACAACCCACAAGCCAACACCTAGCAAGAAACTTATGACTTAACGCGGACCAAGACATCCGAATATACACCCACAAAGAGGATTAACTATCTATCCTTCTAACCTTATCACAACGGATCAAAATGTAATTAAATATTAAAACCCAAATGAAAAGAGTACAACACTTACCTACTAACAATCTCTCCTAAATTTTTTTTTTTCTTTTTTTTCTTTAACCGTACTCAAACATCACGTACACTACCCTCTCACTCTGCCTCAAAGGCCATTCTCATTTATTATATTTGAGCCAATTTGAAAGGGGTGGGCTTAGAACGGGTGGCTCCTTTTGTAAGCCGCCTAAGACATTCCTTTATTTTTGAATTTTTTATCGAGTGTTATACGAAAGGTTTATTTTTGATTTTTTTATTGAGTGTTATACGAAAGGTATCGTCTAGAATAAACCAAATGAGAGTTCTCCACCTATAAAGGCAACCATGCCCTCCGTATCCTCTCCTCTGTCACACTTCACTGCAGTGGGTGCATGCATATTGTTGATTTCTCGAGCTTCCCAGAAACCCTCCTTTTATCTTAAAATTGCTTGCAATTACTGTCAATTAGACTCTGTGATCATCCAATGAGCCCTGAAACCTTGGCGGATTCATAAGGAGCCCCAGTTCGCTATAAAAGAATGCATCCGGGCGACAGAGGCGAGGGCCGCCGTGGCGGCATGGGTGGCGGTGGTCTTGGCAGAAATTTTGGGGATTTTCCGAGTTTTCCAGACCCTTTTCCCGGATTCGGCTTGTTTGGCGGAGGCGGCGTAGGAGGAGGAGGAGGAGGAGGAGGAGGGCGAAGCTTGGTGGATGAATTCTTTGGCCATGATCCATTTGACGATCCTTTTTTCCGACGTCCATTCGGGGGTTTGTTCGGCCCTCCGGGCAACAGTCTGCTTGGTTCCGGCAGCCTTTTTGGGTCGATGAGGGAGAATATGGGCATGGGAATGGGCATGGGAATGGGATTGGCCATGGGCATGGGCATGCTGGACGATGAACGATTCCGTCGTCCTTCCAACGAGGTTTTCATTGATCAGAGGCCCTTCAATCCAACGAGGGTTTCATTGGACGATGAACCATTCCATCCTCCTTCCAACGAGGTTTTCATTGATCACAGGCACTTCAATCCGCCACAGCCGGTAAGCGCATATGTTTAAACATCGGAATTAATGTTTTTGTTTTGTAGATTGCCTGCCTGCCAGTCTGGAGCTCAATTCCCTACACATTTAGGAAAATATAAAGTGCAGTTATGCCTGACATTTAGGTTCGACATATAATGTTTATGTTTATACTTATCTCCCAGTCAAACTCAAAATTCAGGATTTAATCACTGACTTCAATCAAAGACAATTAATCAATTAAATTAAGTTACTGGTTTTTAAGAGTTTGTTTCTTGGGTTGAACATCTAGGATATGTCTGCGATTTCTCTTTAAAAACGACTATTTGCCTACTCAGAGCAAATATGAATCAATAGCCATTTCTCCGAAGGAATAGCAGAGAAATGGCGGTTTGTCTGCCATTTCTCTTTAAAAATGACCATTTCCTGGTTCTTCCCAAATACAAAATCGTAATCTAACTTAAGAAAACACATAATCACTGAAGTATAAAAATATTTTAAATAAAACATAAAACCAGACCATGGCATTTTTCACTTGCTAAATAGAGCACGGAGTAAACTTGGAGGGTCTGGATTTATTGTCGGATCTCGTACTTGTATTTTAGTCTACTGTCTAGGACTAGCTAGAGTTGCACGTTGGAAACTTACTTATTTGCCAGGGGGTGGAATTTCAGGTTTTGAGGCCTGCACGAGGTATAATTTTACCCCCACACCTAATATTAAGTTACTTGAAATGGAAATACAGGTATGGTTTTCAAACAGTTATGAGTTTCAGAAATTCCATTTCAAAATTCTAGGAAATGGGGAAATGATAGTATTATGATAATATATAATGTCTCCATGTAGAGTCGTAGACATTAAACATTGAAAAACTGCAAGCATTTGTAATGTTCATATAGAAGGAGACATTCATTATCTGATTTATTGCAGATTCACTATAGTCGTGAGTCATGGCAAAACTAAAATTTGCTTTATTTTTTCCTTGGAAAAATTCTCGTATCAAACTCGATTTCAAGCAGAAATGGTTTTTAATACTAATACATTCAGTAAGTGTTGCCATATCGACACAAAAACTGCCATGGACTGACTTTCAATGAAAACCTGATCTTGTTCTTACAGTTAAGTGGAAAGATCCATGTAAGCTAGCATCATCTGATAATAAACATAGAAATAACTGTCCAAAAACTTTTGAAAATACTTCAACACGAAAATCAACAATCTCTCTCTCTCTCTCTCTCTCTCTCTCT
>JASDQU010103061.1:114240-147240 GCA_032191745.1 Picea mariana | reverse complement strand
ATATTTCCAGGTTACAAAGCCTGGGGAAAATCCTCGAGTAGTTCCCCTCATTTCAAGGATGGTACACAGGGAAAACCCTAGATTCTTCAGTGCACAAGGCCGATCAACAACAAGGCTCGAATCCATTACAAGAATATACTTGTTAAGAGCTCAACATGTCACTTGCAGGAATCGAACCTGAGTGGGGAGGATAACAAACATTCCTTCCAACCACTCGAGTTAAACCCAATTAACAAAAGGAAAATATATAGATATAGATATATATTATTGGCATGGTGAAAGGATTGTTCCTTTTCTAGAAGAGAGGTTGCTTGGAGGGAAAAGGGGGAGCCTCTCCATCTTGATGCTCCATAACTTCATTTGATCCCACCTATAAGTCTATTGTTTGTTTGGATAAAGATTCAACCTTCATGAGAGAAAGTAATCGCAAAGAAATTGGGAATGAGGTCTTCTGCATTCCTTATGATGTTGAGTTTTAGAAGATTTCCATTGATTTGCCTTCTCCACATCCATGAAATCACAAGGCTAGAATCTCCAAACACTTGAAAATCTCTAGTATTCAACTCAATGGTTAGTCTTAGGAGAATATACATGGCTTGAAGTTCTACCTAGTTTTTGTATCCTTGACCAAGCCCACATTTGTATGAAATCAAATGATTGTCCTTTATATACAAGAGCTCCCTACTCCACATAGTCTTGGGTTACCTCTTGAGGCACCATAGAAGAAGCCCTAGGCCCTTGACTTGCACTTCCTTCACCTGTCTTTGCTTTATGGGTTTGGTTGAAAGTATCATATATTAATAGGAATATTTGATCTCGTGATAAACTTGAGAAGGAAATATGTATATATCTTGGAATCTAAGTTGCATGAAACTTGGAAATAGGCATGGGTTTTGGAAATGGAAATGTTTTGGAAATGTGACCCCCAAAATGGGTATGTTGGGTGAAACATGAGATAAAAATAAGAGTCGAAGGCACCCAAAAGTTTGCTTGAAAAAGATAAGAGTCGAAATGCACTCATACACCAAAACTCATTTTTGTATGATGATAAGGTTAGAAAACGTTTTGGACACACATGATATGTGTTTCGTACTCGTATTTGCATTTTTGTATGTTTCCAATCTTGGTATGGTGGGGGTTGATGTTTCCTCCAACTTAGCTTGGAATGTAGCATTTTTCTTGGAGTTCCAAACTACCCATGAAACAATAGTTGGAAAATGTCGATGATCACCCAACTCTATGCATGTCGATATGATCTCTTATATCCAAGTAGTGTCATTGTTCAACTTCTTTGGTTCTAGGTTCAATGAATGGAATATGTAAGGAGTTGAAAAGATGCGATCATATCTAGTCTCCATAACCAGTCTTGTAGTTTCATAAACTAGTTCATTGTTAGTCGTGACTTGATCCACATGAGTAGGTTGGGCCTTCTATGTTGCATTGGTAGAACTTGGGCAATGAAATTTGCATTCTTCTCGAAGAACAACCTTGGATTGGAAGAAACATGGGACCAATAATGAGAAGGAAAATATGTTCAATGATGGTTAGTGTGTAATGTTTGTTCACCTATAATTAGAATCAAACCCTTTTCAAAGTGGAGTTTTTGTGGTTTGCAAATCTCAGTGTGACACCCTTTTCAGAGTGGAGCTTTTATGGCCTGTAAATTTTGGTGCAACAGACTTATGAGAGTGGAATTTTTATGCTCTATAAATCTTGGTGCAACACCTCCATGTTCTTGTTTACACCTCCATTGAACCCAACTAAAACATCTTTTAGCATCCATTACAAATTGTTGGAGGCTTTGTAGACATTTCGATGTCCATGGTTGTCCTTTGGGTCCTTAAGTGAGATCCAAGAGGGTTCTTTATCTCGCCAACTCATTTCTAATCTTGTCATAGTTTTTCCCTTTTGATGCCACTTGTTAATTTTCTCTTTGAGAAAAGATCGATGGGAGATGTGAAAGACGTGCTTAGGGATTCAAGTTATGTCTTCATACTTATTACGAGTTTTGAATCTTTTTTGGGATTAATTCTTAGAAGCCACAACCTTTTGCTTAGATTTCTTCTTTCTCCTTTAATGTGACTCCAAGGATGGGTCTCTTGTTTGCTTCCTACCTTCGCCTCTCCCTACAATTGGAGAAGTCCGTACCAACTTACCTCTTCTCATAACAAAGATTTCTGTCCATGAAGATGTTGATGTTTTGTAGCTTTGGGCAGGTATTCTCACGTGGCCTAGGTGTGAGGCACGTGGAAATCGTCATTGGCACCCGATTGAACTTTTGTTGGAGTGACAACCCCCTTGGATTGGAGCTAGGGGATCTGTGGATTTGGTGATGGGATTTGTGGGCTTGTGTAGGGGCTTGACACCCATAAAGAAGGCTAAACTATTCTAATTTAATGTTGACTTACTTGAAGGGCTTTTACACTTGTATAAAAGGACATGAGGGGTCATTGTGACATTGTTATTGTGGATACAAGTGTGGAGAGCCGTGGTGATTTCAATCCAGTACTTGGTGACCTCAGCCAACCATGAAATGAGGCCTCTAGGCCTCAGTTTTGTTGCAGCTTTGTCTTTGTTTGGGCAGTTTGCTAGGAGGAGGAGGTTCATTGGCAACCAAGAAAGGGCAGGTCGAGGCCTAGGAGAGTCTTGGCCTAGCAATAGAACCTAGCTACAACCAAGAGGACTTGGCCAAGCTGGAGGAGTTGCGGCTAGGGTTTAAGAGCCTCGGCCTAGGGTGACAGGGTTGTCGTAGGCTAGCACTGTAGTGAAGGAAGCTGACACAGGGTTTGGCCTGGTGGAAAAGAGGAGCAACAAGGTGCTGGGCCTGTTCTGAAGATTCAGAAGTCAACTATAGGCCTGTTGAGGGCAGATTGAGGGCTCAACCAGTCAAGGTAACGTAGCCGCAGGCCTGTAGGGTATTATCTAAGATCAACCACGTTGTTTTGGACAACCAACAATTAAGGAGGGCTCTGTCAACCTAGGAGAGTAGTTGCTGATGGTTGGTGTTTCAATCAACAAAGAAAGAGGTTTGTGGGACTGTGTTGAGGACAAGTTGAGGGCAACTCTGTGGGACTGTGTTGAGGACAAGTTGAGGGCAGCTCTGTGGGCTGGAACAACAATAAGTTCCAGGGGGTTTGGTGGGTTTGACAATAGTCTTTTAGGTGTTGTAACAACAGTCTCTTATGGGCAGATGGACAACCATTGAGGGCTGTCACAACCAACCCAATTGCAAAGAAGAGACAACCATCAAATGCATGCTCAATTTAGCAGCAAAGCCAATCAATGAGAGTTGTCATTGGCACGAAAACCAAGGAGAGTTTCTGCAGCATGTTGTAAGTGTTTTTTGGTATTTTACTTTATGTTTTATTGGGCCATTGTGCCTGGTACGGGAGCCCATGTGTTCTGGTTTTAAGAGCAAGGATCATGGGCTTGAAATTCATGTGTACCTGTGTATGATCTAATTGCTAGCTTTTTGATCTTCTGTTGTGCTAAATGGTTAGGCATCTCAGTGTATTTATGTTTATAGTTCAAATTGTGTTAATTTGTGTATAACTGTCGAGAACATAGATCGGATCTAAGGTGCGTGTGCACAGAGTCTGGGTGCACTACGAATTCTAACATGGTATCAGAGCTGTGGTTCTGAGAAGGGAAGTTGGATCTGAGTTATCTACACAGGTGATAGCTCTACGAGGGAGCTCTAGCAGTGTTGAGGAGCTAGCTCTGAGAGGGAGCTACAACGATTGTTGCAGGTAGCAGTAGGTTAGATGTTCTTTGGTTTGAGACATGGAGTAGACTGTTCAGATGAGGAGTTGTGGACTATTGCAGCTTGGTGGGTGGCATGATGGGAGTTTTGGTGGATTGGCGGAAAAGCTCGGTTCGCAGTAGTATGTTGTGTGGTGGGTTGCCAACTTTGAGGATGGACTTCTAGTGGCTTGTCATAGTGAGTTGCGATGGGTGCAGCTCGGGTGCTTTGGCACGAACGAGATAGCTTTGTGTGGATGGCAGGTTGATGAGATAAAGTCTTTGTCGGGCCAGAGAGTTGTACATTGTCGAGGTGCAACAATGTATGAGGTATTTGACCCATTTGGATGAGGACACTTGCAGAGATGAGTTGCAGAGGTCTAGAGTGGACTAGACTGAGTGTCCATCTGCAACTCGAGATTGCTTTAGAAAGAGGACACAGGTTCAGTTGCAGCGTGTGTAGACACAAAGAGTTCTTGTGACTTGGATGATCGACTTGGGCAGAAGTTCATTAGATGATCGTGACTTGGGTAAGCAGGATGCTTGCCTTGGAGGATTGCATAGTTCCTATATAGTGGGAGCCACCGACATATGACAGGAGCACGAGATTTGTTTGTGAGCTTCATAGAGTCTCACTCAAGTATGTACGTGGAGCTTGGTATGGTAGACCATGCATGTAGTATAGGAATCTGGAACAATGGTATTCCGGATGGAGTCATGGGATGTGTTGAGAGAGACAAATGTGCTATGTGTGTCAGGAGTGTGTTCTCAACTTCAGTGATTGAGGAGAAGGGCTATGCAACTTTGCCTCTAGGCCTCAGTTCTGTTGCAGCTTTGTCTTTGTTTGGGCAGGTTGCTAGGAGGAGGTCCGTTGGTAACCAAGAAAGGCCAGGTCGAGGCCTAGGAGAGTCTCGGACTGCCAAGAGAACCTAGCTACAACCAAGATGAGGACTTGACCAAGTTAGAGGAGCTGCGGCTAGGGTCCAAGAGCCTCGACCCAAGGTGACAGGGTTGCCATAGGATAGGCCAGTAGTGAAGGAGGTTGCCACAGGGTTCGACCTGGTGGAAAAGAGGAGCATCAAGGTGCTAGGCCTGTTTTGAAGATTCAGAAGTCAACTACAGGTCTGTTGAGGGTAGGTTGAGGGCTCGACTAGTCAAGGCAACCTAGTCGCATGCCTGTAGAGTATTTTCTAACATCAATCACCTTGTTTTGGACAACCAACAGTCAAGGAGGGCTCTGTCAACCTAGGAGAGCAGTCGTTGATGGTTGGTGGTTCAACCAACAAAGAAAGAGGTCTGTGGGACTGTGTTGAGGACAAGTTGAGGGCAACTTTGTGGGTTGCGACAACACTGGAACAACAACAAGTTCCAGGGGGTTTGGTGGGCTTAACAACAACCTTTTAGGTGCTGTAACAACAATCTCTTAGGGGCAGATTGACAATTTAGCAGCAAAGCCAACCACTAAGAGTTGTCATTGGCACAGAAACCAAGGAGGGTTTCTACAGCATGTTGTAAGTGTTTTTTGGTATGTTTTATTGGGCCATTGTCCATGGTACGGGAGCCCATGTGTTTTGGTTTTAAGAACAAGGATCTTGGGCTTGAAATTCATGTGTACCTGTGTATGATCTAATTGCTAGCTTTTTGATCTTCCACTGTGCTAAATGGTTAGGCATCTTAGTGTGTTTATGTTTACAATTCAAATTGTGTTAATTTGTGTATAACTGTCGAGAACATAGACCAGATTTGAGGGGCGTGTGCACCAAGTCTGGGTGCACTACAAATTCCAACAGAAGGATAACTAAGGAGAAACACAAAAGGAAAACAAAGCTAAGCAACTAGGTGAAGAAAGGGGAAGTGTGTAGAGTAGTAGAACAATTACAGGGGTTTGGGGAGATGAAAATACAAGCAAGCTAAATCTCTTGATGACAAGAACTCTGCCTACTTCTTCATCTATCAATTAAAAATGATAATACATTCTTATTTGAAGTGATGATTGAGCCATTTGAGGGATCCACATTTCTCTTTAAAGTCTTAGTGAACCATAGTGGTTGAGATCCACCTTGGTTAATCATTCAATATGTTCTTTCTTTTTCCAAGTAAAATCTTGAGAGGAAACCCTTGGACACCTACTTGCATTTCGTGGATGGTAGTTAGTGTAAACTTGTCAATCTTGATTATAGCGTTTGACTGGGTAGGGACATCGAGTGAGGCACACAATAGAGGCAACCAACACGTGGGATTGACCTTGAGACCTCTTACATGAAACTCAAAGCACTCAACCACTTGAGCTAGTCCATTGGGTTGAATCATTTGATATGTTCTATCAATGATGGCTTGGCATTCCATCATTTCAGCTCCCAAGTTCATCCTACTTGTCTTGAGTGAGGTTATAAAATCCACTTTGATGTGGCATTGTTGAGTATGTCTTTTCAAATCATCTTGAGTAAGATTTGGAATTTGATCTTGTACTTGTTGAACATGTCCTTTTTGTTCATTTCCTTTCCACGTGTCCTATATGATCATGTTTCCCCACTGGGCCTCAACGCTTAGATCAAGTTTGCTTGTTGTTCTTCCTTCTATATTTGATTACATCTTCTAGCTTTGTAGTTGCAGGATGTGATTGCCCAAACTAGGAGGCTTTGTAAGGGTGCTATTGGGGATAAACACAACACGAGAAATGCACCACTATAACCTTAGCACAATCTCCCCTTCATTTTAGGCCAGAACCTTGAAGCCACGAGGGTTATCCCAATCCTTGGAAACAACCTGTATAGTACCTTCACGATACAAGTCACTTCAAACTACAGACCTCAATATATGGTTAGATAGACTAGTGCCAACATAGCTAAATGCCTTGAGAATATTCAACAAAGAGATAGGGCAATATTTACTACAATATAAAGAGAGTTAGGAGCTAATTGTATGAGTGCTGAGATCTGAAATAAGTATGCTACAACAGAAGTAAAAATCAGCACTAAAATATCACTCTTTAAATGAAGAAGAAAGTACCTTTTACCACACAAGAGTGATATATAATTGCATAAATCAAGAATGGATGGTATACCTGAGTTGTCCCTTGATTATATGCTGCAAATTGTATCAGCTTGCTGCTGTCCAACAATTCCAAAATCTGATATATGATTTAAAAAACACAGAAAATGCAGATTTTGGGCGAGGAAAAGCACCCCAAGAGTGCCTAAAAGCACTTAGAATGATGAAACTTAGGTACTTTAGCTAGGGCAATGAATAAACTATACAAAACAACCCAACAATGATTAAATGCAAGTACAAATGAATAACAACTATGAAATTAGCTCAAACTTGCCAAGAGAGGTGGTGAATCTCCCTAGGGTTTCACCAAAAATCTCCAAAATGAAATATAACAACAATGAACCATCTAGGAGATGAATTTCACCGTTAAAATGTGTTAGATATCCTCTATAAACAATCCACAACTGAAAAATAAGCTAGGGTAGGGTTAGATTTCACCTTTTAGGGTTAAACCCTAGCTGTAGGGTTTCATCAATTCTGATTTTTATTGCTGTAATTTAATTTCCAAAATTAGTAAACACCTTAAATCAACCAAAAAATGTTAGATAAAACCTTGAAGCAAAATACCAATAGGGCCGAGTTTTGCCTTCTTAGGGATAGAAATTAACAATGAAGCATAAACCCATGGATGAAAATGTCTAGAAAATGGAAGTAAACCGTTGGCTTTGCACTAGACAATGAAATAAATATTTTTGACGGTATATCTTTTGTATCTTTGCGTTCTATATGACAAGAAAATAAAAGAATTGAATTTTTAGAGTTGTGTAGTTGGTTGTTGGGAGTTAAACTTAGTGCCTTGTCTCCACTTGGGGCTTATGGGGTCAAGAAGTATGCCCCTCTAAGAATTGGTTATCCAATGTTTATGGATTAGAATGAGAGACTAGGGCCTCAAAACTAGTAGTCTCTTGTCTAATCAAGATAAACCTATAAAATCAAGGCCCTACAAGAAGGGTTTCCTCAAGGGAATAGTCTTCATTAACAAGATCAACAAAAGACTTGAAAAGAATGCTTAAAACCCTTGCCAAGGAGTATAGAACTAATCAAGACGAGATAAGCACTCACTGAATTGTTTTAGGGAAGAAAGAAGAGATACAAACCCTAGACATCCTCCCTCCAAGTAATTGATAACTCCTTAATGGATCAATCTTGCCAGTTTTAGTAGAATATTGAGCATTCACAATAGTCTTTAAAAATACCAAGAAGAATAACCAAGAAAGAAAGAGCTCCAAGAATTGATGCCAAGAAACACCAAGTAAATATCTTTGATAAATGGCTTAAATAACAATCTCCAACAATTCACAACAATTTGGAATGAGAGGAGTGCCTATATTTATAGATGAGGCTCACAACTCCATTTCGTTCTTTATTCCTCAAAATTAGGTTGAGGAATCAAGCAAAAGTAACTTGTCATCCACACAACTTGGAGACTAAGTCAAAAAATACAAATAAATGATTTTTTACATTTTTAAAACCCTCACAAGGGGTGACATCAGGCTTCAAGGAGGGCCGATTTGGCTCCTAAGTACAACATTCTACTTGATATGGACTTGGGGGGGGGGGGATCTAAAATCGTGGCAAGGAATATTCCTTGGCCACCTAGCACTAATGTCCGATGATCTCACCCCAAGTCAAAAATAAACCCTCTAAGTGGACGACGACTTCAATTTTCTCAACAAGTCATCAGAAAGGTGATCAAAAGCCCCTCCACATAGCAAGGAATGAGTGCCATGCCATCATCTTCAAGTGCAAAGTCACTTAAGTGACCTCCACATCATCCAAGTGGCTCAAAATAAACCCCATGGCTGTCATAAAGTGCCCCAAGTGAGGTCGACCCTCCTTTAGTGGACAAAATGCTTTAAAAAAGTGCCAAAGGAGGGGGGCATTCTGGCGTCTGACACATGGAAAGTGTAGAGGAGGTCCACGTGGAGGCAAACAGTTCGTCCCTACCTCAAAGAGTGTGACCAATGCCTCAAAATTTGTGATATGCCTCGAAAATTGTGAGAGTGCCTCAAAAATTGTGAAACTAGATAATCATGTGCAAAATCATCTCCAAAGGCCCATGACCCAAAGTGTGGTACATACATAAGACATAGAGGGTCCATGTGGGTTAAAATAAGGTGTGCTAAACCATGGGTGTGACAACTCTTACAAAGCGCAATCAACTTTTACATAGCAAAAGAATAAGTGAATAGTTAGGGCCTTGTAAATCATGTATCCTAGTAGATCTACCTTAGAATGCCCATATACCTACCTAAGACATAAATGTCTGACTTAGAGGAGTTACCATTGTTATCCCCATTTTGTGGGTAACTAAGGAGATTATGTCTCGAAGCCCTCAGGTTGCAGATATGGAGTGTCGAGAGACTACATGACCAACAATATCCACTTACACAGATTGGGACCCTTCTCACCACCACATATGTCAGGATTTTAAGATGGCATCCACCACACCAGCTAGCTTTCGAAAGGCACTGAGCTTTGCTCCATGAGGTCATTTCAATATTTGAGGCATTTTGAGTATGTTGTATCTTCGACTGCTTTAAATTTCATGACATATGCTAGGACATTATGCCTTTTGCCCCAATTCACATTGGTGGTTGACATTGTGCCCTAGTAAGTGGTCTTTCTCAGTAATGGGTTTGCTACTAGGAACTCCCTTGAAGAGCCATCATACCGTTCCAACCATACTTACCACTTTCCATCACCTAAAACCTCCCATTTCCTTGTCTCTTGGGATTTTAGGGTGTATTGACCTAAGAAGGGGTTGTCCCCCATTCCATTAGAAGAAGGGGCTGAAGGCCCAAAGGGATTGCTGTTGCCTAAAAAGATAAAAGCCTATATATAAACCTTCCAGATGCTTTGCCCAGGGATCCCCCGAGAAAGCAATGAAATGCTTCTCTGTAAGAAAGTGTGGACCCACAAGAATAAATGATAGTGAATGCTTAGGGGCTTAGTTGGAGGATAGGAGGTCTCATTATGAGTCGACCTATCATGATCATGGATATCTAGCGGTATGACATTACCATCATCTGGCCACCAAGCCAGGGTAGTGGCTCTCAGTTACACAACTGAGAGAAAGGGGGTCTCATCACGAGCCAACCTTCTCATTTTCGCAAGGTATTTGTGAGTGACACTGTCATTATGTGGACACCACGCCAGGACAGTGGCCTTCAACTCATTCCTTAAAACATGAAAGAAACAAAGAATGACAAGAGGATGGGCTTGGAAAAAGTGCATTACAAACGAAGTTGCCACACACCTTCTACAAAGGCACCCATGAATCAGACACTACAACCCCTTGTATGTCATGAACCCCATGCCTAGTGAGTCTTGATCCATAACCACTTCATCTACTTCACATGGCTTAGAGAGAGATCACTTGGGAAACACTCCTTGACCTAGGGAAAGATCTACCCAATAAGACACCTCGTCAACTCTCCCATATCCAAGCTTGGCAAGTTGCATAATGTCTTTGAGCACTTACTTGTTTGATCGAGTAATCTTTGATGCACATGCTTAGGTGGCTCATTTATTGATTTGATTTACTTACCATGATATTATGACTTGAGATCCTTGGAGGGCGTGCTTATTTGTCTTACCAGGACCTAGTTGGTGGACAATTTTGGAGGAACAAGCCTAGCTTGGGCTTCCATGGGGCTTGAGGCCCATAGGTTGGATGCCAAGGGCATGGATGCCAGATGATAGAGACATGCCTTCGGAGGCCTAGAAGACATCATGGATGATGTGACCTAGCCCTTACATGCCAAACATTTTGCCTAGGAGAGGCAAAACGTCACTTTTAGAAGCTTGACGTCACCTAGAAGGGCTTAGGGTTTGGTGGTGAAGACATGGCTCATTGACACATGGACGTTTTGAGGAGACGAAGACCTTGACCATGAGGAGATGGCTTAGATGAGTAACATGTGCTTTTGGAGGCCTAACTATGCATCTCCAACTCCAACGACTTGCTCCTAGTGTCAAAAACATCCCCGAAAGGGGTGACGTCACCTTATGCTAGGGTTTTCTTTTGTGTAAAAGTGAATTTTAAGTGAATTGTTTAATATTACTTTGTTGCAAGGGGTAAGATAAGGGTTGTGGACCCCTTGTATTATGTTTTACCCTTGCTAATGTGGACAAACTACGTGAATGGCATTTTGTATAAATAGAGATCATAAGATCTCATTTTAAATCATAACTCTCCCATTGTGAGGAGCATTGGACTGAAATTTTCGCTACCCTTGAGGCTTTTTGCTATCTTGTGCTATGATATGGTGTCTTTTTGGTTATGGAGTTGATGATGATGATGCAATAGCTCTTGGAGGTCATTCTTTTGCTATTGTGGTGGTTTATCTTGGCATCTTATGGTTTATCTTGTTGCTATTGGATTGGTAAGGCTTTTTACTTGTTGCTATCATTTGTAATTCAAGCTCAAGGTTGATTTTGCTAAGGCTAGTTAGGGAGTAGAAGTGCATACACCCCTACTTTAGCTCCATCATAATTTTAAGCATAAAATTCTTGTTTGCAAGGGTTTGCTAAGGAAGTATAAGGGCATACACCCCTTAATTTTAAACCCTAGCTAAGGTTACTTGCCTTGGGGAATAAGAGGATTTATACCCCCAAGGAGGTAGTAGCTCTAGCTCTTTTCTTTTGACCCCATTAACCCATAATCAAAGGCACTAATTGTTGCATTGGTAAACGTGAAAAGTTGATGTTTTGAAGTACTCTCACTTGGATGTTGTTCCTTGAGCCCTAGGCTTTCTTGCCTCATTGAGGCGTCCTCTTTCACCCACTAAAACTAGCTGCTGTTACAAAACTAAGCTACAACCATTAGGGCTGCAAAAAACCAACTCTGTAACCATAAATAACTCCTAAATTAACCCTAGGAATTGGCTACAACATTGCGCTAACAAACTACTAACCCTAGCGCACATTTTGAGATAGTTAGAAGTGATTTTCATTGGCTGATTTTTCTGTTATAAGGCTTGGTTTGCTACAGCCACAAGGCTGATAAATATCACTGCAGTAAGCTTTTTTGTTGCAGCCTTGCTTTTATGCTAAAATCTTAATTTATCATTGTTGAGTTGAATTAGTCTTCACTAGCTTGCCTCTTGCTTATTCAATTGGACTTTTTAACACTTATTTTGCATCTCTTATTATCTTTTATATGCTGATATATATCACTGATTATCGCTGCAATTAGGGACAACAAGCTTAACTTGCTTGTCCACCTAACATAATATATCATATGCTTGGTTTTCGTTGTGTCTTAGGCAAGTATTCTTCTCTCAGCAAGATCACTCAAAGCATTGGCATCCATAAACTTTTCCCAAGACTCATTTCCAAGTTCTCTCTGTTGAATTTTCACTATGCTAGGCTCAAGCATGAGGTTTATTTCATTTTAGCATTACTTGAACCATACACAATGACTGCAACAACAATAACTAGCTGCAGTAAACCAAGATCACAAGAAGAAGTACCATGCACAAGAACACAATAAATATCTTGGGAAACTCTTCTACTCAAGGGAAGAAAACCCAACAATCCTTTGCTATATTCTCAAGAGAAGATCCCCCAACCATAAAACCATAATGCACACAAGAGGGTGCTCTACCACCTTGAAACTTGCACCCAAGAGAGGTGCGCACTTCAGCCCTAAAATGTACTTGCTGAAATTTCCAAATGACAAGTGACAAGTGTGTTTCCTTAACGGGGAAATCACCTTTATTATACTAGACTGGACACAACAAAAGTGGTGTCTATTGGCACAACAGGGCCGACCTCATTAACTTAGTAATATAATTAATTATAACAATAATCATTAATTATCTTTCACTTTTGGTGGGGCCGACTTGTACCCTTTACATCACAATCAGGGTTACAAGCAAATCTTACACTTAGACAATATAACAAGGGATTCACACGTCCACTAGTGCTCAACCACTAGGGACACGTCCACCTGTGCTCAGCCATAGGGACATTATACTCAACAGATCTCTATCTCAACTGAGTCCATAGGAGAATCATCTGGAGTACCACATTGTCTCAACTCTCACACAGAGGAGAATGATACACCCATCACATGGATGCACCCAACCATTGGGGGACGACTCAACTCTCTAGAGGAGAATGATGCCCCAACCATTGGGGGATGACTCAACTCTCACACAGAGGAGAACGATGCCCCATCCCGTGGGTATGCCCAACATTGGGCTCCCTCTCAGGTCGACTCAACTCAGTCACAGAGGAGAACGTATCCCAGAGGATGTCTCACGATGCTGCAATAATCAACACTCCCTCTTAGCTAGGGAGGCATTCTCCACCAGGCCAAGTCTCTCATGGAAGTACTTGAACTTCATCTTGGCAAACGGTTTGGTGAAGATATCTACAATCTGCTCATTTGTAGGAAGGTACTGCATGTGTACTACTTTCCTCTGCACCATGTCTCTGATATAATGATATTTTATCTCAATGTGTTTCGATTTATCGTGAAACACAGGATTCTCAGAGACCTTCACACAACTCTGGTTATCACAATGAATAATGGTAGAATTCATCTCACGATCAAATAAATCTGTTAGGAGCTTGCGAAGCCACACTGCTTCGTGGACTGCCATATTCAACGCTATATACTCTGCTTCTGCGGTACTCAAAGCCATAGAGCTCTGTTTCCTGCTGCACCAGGAAACCATGGCAGACCCCAAGGTAAAACAACAACCAGATGTGCTCTTCCGATCCTCTGTGCTCCTTGCCCAATTTGCATCGGTATATCTCTGCAATCTCATGTCTACACCGGAGGCATATCTCAGGCCATATCCAACTGTGCCTTGTAGATATCTCAATACATGCTTCACTGCTATCTAGTGAGTTTGTCTCGGTCATGTATCACGAATCTCTTTGGCTGCTCAATGTAAACTTCTTCCTCAATCTCACCATTGAGAAAGACTGTCTTTACATCCATCTGATGTAGTTTCCAACCCATAGATGTAACTAGTGCAAGATAGTGTGGATGGAAGTGTATTGGGCTACAGGAGCAAATGTCTCCTCATAATCAATTCCCTCCACTTGTGAGAATCCTTTGGCTGCAAATCGCTTTCTACTTCTTGACACTTCCATCAACTGCATACATGATCTTATAGATCCACTTGGAAGTCACTACAAACTTCCCTTCTGTTCTCGGAACAATATCCCATACATCATTCTTTATGATGGATGATACTCTTCTGTTATGGCTTCTTGCCATACCTGCTGACCTGTTGCTTCTCCATGACAAGAAGGCTCGGTATCAATGATGTGGTTCATGGCTGAAACATAGCTTGAAAATCTCTTTGGTCTCTTACTCTTTCAGAATGTGCCTTGAGGAGCTGCATGTCCCTCTGCCTCCTGCAGAGTTTGTCGAGCCCAGGTAGGCCTTTTATGGCCTACTACAATGTCTCTGGGAACATCGACTGGTGCAACTGGATCGACTGGAAAAATGGCTATCTCCCTCTGAACTGCTGAAGGGGAGAAGGTATTGTCTCTTCCTTCTTCTCAAATAGTTTGAATTCCTCTGAAGTTTGAAGGATAGACATTTTCCTTTTTTTTGTGTTGCTAACCTGGAGACATCTCATGTCTTCTCAGGTCCTCTGCTGACTTTACAGTACTTTGTTGGTCTCCTGTACTAGGATAATAATCAACCAAGAAAATTTGGACTCCCGTACCAGGGATAATGGTCCAAGTCAAGAGGGCTCCCACACCAGGGATAATACTCTTCATCATCAAAATGCAAGAAACTATAGGGTAATAATGAAATCAAATAAGGAATGTAGTACAAGACTTACCTTAGTCTACAGTCATGCTCAATCTTGCTTTTGGTCCTCCTGAGAAAGGTCAGAGGAAGAAATCCTCATCTCTCATGTCTTCATCTCTTTGAGGTGGGTCTGGATCAATGTAAGTAGTGGAAGCATATTGTCTTCCTTTTTTCCTGGTAGGACAATTTCTCGCAAGGTGTCCATAGTACATACTTGTCACATCTGAAGCACTAGAGCTTTGACATGTCTTTTCTATGATCATAACCTGAAGCTGATGAAGTCTTCTCGTCTTTGAATGTTTGACTGAAGTTTCTTTTATTTCTTCCTCCTTTCTTTGTATGAAAGGCAAGAGCATGGTTATCATCATGAGGGGAGTCTTCCACTCCTCTAGCTATAAGTCTGATTTCTTTCTGGGTACAATCTGTCAATAGACGATCAAAAGTAGGTAGTTGTTCTCTACCACTGATACTTTGAAGAAATGATTCCCAATGTTTTGGAAGAGCATTGAGAGTGGTCAAGACAATTTCTCTGTTTGATATGATTTCTCTAATGGCACCTAGTTGATCTCTGATCTCTGACATCTTGATGAAGAAGATAACAATGGTGTCACCTTTTGTCATCTTGATATTTTGAAGCTGGCCCTTCAATGTAAGAGCTCTAAGGGTGCTGTTACTCTCAAACATATTCTTCAATGCTTCATACATTTCATAAGCTGTCTTCAGGTTGGCAATACGAGGTAGGAGATGATCTCTCACTGAGTAAATGATTATCTTCCTTGCCTTCACGTCATCTTCCTTCCTTTCTTCCTTCTCTTCATTGATAGGTGTCTCTGGTAAAGCCTTTTGTATCACACTCAATAGGTCATCCTCTTCAAGGGTGATTTGAAGTCTTGACTTCCAGGAACTGAAGTTGCTTGATCCATCAAGCTTATCTTCCACCAAGGTTCTGTTCATCATATTTTCAGATTCTTCACAAACCCTTACCAACTGGGCTAGGAAACCTAACGACTAGGCTAGGCTAGCAATCTTAGGTTTTGTTGGGCTTATGACTGCCAACAATAAGCCTTTGAAAGTTAGAAGAACACTGGTGAGCTGAAAAGCTCCTTCAATGAGTTGCAGAAACCCTAAAATTGAAATTTCTGCAGAAAATTGCGAAACCCTAGGGCCAAAAAACCAAAATGCTCGAAAATGCAATTTGAGAGTTGTTGGAGGTGCGCGGCCGTACACCCTTATGCAATTTTTAGCCCCAACGTTTTAGTGGAAGGTGCTGAAACACTCAAAAGCGAGAGGGCCACACAGTTTTTTGGAAACGTTAGGGAGGGCCGTACAGATTTTAGAAAAGAGGACTGTTATTGCGCAGTTTGTATTTTAGGTCATAGGCTACAGGATAGTGGACAAACTGGCGTAACAGGAACCTTCCCCACCCAATGTCACCTCGATGGGGAGGTTCTTTCTGTCTAGGGAGGTTAGCCCAGGGGAGACGTCCCCGGTAACCTGGGGTTTGAAGAGGCAAAGAATATAAGGTCAAGGAGTAGGGTTTTCCCTCCTCTCAGGTTACCATCGGTATCTGATAATCCGGCTAATCAGCCAATAAAGAAGTGAAGTCCTTGTTGAGAACACCTGCCCGGAACAAGACAAAATGAGGTCAACGTTATGGTTATAATTCAAAGGGTTAGTACTTCTTAATTATCTGATTTCATTTAATAAGCAATATAATAGACAAAATGAGGTCAACGTTTTGCTAAATAGCTTATGCAAGATCACCAATTCATCAATGTCTATAATAATGACCAAGCCAACAGTATTTTCACTCAACAATAGCTCGATAAATGCTTGACGTCATCTTTAATTGCTTATTTGCTAGTTAGAAGGGTTGCTGCGTCAAGTATGACATCAGCCCTAGTTAGTGGCGTTAGGGTTAGTTAGGGTTTCAAAAATGAAAGTTTTAAAAGATGATTTTGAACACTACAAGCTCAACGTTGGAGAACATTCTAGTGCCTTAGGGTAAATGGAGTCAAAGTAAAGGCAAAATGTCTCGGGAGGACTTAAACTTAGAGACTAGAGGGTAGGGTTCCAAGGTGATGCAATGGCAGGGCCTTAGAATCAAAACCCTAAGGGAAGGAGGCTCACTCCGGTGTTGCTTAAGCAAGGACTCGTGCTCCTTCCTCTTTCTCTAAATGCACTTGGCAAAACGGCTAGCTTCAAAGTACAGATTTAAGGGAGAAAGTGTTGCAAGGGCAAGGCTTTCAAAAGCCTAGAAGGTGAAAACCCTAGGTGTAGACTCAACTAGGCCTAGGATGTCTCCTCTTTTCAACCTATAACTTCAATGCTAACTCAGAAAAAGAGAGAAAGTGTAGCAACGGCTAGGCTTTATCTTCCTTTATCAATGGCTAAAACAATTTCTCAAACATGGGGACATATAGCAATGACCTACTAGTGTGTTTGCTACCTAAGGTTTCAAGATTCAACAATATAATAGCAATATAATAGCAAAATGTAAGAAATCAAGGCTACAACCATTCACTTAAGAAGTTTTGCATGAAAAATTCACTTACATATCATGAAGAATGCATAATCAAACCCTAGTTGTAAACCTTCCATGAGAGAAACACCATATATGTCAAGAGAAATCCTCCAAGAAGAGTTGCGCCTCACTTAGAACACCAAAAATACCAAACAAAAGGCTAAAAGATAGTCTCTCACAAGAGAGTGAGTTATGTTATGTCCAAAATGAGGAAAAACGTCCTTTATTTATACCAATCCATGACCTTTCAACTAAAAAATAGGTCATTAAAACAGCCGACAAGGCTGACTACAAAATTTACACTGTTTTTACATTAATTGCCAGAAAAATGACATAATATGAGCAAAAGGTGGGACGTCAAGCCCTCTTGGGGGAGACGTTGGCCCTTTTTGGGCATATCCAGCATCCAGAAGCTAGACGTTGGTCCTTCTAGGGCTCCTCCAAGCTGCCACACGTGCCAAATAGCCTCATCACACTGCCACACGCTCAGGATAGCGTCCCGCTCTCCTGGGTGACGTCCTGTCCATCAAAGGCAAACGTTCCATCTACAGTGGGTGATTCCCCCTAGGTCGGGCTTTGCCAAAGTGTCCTGGGTGGAACCTCCTTCTTTCTTCTCGTGCAAAGGCTCATCATAACGTTGTCATGTCTCTGCCATCCCAGCAACCATTTGATGGGCTCTTCAGCCCCATGGAGGTCCGAGCTAATCATATCCCCATGTGTATTAGTCCACTGGTACCTGTCCGTCGGGTATGGTCCTGCACATCAAAAACTTCGCCCTCCATGGGCTCATCAGTCCTCGGGATCATAGCAATGTCAATCATATTTCATCATTAAATTTATCAAATACATGCATAAAACCCCTAGCATATCCTCTAATAGCTCAAAGACATTACACTGATCTACTATACAAAGTTGAAGAAATAGACAGAACAACCTATTGGGTTGGTATCCATAAGAAGACGAAAGTTTCCATAGAAGATTATTCAAGCCATGTTCATGAAGTGATATGGTCTAAGGATGTCCAGTCATAGTGAAGACCAGGGGTAGGTATTGTCCGTGGGTGCCTTTGTAGGAGGTGAGCTGTACCTGTCATGGATACACTTTTTCCAAGCCCCTTTATTGCCTTTATTCTTTATTTATTGTTTTTTCTTTCTTTTTACTTAAAGGTCTGACCAGAGGACACTGCCTTTGCGTGGTGACCAGAGCTGACAGTGTTACCCACTGGTATTTTCACAGAAATGATAAGGCTGGCTCGTGATGAGACCCCCTTTCCTTTGGCCATGCAACCAAAGGTCATTGCCCTGGCGTGGTGATCAGATAATGGCAATGTCATACTGCTAGATACCTATGAACATAATGGGCCAGCTAGTGATGAGACCTCCCATCCTCTTGGTTAGGTCTTGTTTTTGTTATTTTTCTTCGGGTCCCTTTTGTTTCTTGTCGAGAGGCCTTTTATTGCCTTCTCGGGGATCCCTGGGTGAAGCATCTCTAGGTTTTATTTCCTATGGATTTTATCTTTTACCAGCTGCTTTCACCCCCTGGGCCTTTAGCCCCTTCTTCCCACAGGATGAAGTGTAACCCCTCAAGTAGGTCATCCTAATGCCAGGACTAGGGGAATGGGATGGATGTATGGGAGATAAGATGTAAAGTGATAGTATGGTGGGAGCGGACGATGGCTCTTCAAATCCCCTTTGGTGGCTAACCAAAACCCATGGATACAAGCTTGCTAGGGCACCCCGTTAGTCCCCCAAACAATGGTCAAGTGGGTTAGTGTAAGATCCAAGCAGTTGTCAGAAATGTAAGGACCCTGATGCATATATAAGAAAGTTATAACGATCAAACATGACACATACCATGATACCTGGACCAATTACCTCATGGAGCAAGAGTCTTCTCTGATGCAAGTCCAAGCCGATGGTGATGGAAGTTGCTGCTGCTGACAGGACAAATCTGGCGAAGAAGAAGAAGGATGGGCCCTCCAGGGCCATGCTCAGGTTAATCCTACTCTCGGTACTCCATGTCTAGGACCTATGGGCCTCGAGACATGATCTCCTAGTTATCCCTAGAAATCGGGGATAACAAGGACAACTGGCTTTGTAGGCTTGTGCAATGGCTTCTTCAAGACCTATGCTCTTTATTCCATGTTGAATTTTCACTATGCTAGGCTCAAGCATGAAGTTTATTTCATTTTAGCATTAGTTGAACCATATACAATGACTGCAACAACAATAACTAGTTGCAATAAACCAAGATCACAAGAAGAAGTACCATGCACAAGAACACAAGAAATATCATGGGAATCCCTTCTACTCAAAGGAAGAAAACTCAACAATCCTTTGCTATATTCTCAAGAGAAGATTCCCCAACCATAAAACCCTAATGCACACAAGAGGGTGCTCTACCACCTTGAAACTTGCGCCCAAGAGAGGTGCTCACTTCAGCCCTAAAATGTACTTGCTGAAATTTCCAAATGACAAGTGACAAGTGTGTTTCCTCAATGGGGAAATCACCTTTATTTATACTAGACTGGACACAACAAAAGTGGTGTCTATTGGCACAATAGGGCCAACCTCATTAACTTAGTAATATAATTAATTATAACAATAATCATTAATTATCTTTCACTTATGGTGGGGCTGACTTGTACCCTTTACATTACAATTAGGGTTACAAGCAAATCTTACACTTAGACAATATAACAAGGGATTCACACATCCACTAGTGCTCAGTCACTAGGGACACGTCCACCCGTGGTCAGCGACATGGACGTCATACTTAATAGATCTCTATCTCAACTGAGTCCATAGGAGAATCCTTTGGAGTACCACATCTTCTCAACTCTCACATAGAGGAGAACGATACACCCATCACATGGACACACCCAACCATTTGGGGACGACTCAACTCTCTAGAGGAGAACAATGCCCCAACCATTGGGGGACGACTCAACTCTCACACAGAGGAGAACGATGCCCCATCACGTGGGTATGCCCAACACTGGGCTCCTTCTCAGGTCGACTCAACTCAGTCACAGAGGAGAACGTATCCCGGAGAATGTCTCGCGACGCTGCAATCCTCAACACCCTCTACTATTTAGAATTGACCTTTAGGGGCATCAATCCATACATCTTATTTTCCATCTCAATCCCTCCTAGGGTCACCGAGATTCTCCCCTTGAGGTGACTACCTCACCTCTAAAATGATAGGAACACTTGCCTAAGGTGACAGTGGGTAGGTGCTCTCTAAGTTGTCACCAATTGGTGGTTGGGTCGGGCTTTGCCCAACCTACAACTTGTTCGATAACAACCACCTCCAAGGGATAGTCGGTTGGAGCAATAAAACCAAGCACCTTGAGAATGGGGACTAAAAGGATATGCCATGACCGTCTACCTAAGGGGAATTGGGCAACCTCTAACCAACCCTTGTACATCAAGTCATCCCATCATGGGCACATACAAAGAAATCATCACACTTTCTCTTAGAGAGGAAGTACCTGTCCGATGCTAATACATCAACACTCTCTCATAGAGAGGAAGGTACTTCTGCCACTTGGAGGTGGCTTTATCTTTGCTATCAGATCTGCTATCTTGCCAACTCTGGCTGCTCCCTCTGACACAAAAGCTATCTTGACCATCTTGCTTGGACCTGTCTGTGAAGACTTTCCTCTAACCATGCTCCTAGAAGTCTCTTACTCCCGAGCATCCTGCGTGGTCATCTCGTACCATGACTTCTTCTGGATAGTCTTGGAAGGTTGTTCCTTCCCTCTTGAACCTGAAGGCTGACTCCCTCTAAGCTGCTTAACCTTCAGAGTTACCTACTCTCTGTCCTCTACCACTTTGTTGGTGCTTGCCATTGCTCGCATAGGCTGGCCCTTTAGCCTATACACGTTGCTCTCTCTAACTCTAAAGACAATTGCTTTGTCCGAGCTAGATCCTCTGGGCATGATCAATGCCTGTCCATCTTGGAATAAGACCTCATAGCCCTTCTCAATCGTTGAGACTGAGAGCACACTCCTCCTGAGTTCTACCACCCATAACACATTTGTCACTCTCAATATGCCTCTTGATTCCATCTAGAAGGGCACTGTTCCAGATCCCTGCACTGCATGCTTGGTCCCCATACCAAGTTCTACATACAATTCTGAGTCAGGCTCTGTGAAGTTCTCGAACACCTCTTGTGCTCCTATCATATGACATGTGGCTCCACCATCCATCGACCATGCACTAGTTGATATGGTTCCCAAGGTAGTCTGGGAAACAAGTAAGAGCTCTAATTGCTCAAACTTCTTGTTAAACTCATCCATCTGAGCCTTTGCCGATGCAGCTACCTCTGGTTGCGTCTCGTTTCCCCCCTTCTTCTTGTTCTGACATTGACCTGCATAGTGCCCAAACTTGTGACATGCAAAGCACTTGACTTTGGTCATGTCCTTCTTTTTCTTGCTGTTTCCGCTATCAATCTTCTTGCCCTTCTTTACCTGGTTGGCAAGAGCAACGTATTCATCAACATTCTTGTACCTGCCTCCATTTAGTTCTTCATTGCGAAGTTTCTCCTGAATGAAGTCATCCCACAACCTTGACCAATCAGGGAGCTTCTCACGTGCCATGACTCCTTTGATGAACAATGGCCACTCCTTCGTGAATCCTTTGAGCGCTATCCTCACCAGCTTCGAGTCATCCATTGCTTTCCCAATTGCTGCCAGTTCATCTCGAACTTGTTGGATCCAGGTGAGATAAGTCATCATCATATCTGTTCCTGTCATCTTTGTGTCCATGAGCTTCTCCCTCAACACTATTTTGTGATTCTCTTTCTTGCTATGAAACAAGCTTTTTAGAGCCTCCCACATGTCCTTGGTTGAGTTCTTTCCTGATAAATGAGGATCAAGTGATCCTTCACTCCGTTTAGGATTATCCTCCTGGCTTTCATGTCCTTTAAATTATGGGCGGCAAGGTCTTTTGCATTTGCTGGTGGGGCCACGATGGAGTTGGCAAACTCCCAGATATCATTCTTCATCAACACCAACATAATCCGCTCCTTCCACGGACTGTAGTTGGACACCCTGTCCAACTTGTCTTAAAACTGCAATCCTAATGCTGCCATCTCGACAACCTGCTGAAAACTCAAAATTTACTGCCCAGACCTGTTGCTCGCTGCCTGGACCTCTGCCCGAGGCTGCCTGCAACCTCCTGCTGTTGTTTGAATCCTTTTCTGGGCTACCCAAAGCCTTTCTGGGCGTTTCTCGACAATCTCATCTTGCTGCCCATGATGCCTGCTCGCTGCCCAGACCTCTATGGGTTGTCTGCCCGAATGCCCGACTGGGTTTCCCAACGCTAACTCGGTTCTTGTGGCCTCGCTGTTTCTGGTGGCCTGACTAGAGGGCTACGTCCTCTTCTCGCTGGCGGCTGTGTTGTCTTGGCCTGTTCCTTGGCCCAATCGTCGACTGCCTTTTTCACTCCACCCAGTCAACCTCTTTGCTGCCCTTGTGCTCCGCTGGCTGCTATAGGCACCAACTCCACATACGATTGTCGACGGCTCCTTGCTGCTGCACCCATGTGTTGGATCTAGATGTCCCTTGTTGCAGTCCACTGACCAACACGTGAAGTGACTGTTTTCTACGTCCACCCAACAGCCCACGGGTACATTGCAACTGTTTCAATTGTTCGCCGACCTTTAATTTTGCTATCGGCACAGTCCACAATCGTTGGCCTACGGTCTGGCCAAACCCCTGAACATGATGGCCGCTCTGTCATTGTTGTCGACTAATTTGCAGCTTGGCGTCTCCCTTTTAAATGGCGGCTGCAGTTCTAGTGGCCAAATCTCAACTCAAAGTCAGTCTCTATCAACTCTTAGACTGTTCGATTTGCCTCACACACGACAACCACTCAACTTGCTCGATCATTCCAACGATATTTTCTCAGTAGCGACCGGTCTCTTTGTTGCTTAATTGACTCGTTTTCTCCTTTGCAGCAGATGGTCGTACGCTGTATGATTCTATACGGCGACGACTGTACGTACAATTTCCTTTTGTTTTTTTTTAATAAATTTTTTGTCTTTACCCTTGTAGAACCTGCAAAAACTTAAAAAGTTTCCCGCAGCCTACTAAATCTTGATCTTGTGCAAATCTGGGTTTCGTCAAAGAATCAACTTTGATACCATGTTGATTTTCCTGCAAACCTAGCACCCAACAATTATTCCTAATAAAATCGCTTTATTAAACCACTGCATAGCTAGGTTATCAACGAAAATTCAGCGAAATCATAAAACAAAAACCATAACACATTGCACATGAGATTTCGGGTAATCACCCTTGGGAAAAACCTTTGTGGGAAAACCGTATCTTCTTTTATTAATCTTTGGCTCCCTTCCTGGGATAATGGCCCTTCAGAGGATTACTATGCAGCGCTAGCCTAGCCCACCTGGCTGCTATCTCCTTCGCTGCCCCTTTGCACCTTTTCTCATCCTTGCCCACTCAAACTTGGATGAACTCTCTTCACCTGCTCAATGAGATCTTCTCACTCTCTACTTATTGTGTCTCATCTTCTCCCCTAGGTTGCCTTTTATTACATTGAGATTTGACCAAATCAATCACTAACCCTAGATCTCCAAAGTGATCAAAGGCTGAGATGTAATGTCACCTTCACTTTAGATCTAACTGCTATGACTTAATTAACTCTTACTTAAGTTACTAATGCCAAAACTTAGGCATCTAGCTTAATTAATTAAAATATCATTCACTTTAATAATTAACATATAAAGTGAACTTCCTAAGGTTTTTTGAGAGGTTATAAGGATGACTTCCACATGCTAGACATTTAGCCTCTGTGGAAGTACCTACCTGATGTTAATACATCAACACTAAGTAGTTCTGGCTATAAGACTTGGTGTGTCATTCTAAAACTTGGGGGTTCTTTCTAAAACTTGACGATTTTAGTGGGTTTTGGTAGTTTTGGATTGGTGAACCCCACTACGAGACATACCCATTAGGTTTGGGTCAAGTTGACCCATCTAGGGTGGTGAGTCACACAGACTCAGTGACTTGTGAGTCTACCCGTAGAGTCCTTTGACTAACCATGACGAACTCCCTTGATTCATGGAGGTTACAAGGTTCCTCCACAAGTTGAGGCTTGAGATTACAAATGCTCTAACATACACTCTTAAACATGACTTAAGAGGGATTGGGAAGGCGGCCTTACCATTGCATTCCACCCTTAATGATAACTTCCTAGTGCTCGAGCATAGATAGGATTTTGACAAACTTGGCCTTTATCGATGGCTTCGTGGGGATATTAGTAGCTTGATCATATGTCTTCTAATATTAGAGATATAGATATATCACACCTTACTATACTAGCTGCATGAGGTAGTGTGTGTGAACTTTAATATTCTTGGTTTTGCTACGTGCCATTGGATTATGAGCCATCTAGATCATACTATGATTATCACAATAAATTGTAAACAACTCCTTTTGACGAAGTCTAAGCTCATCCATCAAGTTGCAGATCCAAACTACTTTTGTGCTTGAATTCATTGCCCATGTATTCTTGACCTCAATGGTGGATAGTGCAACGACTTGTTGTTTCTAGAATGACCAAACAATCTGATAACTTTCGGGGTTACTTCAAAAGTGTTTACACCATGCTTGGGGTGCTTCATGAGATTTGGGGTACATGGCGTATGTTCAACCCTTAGATGGTTCTAGATGGATCAGTGCATGAGACATAGTCTTTGATGGATTTGCATAGCTGAGATAGCGTGCGTAGTGGATGCTTGACCTCAAATGGTTGTTGGATTAATGTTCTTGCTTTAGGCGTTGGGTTTCTCTTGACAGTTTGGTGGATGCCCTTCACTAGGGCCCCATGGAGGATCCACTCGCTTGGAGAATGCCCTACATGGGATGCAGAGCATTGTGCAGTTTCGAGGAGGGCTTAGGTCCTGCTATCGCACAATTTGTACTTGCCCAAAAGCCAAAGGCAAGTGAACAATAAATTGGCGTAACATGAGGTTGTCCTATCACTGTCACCTAAATAAGACACCTCTTTCTCTTTAGGGGTGAAAGCCCAGGGGAGACATCCCCGGTGACCTGGGGGTTTGAGAAGGAAAAGGTAATAATATCAAGAAAAGTTCTTCCCCTCTCTCAAGTCACACTGATCAGAAAGTTCCAAAGGTTTAATAATATGAAGCAAAGATATGCTTAAGTGTACCTTCCCAGAACAAGACAACAAGAAAACACTATTTTGCAAGTAACAATTGATATTAGTGCTTCATAAAACCTTGGACTTTCAATAAAAGCAATGAGTTGATATACAAGATGAAGCAAACAAAACTTTATAACAACAATAGATATATAATGATAGATTCGCAATTATTCCTTGAACAAGCTTAAAAAATGACCCAAAATGATAACCTAGAATTAACAATATGCTAGCACTTGTCAGAAGCTAAGAAGGCAATGTAGAAATCAACTTTAACACTTGCTTTTAGGAGCTTTTACTGCTGTAGTATATGGCTGTAGCTTATTTTTGTAACAACAGCAAGAATGTTAGTAAGTTAGTCTAATCTAGGGTTATGAATGGTTAGCAAAGAGCTTGAAGTAGAAGGTTTAATGGTTGTTTTCATCAATCAATCAAATGCAAGGTATAAACTAATGCCTTTAGGGTTAATGGAGTCACTTTTGCAGCAACAATCTTGAAGGAAACAAATGATAATATGTGAATTAAAGACAAGAGGGAGGAGGGTTGAGGTGTTGGTAACCCAAGGCCTCAATCATCAAACCCTAGAAGGAAAACGACTACTAGGAAGTAGGTAACCCTAGGCCCTAGCAGTTTTCTTTCTTCTTTAGCTCAAGCTTGAGATAAATAAAGGCTTAATGAAGCAATGGTGTTAGAGTGCTACAAAGGTAGGGCTCTAACACATGCTTCAATGGAGATGTCTTCTAGCACAATCAAGTAGGTGGGTAGCTATTGAGATAAGGACAATAACATGTGTTTATTCTTCTAGGGTTTTACACTAACAATTTCATAATCTTAGTAAATGCAAAGTAAAAGATACCATAACCATTCAAAGAAAGAAGAATTGCAGATTTTCACTTACATTCACCAAGAATAATCTAGCAACATGCCCTGGTTGAAGACTTTCCACCATGAAAATGCCAAAATACACCAAAAGAAACCTCCTCCAAGAGTTGCGCACCACTTAATTTCAGCCAATAAGCCTTAAAGAGGTCGAATTTCAGACCTCACACTTGTGTGAGTGAAAGATGAAAAAAATACAAGGGACTTTTCCCTTATTTATACAACTCAAATGACCTTTAATTACAAATTAGGTCAAAAAAGGCCGACATGGCCAGTTACATCAAATATTTAGTTTTTTACATAAAATTGACAAATTAAACCCTAAAATGTGCAAAAGAGGTGACGTTATGCCCTTCTAGGGTGATGTTGGGCCTCATAAGTGAGACATTGGCCTCCATGAGCAAAACGTTAAGCCTTTCAAGGCCTCCAGATCATGCCACACGTGCCACTTAGCACACAACTGCCTCCATCATGTCGATCTGACGCTGGGTGACGTCAAGGGTCACAAGGGTGACGTCATGGGCCTTCCAAGGCCAACGTTCAGGGGTAAAGGCAAGACCCCCATGGGTCCAGGCTTGCCAAGGTGTTTGGTGGAATGTCCTCCTCTCTCTCCGGTGCAAGCCTCTGGTATATGTCTACCCCTGGTTGGGGTCTTAACATCCATCTGGTGGGCTTTTAGCCCTATGGAGGTCTGAGCTAATCATCTCCCCATATGTACCTATCCGTCGGGCGTGGTCCTGCAACAACAACAAGTACGCCCTCCATGGGCTCATAAGTCACAGGGATCATAGCAATGTCAATCACATCTAATAATCAAGTTATCCAAACATGTGCATAAAACCCCCCTTTTCCCAGACAAGTGCTCAAAGACGTTATGCTATTCTACAAGCCAGGTTTGGAGAGGGTTCCAGGACGTCCTATTGGGCTAACTCTCCTTAGGTGTGGGGTGTTTCTAGGTGAAGACCAGTCTAGGTCATGTAAGTGCATGAGATGGTGTGGTGATGTTTGGGCAAGGGGTGCAGTGATGACAGGGAAATGTAGATCTTACTTGTGGGTGCTTCTAAAGAGGGTGAGCTGCACCTTGTCGTGGATGCAATTGTTTCCTAGCCCACTCAATGCCTTTTTACTTTTATCTTATTGCTTTTTCTTTCAAGAGAATAGCTGGGGGACACTGCCCTGGCGTGCTGACTAGTGGTGACAACGTTACCCACAAGAATTTAATGGAGATGAGAAGGCTGGCTCGTGATGAGACCCCCTTTCTCTTGGCTATGCCACCAAGAGCCACTACCCTGGCGTGGTGACCAGATGAATAGTAGTGTCATACCGCTACATGCCCATGGACCTAATAGGATGGCTCGTGATGAGACCCCCTATCCACCAACTAGGTCTTGAGTTTTGTCTTTTTATGGGTCCCCCCTTTTTCTTGCTGAGAAGCCTTTTATTGCTTTCTCGGGGATCCCTAGGCGAAGTATCTCAAGGTTTGATCTTTTGGCTCTTAACTTTTGCCAGCTACTTTTACCCTCTGGGCCTTTAGCCCCTTCTTCCCATAAGGCATGGTACAACCCTTACTAGCTTGGCAAACCCAATGCTCGAACCAATGTAGGGGATAGATGAGAGGCTAGATGATGAAAAGTGATGAGTATGGTAGGAATGGACGATGACCTTTCATAAACCCACCCAGTGGCAACTCACTCCTATGGGAAACAACTTGCCAGGGCATTATGTCATCCCCCCCAGGTATGGACAAGTCAAAAGGTATAAAATCCAAGCACACTGCATGAAGCAAAAGAGAATTAAATGCACATATTCAAATGTTTTGAGAATCAGAGTGACACATACCATGATACTTGGACTCATTACCAGGCTGATGGGATGGATGCTGCTGCTGACAGAATGGAGGCACTGAAGAAGAAGGATGGGCCCTCCAGGGCCAAGCTCAAGTTAATATGGCTCTCGGTACTCCATGTCTAGGAACTGTGGGCCTCAAGACATAATCTCCTTAGTTATCCCTAGGATAGGGGATAACATGGCCTAGTTGGCATGTGGGAGCTTGGATTCATGTTTGGAAGATTGGAGATTGCTAAGGGACGCTTAGGGATTAGAAAGTTTCCTTGCAGGAGCAACTGACCGAGTGGAGTACATTGCTTAGGAGGATCTATGGAGTATGTGTAGGCTTGTGATGGAGGTATGTGGTTTTGCCTTGTATAGCTACATCTTGTTGGAGCCATTATTGTGCATGACACATGCACTTTAGAGTGTAGTGTCTCACTTGTGTTGGCATACAAGTGCTCATTGTAGGTGGTATGTAAGGGCTAAGGCCAACATTGTATTGTTGGCCTCCCTTACCTCTCATATAGATAGAGGAAGGAGAGAGTCTTTCCATTCATATGTGTTTATTCACTCACTTGTATTCACTCTTGTGATAAGATGTGACCTAGAGAAGAGTGCACACTAGCCTCTCTCTCTCTCTATAGTCTTTATATGTGCTCTCTCTCTCTCTCATCACTAGGGTTTCTTGGTGTATCTTGGAGAATCTTGGAGGTTTAGGGTTTATCCCTTTGAGATTGGAGATTAGGGTTTTGTGATAAAACCCTAAGGTGGAATTGTGAAGAAGAGGAGAGGGTGTCTTGCCTTGGAGGATGTGTAGGAGTGATTCTTGCATATTGGATCTTCTTGGTTGCTAGGATTTTGTTGATTTTCTTTAGCTAGGGTTTGGAGTGCTGGGAGGATTTGTACTAGCCTCGAGAGAAGGCTATGGTATGTACATGTACTTCATCTTGAGCATATTAATGAAGTTTCCAAGTGTCCAAAACTTATGCAATTTCTAGATTTGATTTTTAGCTATATATATTTTTTATGCATTATTATTTATAGTCATATGTCTTTCTGGTTTGAGTCTTGACAAAAGCAAAAGGACAATTGTTAAGTGATTTGATATCTAAGTGAAGAATACAAGGGGCTGATTTTACTGCTGTCATGTTTCTTTTGTACTACTGTTATTTCTGCTGTAAAAAAGGGTATTTTCAGATCTGGTTATTGGTTGATAAGTTGCCCTAAAAGGGTTGAAACTTATCCCTTTGGTTTGACATCTTTTGTCCTTGAATTGTTTGGAAGTTGAGGCTGTTTGGAAGTGAAACATTATACTCTTTCTACTGCTGTTTTGTACCTTGTTTTATAACAGCCCCAAGGCTGAAAATTCACAGGGCTAAGATTTGAGAAATCTTTTAGGTTGAAGGTGAAATTTGTCTTGCATTGAATTTTGAATTCTGAGAAATTTCCACATCGAATCAGAGCTTGTTATGGTTGAGATCACTCTTAATAGGGAGTTTGTATTTTAGTGGGAGTTTACCTGGGACAGGTAGTTGACCTAGTTGAGGTCACAAGGCAAGAAACTCTAAGTTGCTTGGTAGAAGCATTTTTACCCTAGAAAGGGTTTTGTCTACTTTATATAATGCTGATTTTGTGCACTTGAGATTTGTTCACAATGTGTAAGTTGACTCTCAGTCTCAAAGAATGTGATAGTTTGGATGGAGCTTCTAACTCTGTTCCATTGAAGCTCAGGCTTCAGATTCTTATGGAGGAGGCCGATCTTTGGGAGCATGTTGAGAAGGGGATTCCAGAACTTGTCGAACTAACACTTTTGGTCGCTGCTGATCAAAAGAAGGACGCCAAAGTGAAGAGAATCATTCTTGACGCTGTGAAGGGTCACTTCATCTCACACATGTCAGACAAGACAATAAGCAATAAGATCTTTGATTCTTTGGTTGAGTTATTTCAGAACTCTTGTGCTTCTTGATAGTTTCTCTTGCGAGACTAGCTTTCAGTTGTTTGCATGGGCAAGATAGGTACTGTGGTGAGCTACTTGACCAGGATCAGTGAATTGAAGGATCAGTTGGTAGCTATTGGAACTAAGGTGGAGGATCAGGAGTTAGTGTCCATTGCTCTAAAAGGGCGTGCTCCTTGGAAGCTTTTTGTTTAGGGTGTTTGTGCTTGAGAAAATACACGAAAGTTTTCGAAGCTCTGGGTTGATTTTGTGCAGGAAGAAATCAGATTGCAGATATGCATCAAAGCACCAACACATTGGCACTAAAACCAAAATCCTCCAAATGCAGCTTGCTTGGGTAGGGTCTTCACAATGAGACAAGCCTCATGCTATATGAGGGGTAATAATTGGGTTCATATAGGGACATTCAGTCTAATTAAGTGTATGAGAACCTCAGATGCCTGGCATACCTGCTATATCCTGTTATAAGGAGGACAGAAAAACATGTGGCGGGATAGGTCCATACTCTCATCCCATAGCCCAATATCATATAGTTCACAATGTTCTTGTTCAATATTTTCGCAAAAGTGGCTTTACAAAGAAGGCACAAGCCAAAAATGCCAAAGGGAACATATCAAAATGAAACTAATGCTCGCAAACATCGAGCTTATTCTTGCTAATCTACTCTTAACATATGGAGATATAGATGCTAGGTGAAATAAAAAAGCCAATGCAACCATGCTAGCATTTCACCAATGTTATGAGGTCTTCCCTTGATTGGCGATAAACTAAAACAAGGCCACATAAAAAACAATTGAATATATGCTGGAAGCTTGGTCATTGCAATGCTGAAATCTGAAGCGAACTCAAGAAAATAGGATAGAACACCATGATCACATCAAGATTGGTGTGTGCCACTGCAAGCTCTTTCTAAGCAATGGTGGATAGGGCTGATGTAATCACCATCTCTGAAATAGGAAAGGTCTTCATTAAGCCATGAAACATCATCCATATTATCCTCAAGCAATAAGGGTTTAGGCGTCTCCAACAAAAATATGCAACAATCTTCTCTGCTTCCCTCTAACAAACATGTAGGTGAAGTAAGATAAAAATTCAGATCTCGAAAATGTTTTCAGCTCAAAATTTAGCGCTTGCTACCCTCTTTTGGATGGCTGGTATTTTCTGTAATCAACCACAATTTGAAAACACTGCTGTCCCATACAATTTCCAGCCCCAAAAATATACCTTCTAGCTGATTTTTCATGCATAAATTGATTAAAAGCTGAAGATAATAGTTGGTGGAAATTTCTGCATTTTCATAACCAAAAATATTCCCATTATGATGCAAAACATTTGTTCCATCTATGAGAAAATATGGCTGAATTTTTTTACATCATTATTGTCATGAAAACCCCCTTCATGCTGCACTAAATCAACCCTAATGATGAGAGGATATGGTTGTTCATTAATAATGTAAAATCGCTCACACACCTCCACCATGTTTGGTTGTTCAAGGGACACCAAACTTGAAAATCCAGCGTTAGGGCTTTCACTATCGGTGTCATAAATAGGATCTCCATCAAATTATAAACAATTTCCATCCCATCTATGCTTTTCAATATGGAAGAATGTCAATACTTTCATACTCATGGTTGTCATGCTCATCATCATATGAGGGGATGACAATATCTGAAAAGATTTCTCCTTGTAAGAGTTTCTCTACAAAAACTTCCATTTCCAAATCACCAAAAGATTCATCACTAAATTCAAAATTTTGGAATGGAATATGACTCATCAAAGCCTTGCCTCCATGCAAGTGTACCTTATTACCATGATATGTTTTTTTAGGGCATACATAGTCTTCGCTGGAGTCATGAGGTGTGGCAGCATGATCTTCAACAACTTTGTCACTCTTTTATTTTTCCAGATCTGAGAATTCATGCACAAGTTGCTCATGGGATGAAGATGAAGTTTGGTCCTCCAAGGACTTCTCATCACATATGGCATGAAAGCTATGTGGATCTTTAATATGCTCTTCTTCTACATAATCAACATCCCAATGCTGTGAAACGCCTTGATCAAATCTACGAAAGATGATATTTTCCAGTTGCTGAAATTTCTAAACCAATTCTTTGCATATCCTACCAAGTTATGTGAAAACAACCTTATCACAACATTTTCATGTTCTATATTAATCTTTGAAATATGATCCATAAAAGATGCCACATGATGTCCCACTAGATGAATGCCCTGTGAAACTTTGGAACATGTGTTATCACACAGTTTGTAGCTAGGATAAAAGGTTATAAGGTAGAGGGCCAAATTGGCGTAACAGGAACCTATCCCACCCAATGTCACCACGATGGGAAGGCTCTTTCTCTTAAGGGAGGCTAGGCCCAGGGGAGATGTCCCTGGTGACCTGGGGTTTTGAAAGGGCAAAGGATAAAAGGATAAGGACAAATTCCCCCTTCACAGATCACCGCCAATCAGATAGTCTCGGCTAAACAACCAATAATAAGGTATAACCAAAAAAAAGAAAAGCACCTGCTTGAGACAATACAAGAAGGAAACTGATACATGTAAATCTTGGTTAGTACTTCATATAAATCAGTGACTATCTGATATTCAATATAAGCAATTTAAAAGTAAATGTTGACGAAGTCAATGTTTACAAAATAGCAATGATAAATGTATCACTTGTCAATAAATACAAGAATGATATGGCATCCAATATAATCAATCAACACTTAGTCTAACAAATGCCCTCAACTACCATTCAATTGTTCATAGACAAAACGTTGCTGCATCAATGATATAACAGCAAGGAGTGACGTCAACATTCAAGGTTAGTAGGTTAGGGTTTTGAGATTCAAGAGTTTTAAGAGTTTGTTTGATCAACTTCACTTCAACGTTTGAGGACTCTCAGATTCAAGGCTGTTGGGAGCGGGGAGCGGGAGCGGGAAGCGCAGATTTTCAAAAATCTCTGGGAGCGGGAGCGTTTTTTACATAATACATAAAATATATATATATATATATATATATATATATATATATATATATATATATA
>JASDQU010103061.1:91989-108521 GCA_032191745.1 Picea mariana | reverse complement strand
TATATATATATATATATATATATATATATATATATATATATATATATATATATATATATATATAATACTAGTAGGTGGGACCCCCTTGCAGATTGGAGGATTAGATCTAGTTGTTATTTTGATGTTACGCTGTTGTTCGACACTGCTTACAAGGTTCTACTTGATTGATGATGAGATCTTAGTTTTAGTTGCAATATAATGACAGATTGATAATGCATGCTATGTGTGGGTTTCGTGCTCTAAGCTCCAGATTATTTCTATGAATGGATTATATTCATGGTTATGGCATTGTTGTTTAAGCCATGAATTGTCACTTGTGACACCTGCACAAGACACATGTTAGTAACATGAAATAAGAGCAAGTGAAAAGAGACCTATGGAAAAATCTAAAGAAGAAACTAAACTATGCTACTATGCTACACTATATGCATTGAAATTAAAGAAATGGTGATTGGTCCTAACTAACCACTGTAGTGGCTATACGATTTATTGAGTTATATGAAAGCACATTCTATATGTGTTATGGTATGTTTGGCAATGGTTAATGTGATATAGGGTGGCACATTTGGAAAGTAATGGATGTTGGTTTCGATGCATGGATTAATTGAATGGATTAATGGATGTTTGGAGGGTGTGTACTAAGTAATTGAATGAGTAAAGGATGGAAATGACGTGCATTTACTGCACGTCACTCCATACCTCTCCCACTGGCCATCACCCTAGCTTTGCTATTGTTCGATTGTTGTTCGCTATGGTTAAGCTCTGATTTTCAGACAAGGGAAGAATTGCTCGACCAAGCTCGTGTTTTTAAGGATTTTTGGTTACATGTATGTCCTTTTCACCATCCATGAACCCACTCTAGTTATGAAATAGATATTGGCTCAATGATGTATGGGTCTGTGCTTTTCTTGAGACTGGAAACTATGTAAACTTTTGATATTTCTCTGGAATGGTTGTTGGTGTGTTTTTTGTTGCAAATTAAAATGATGGTTGAAGTCATATTTTCATTGATTATTCTGAGTGGTAGAAACCATGAAGGCTCTCTGTTGTCCTTATGGGTTTTTATTGGAGGGTTCATCTGGTCCAGACTTGCTAGTTGTTTCCACACAGTTCTTGTCCCCTTGCCCAGTCGTATTTGCTGTTATGGGGTTGTTGGGCTTGATTTCAAACTACCTTGTGTCACTGCATATTGTTTCACTTGGGTATGGGCTTGTTTATACTATTGGTGTCTGTGTAGTTGGTTATGATGGCTATTATGCCAAGGGGCTTGCTTTGAGGTTGATTTCTATTTCATGGCTCTGTTTTTATATCAGCATTGCTTGGGTTGATTGGGGAAAACCGCTAGGGTTATTCCCTGCATGTTCCTGGTGTTATTTATTGGCCCGTGAGGAACCTCTGCTCCTCTATTCATGATATCTCCTGCCTGGTGTGAACTGTCACCCATCTTGCAAACAAATGGTTATGTGGCTTGTGTGTTCACCGTGTTGTTTCGAAATTTTCTCACCGCTTTGGGTGGTCGATTCCAGTCTCCCTGTGTTGGTTCCACAGAGCGAACCCTTGATTATTCAAGGCCCATTTTTAATAAATGGAGCCAGTTATATCCCATCGGGTATAGTGTTGATTGTTGTGAGTTGGTGGAGTATCATTGACAGTGGTTGATTGTTGGCTCGTCTCTGCTAATAACATTGACAGTGGTTTTGATTATTTGGTATCTAGTCACTGCATTATTTATTATAATAGTCGAAATGATAGCTCAGCATGGTTAATTGGTTGATTCGAGAAATGAAGTGGGCACACAGTCGTTGCCTCTTGTGTTGTAACTGTTGGATTGTTGACTCGTCATTTTTTTATGGTTCTATTGGGAATATGCCTCTTTGTGTTATGCGTTGGGTTGTGTGTTTCCTACAAGCATGGTATAAGTTGAAATGATGGTTTCTGTTAAAGTGTGTTTTAATTGCCAATCGGTATTATTGCAACTTAAAATCATGAAAATTGTGTCTTTGTTGTCTGTTGTGTATGTTTTATGGACATCGTGCATCATATCAGAGATGGGAAAGGGTTCATGACAATATGGTCTCGTTGCAATTTAAATTGTTAAATTGAATTGAGAAATGGAATAGGGCACGACTTTAAAGGAACTTGTGTCTGTGTTTGATTTGAAAGATTGATTTATGACAATGGTTGATGTTTTGATGCTGAACATAGTGGAAACAAATGACTGTGTGTTCATTTCAAATTTGTTTTGAATATAATGGGACAAATGAGAAGGAACAAAATTTTAATACAGGTTATTTTGGAAGGCATATTATTTTGAGTATGACAGTACTGTGTAATAGAAAGTGTTAAAGATTTAAATGTGAATTGTGAGCAAGTTTAACACAAATAAATGGTTAAATTATACACATAGTAGTTGTTACTTGATCACATAAATTGGTTAGTGTTGGATCATTGCATTAAATATAGAATGGTTTTTCGGATTACTTAATTAGTTTTATGAAAAGTATCCTCTCTTTTTCCCTACCATTATTTCACTTTTCATTAATTACAATCCCCTCACCTTCCCATATTCATTACTCACTCCCTGTTCCTAAAATTTAATTACAGTTAAGAGAAGCTTTGTATTGTGTCAGTTTAAGCTCACAGGGATGGATTACAGTGATATGTTCTTTGGTTTACATTTCAGTTGATTGTTTGTTGTCGGTGAGCAGTAACCATGTTCTTTTTCACCTAATTTTAACATTTTTCACTCAATACAAACCCCTTGCATGTCCCAGAACCTTTGTTCACCCCCTGCTCATTGACAACGATTAAAAAATTTGTATGGATTGGATTGCATGAGTCTGATATGTTGTTGAGAAAAAATTTATTTCATATTTTAAAAGAGTTGTCCTGTATGGTTGTTAAGGAAACTATTTACTAATCAATCATGCATACAAGAATGAGGTTTTTCAGCCGAGGTAGCCATGGTAGAGGTAACCGAGGAAGAGGAAATTGGAACAAGGGCCCTAGAAGGCCAATATTCTCCATTCACTTTGTTGCTGACTCGCAAGAGTTAGGCCAGCTATTTCAGGCTGGGTTTTTCAATTGGATTGGGCAAGGAGTGGTCCAACCTAGGCCTGAAAGGCCTCCCTTCCAAGCACCACAAGCCCCTGGTATTCTCGTAGCCCCTCATGTCTCATTGCAAACAGAGGTTCTCGAAAATGACGAATGGCAAGAGATTGTCCACCTAACAGTCTTCGAACATCGTGGCTGGCCCAATTTGTCTCTACCTGCTCCCCCTCCTATCAATCATATTTTCCAAGATTCCCCTGTCCACTCACCAGTTCAGTATTCCCATGCTAGCAAAAGGTTGAAAACCAAGCCCCACCATGCCCCTGACAAAGGAAAAGCCACGGTTGCCCCTTCCTCACCCTCCAATGGATTTGATAAATCTGTGTCCTTCCATATGCATTTGAGGGACGATTGTTCTCATGTGATCAGTGAGATTAATCCTAAAGGCTTAGCACAACCAAAGGAAAATTCAGAGAGATCAAAAGGTGACAACAACAACAAGGGAAAGATTGCATCTTAGAGTGGAAAATATGGATTTTAAGTTTTATTTTATTTATTGTTGATGACAGTTGACTTCAAAAATTTTGGACAGTGTAATATCCCCAAGGATGAGCCCTAGTTGTATTTATGAATTGTAAACATGTTTTGTAGGTTGGTGAGTCGAGTGTTGATAAGTTGGTGGGCTTATGTGTTATTAGGCTGGAGATCCTAAGTGTTAGAGGCTAGGAGCATGTTTTTTTATATGTAATTATGTAGATCATTAATAAATATTAAACATCGTTGTGTGCAGACCGACCATGAAGAAAGAGTGATGGGGGACTAAGCTTGCAAAAGGTGGGTAAGGGAAAGGGGGTTGAAAGGTTGGAAAGAGGGGCTAAGATTAGGGGCTTAAGTTCTTGACAATAATAATTTATTATTATTCCAAAGCTGTGTGAAAGACATGTTTTTATCCTAAGTCTTGGGAGAGGCAACGTGTGCAAAAGGGAACGCATGCAGCTCTAGGAAGACAAGTGTCGACCTAGGTGCATGTAGTTAAAAGTTGAAGCGTTAGCTGTGTTGGGGGTCACTAGTCATTCTTCTCCATCCTCCGTGAATTCCATTTAGCTCTGGGATTGACCTCTGCATACCCTCACGCATCTCTAGAACCAAAAACCGTGAAGCCGACCTGTGTTGTTTTACTGTGAATCCGACACATCCTCGATATGGCCTGAACCATGCTGTGTCTTAGTGTGGAATGTTACCACTTTTGGATTTCTATTCCCAAATTCCTGTTGATGTTGTCACCCATGAGTTAACCGAATTGCTATTGTTGTTGTTGTTATCCTCACCTTGTGGGAATTGAGTTGAAATTGGTTGAAGAAGCAGGTTTTCAGGCCCGTGGTTGAAGAGGCAGGTTGTCAGGCCTGTGAGAAACTCTCTCCAGGTGACAGAGTTTGCTGGGAAGTGGTTTTCTCTCAGAGAGAGTCCAGCACCAGCTACGGAGCTATGAGAATTTCTGATCTGACCTGTTGCCGAGACCTTGAGAGGGAGGTGAAGCAGCCGATGGACTGTGTGACAATGAAGGTTTATACTCTTGAGTGGAATAGGCATGTGGGGAATGAGAGTTTGTGAGTAGTGTGCGTAAGAAGGCTCCTGGAGAGAATCCTTTCAATTGCACTGTGCAGTTTCCTGTAACCTCAACATAGTCTAGGATTCCCTTGCCCTGGGTGGAGCTTAGTCCTAGCTCGGGGGTGACCCACTGTTAAGCGTGATGATCAACGTGGTATATGGCTAGGAGGTTCGTGGAAGGTCTACACATAGCTGGTGGTGTTACTCCAGTTGAAAAGATAAGTGTCATTTTTGTGCTTAAATGTTATGCATGTTTGTGATGCTTGAATGTTATCATGTGTTCCATTGCATGTCGATTCACTGCTAATCTTGTTTGAATCTAAATGGTAACAATAACTTTGTGTTATGTGTTTTAATTAAATTAAAATGCATGTAATATGTATAAGTGTATATTCCGCAGTGGTAGCATTGCCCGATCTCTGTGGAGGTCCGGGGATGCTACAGTTTGGTCTCGAAGCTATGCGAAGTCTCTGAGTAGTGGCATTACCAGTCCGGTTGACAGTTGGGGAATTTACAAATTGGTATTAGAGCATGGTTTTCAACACTGAGCCTGGATGAGCCATGTTAGTGGAAATTGAAGCAAGTGTTTCAGAAGGATTTGTTGTCGAAATGGAAAAAACTCAAGTTATGACCCAAGGTTTCAACGTGGAGCTTGGATGAGTTGGGTAACTGGTCATTGGACCCAAGTTTTCAAGAGGAAATTGTGTTAAGAGAAACCAATTTTGGACCTCAGAAACATTCCTGAGTGCCAAGAGGTTACCTTGGTCGTGTTATGAAGCTCTGGAGGAGTAGCAGTATCGTAAAACCGCAACTTGTGTGGTGTTTGGCCACAGAGAGAGAGATAACAAAACTAGTGGTGTTGGGATCGTAGGATCTGTTCAGAAGGAAGGGAAATCCTTTACGATCGTCAGATCTGGAGAAGGTGTAGAAGGATTATCTTGGAAGCCCTTTGGAATTCGTGACTTCGATGAATTTGATGCAAACTAAGAAAAAGGCGGAAGCTCGAAACTACAAAGTTCCGAGGAGATATCTAAACCATAGATTTGGGGAGAATTCTTACCCTTAGATCAAACCAAGAGTGGAAGATAAAGAGGTTCGTAATTTTGGATTTCAGAAGATTGGAAGGAAGCAAGTGTAAGAACTTTCGAAGTCCGAAAATCTGAAGTGACGTGGCATGGTGATGTCACTTGGTTTGACGTGGACAGATTGGTTGTCCGCCATGTGTCAGTGGGTTTTGAACCCATAGAAGTTTGAAATGACGTATGGAACGTGACACGTGTCACTCATCTGACTAAGCCACATGTCAGCCGCTAGTATTCCACCATGTGGCATTCCATATGAGCATGGTTAGTGGGACCTTGAGGTTACGTAACATAGTTAAAGGACAGAGGACCGACACTGGCGTTGATCATGATACATCAAGATCAACGGCCAAAAGGCATTGTGGGGATCCAAGTTGCATGGGAGTCAATTCTCCAGGTCAGTTCCGCAATCCAAACCCCAGTTTCACCGAGGGGTTACATGTCAGTGTCAGAAGAATTGCAGGATGAAAGGAGGGTTACTCCAAACCGTTGTTGCATGCCCCCACAATTGGAAGAGTGCTCAACGATGTGATGTAATGACGTCACCAAAGGTGATTGGGAATGTTCGGAGATTAACGGTTTGGGATGCCCAGATGTGAAATCCTCCGAAGTCCCGAAGCTTCGAAGTTCTGGAACTCAGACACCTGAGGTTCCATAGTGAGTGTCATCCATCGGATGTTAGGTAGATGTGGACTGATGATCTGCACTGCTTCATGAGTTCAATATCCAGAACTCCGAGAAATTGTTGGGTGGTGCTTCGAAAACTTCCGAAGCCGAAGGCCCGAGTAAGAACCTAGTGATCTAGCGCTTGGTCATGGCCCGTGATAACATGGATTGGGGACTGATAGAAAGGGGATAGTGCTCGAAAATGATTACAGAGAAGAGAAGAGCTCAGAAAGAAAATGAAATCTGAACGTTTTCTTAAATTAGATTGGTTTATGAATGCTGTGGGATTTGTTAACGAATGATGGTCTGACAAATTCTGGTTGACTACATGTTGTGTTTGCAGAGTTCAGCGAGTGTTAGAAACAAATCAAATTTTCACAGAGCACTTAGGAGACACTCACAGAGATAATATAAAAGCAATTTTTTTTCCTGCATATAGTGTGTTTATGTAATTGTGTTCATTATTATGTTTTTATATGTTGTTCATGGTCTGGATGCGTAAACTAATGCAGTGTTGAATAAGTTTCAATTGTTTCTCTTCTTTGAGTTTTTGAGTGCAAGGAGTGCACATTGTCCACAAGGAGTGCGTTGACAGAGGTAAGTTAACCTCAGAGAAGCTCAGGAGAGATACCGTTGAACCTTCATTAGCAGAAGTGCAAGGAGTGCATAGGAAGAACTCTGTTTTGAGTTCAGAGAGAGATAGAGTCACTGAGAACTCTGTAGGCCTCTGCTACGTAGGCATCGAGCAAGTGCAAGTGTGCACACATAAAGAACTATTTTTCGAGTTCAGGGAGAAGAGTATAAGAGGAATATACTCACAGAGTTGTTGAACACTCTATAGAAAACGCTCAACAAAGTGTTCTTTGAGCAGAAGGTTGTCAGGAGGGCACGAAGTTTTCCTTTGAAAGGAAATATAAGGGTTGAGACCCTTAGGAGACGTAGTAAATCGAAAATCTTAGAAGAGATAATGCTTATGAGAGCGAAGACGAGAACCTGAGAGGGAGGTAAGCGCACAAAACTTAACCCTTGTGTGCATAGGAGAGTGGACTTCTCAAAGTCTCAAAGTCCGGAAGTGATTTGGGACCGCACATCATCAAGGAGGACAAGTGGCGTAAGATCCACAAATTCAGAAGTTTGTGGACAAGGAGGAGGAGAAACAACCGAAGTAAATATTGGTCTTTGATCGCCAGGGGATACATGCCAACATATTAGAGGCTCCAGGGAAATCTCTTTGAGAGTTTAGTTTGGGATTTGAAATCACCGAAGCCCAAATAGCCGAAGCAATTGGGTGTCGTTGATCTGGGTTGGATAGGTGTCACCAAATCACGAACTTCGGAGAATCGTACTCCGGGGTTTTTGTGAAGTTGTGTTTCGGAATGTCCCAAAGCGCCGAAGCCCGAAACATCCAAGGGTCGTTGATTCGAAGGAAGGAATGTGGATCGTTGATCTATGAGGAGACACATGGAGGACAAAGACTCTCTCCGCTGGACAATCATTGATCCGAAAGTGGACTCATGGCGCCAGATCTAGAACTCCGGGTACGGAGCACTCTAGAGGAAAGTAGAGGGTGAAAGCACCGAAGTATCGAAGGAGATATCGATCATTGATCGAGGAGGAGGTTGAAGGACTCTTGATCTGGTCTTGGTCGGAAAGAGCCAAAGTCCCGAAGAGAATCAAGGCCGTTGATTTGGAGAGGACACGTGGCAGAAGATCTGTCACTCTGGGGAAATTCACTCCGGAGATTTGTGTGTGTGGAGATGTGAGAACTCTTGAAGGCTGGAGAGCTGGAGTTCATCAAAAATGTCCGATTGTTGAGGACATGTGTCAATATATCTTCCACTCCGGAAGATTGTCATACGGAGAAAAGTAGATAGTTGAGAGTTTAAACTCCCGAGGGCCGGAGAGCCAGAATCAACCGTAGACATTGATTTGGAAGGGAGCTACGTGTCGACAGATCATGTAGATATGGGATTGCGTGTGGAAGGAGGAAGGAAGGTAGAAAATGGAATATAGATAGCAGTCATTGATAGTGGATCATCGCCAATGGATTGGAGATTGACAGACGAGCTGGATTGTGGGACCAAAACTTGCTCGGATGTTAAAAAAATCTGAGAGCAGGCTGCAATTATACCACGGTTTTAACAAAATGATGCGTGGCAGCTGGAGGTGAATTGCGGGGAAAAAAACAGGTTGGCCTAAAACCACTCCTGCCCATGCCCGCAATCACAATTTTCCATGAGGTAATAGCCCAGGGTCTTATGAAGGAAAGGACTAATGAAAAAGGGACTAGCACCTGAAACTTGGAGTTTTGGAAGCACACAAGAATAGCCTGCGAGTCTGTCAGGACCTGCACACAGAAGGAAAGAGGATCTGTGTAAAATTAATAAGGGTCTAGCAAAGGCCCGAAGGGTCAATCTGACTCAGCATTTTGAAAGATCCTTTGACCAGGAGATCAGTAGACCCCACTGAGGTAGGGACACTGCGTCGAAAGTGCTCAGGACATAAATAGTCATGTACAATGACGATAATGAGAGCACAAGAAGATTCAGGAATCTAGGAAGAATTGAAGACTTATGGGTTCAGGAAGGAAAAGTTGCACATGGGAAAAAAGTTGTTGCAATTTCTGTGGCAGCAAGTATGTTATGGCTTGTTGGGTCAGCCAGAGGAAAGAATGCTTGCATGTTTGCGAGTGTTTTTGGTGATGTTGTTGCATAAGGAGGGAAGTAACAGAGAGTTGAAGTGTTGGTTATAATTTTGATAAAAGAAGCATGAAAGATTCTACTGCCGCCATAATTTCAGGTAGTATAAAATTTATTAATGGCAGTCATGCAGGTATGAGTTTTTATTACTCTTTTTGCATATTAATTGCTAAAAGAAAATTTAGGTAAGAATTTCCTCATCCAAAGTTATTTTATAAAATCACATGATTATATTATTGAATTCATACCACTGGATATGGTAAAGGTTGGAGGCCTGTATTAATTCAAAGTTTTTTAGCTTATGAATGCACACACTGACATAGTAGAATGTCATGTTAATTTGGTTATGGGGTAATAACCAAAGAATTAAAAGATAAGAACTTGTTATAGGAATGAATGTCAGTAAGCTAGTGATGTATGAGACCAGGACATGGTTGGATATGGCAAGGTACAGATATGGAAAGGTTATGATCCACACATGTACTAAAAGCTTCCTACCTTTAAATAAAACTTGGAATGCAACCTTTTTGTTAACACTAATGAACACCACATAATTATATTCTTTGTGTAGTGTTCGGGTTGAAAAGGAAGGCATCTAATTAATTGGGAAGAAAATAGGAAGTGTGTGGAAAATGTTTCAACACATTGGCCAGAATTCCAACTTATGGATGATGAGATACATGACTAAGATGAAGAGAATTATGTAATTCAATGCAAGGTGCACTGGATAAGTATGCACTGAGAATTGCACTCCTGCATAGTAAGAGATAGAATTGTGTACTAAATGCAATGGCTGAACGAGTTTTGTAAATACACGCATATATATTATTGCATGGAAATAATTGTTACTAATAGCTGAAATGTTGTTAACTCATGAAGTTGAGGACATTTCAGGGAGGTGTTAGACATTGCAACAGGAAAGTTGCAAGTCAAGTAGTCACATGAGCATTGACTACAGGAAATTTTCTTGTTCAGAAAAAGAAGTAATGAACTTACATATATTACTGTGAACATGCATATGCATAGAATGGCGAGTTGATCTAGTTTATTAATTGTTGGGTAATTGTGATTGAATTGCTAAGTGCAGGAAATTCTAAGATCACTGCATAAGATTTTGTACATATTGCAATTGAATTATGATGTACAACAAATATTGACAATTTGATGGCTGTATGCAAGATGAAGCATTACGGGAAAAATGGTATGCAGTTTGGTGCCTGTGGAAAACCACAAGGATGGCTGCATTCATAATATGGAAACAACCAAGATGAATTATGAAATAGAATTTCATGTTTTGGGGAAAAGATGAATTCCCTTTGAACTAAGTTTGAGTTTCTAAATAAATTATTTTATGTTTTCTCATGATAACTACATGTGGGTGATGCAGATGAGATGATGTTGATTAAAGTTGGAATGTTGACTACAAAGAGTAGCTTAGGGAAGATGATGATTAGAGAAAACAAATATTACCTTGGGGATCCCCGGTGGATCTGAGTGTGTGTACACTTCTCCTTGGGTTGCCTTGGAGAAGGTTGGAGCCCTGGAGGGAGAAGTGTGGGGATAGCTTCCCCGGTATGAGGCCTGGAGGGTACCTGGAGACCTTTGAGGGCAGTTGGAACTCCGGGAGCCACAATGCTCTAAGACTTCCTGAGTCGGCCTGTTGTTGAAGCCCAAGGAAAGGGAGGTATAGCAGCCAATGGACTGTGTGACAGTGAAGGTGTACACTCCTGGGTGGGATAGGCATGTGGGGAATGAGAGACCATTGGTTGGAGTATGTTGAGGTTTGGTACCTTGGCCTAGACCATGTGGATATGGATTGTGGACCGTGGCTATCTTGGGAAGCCATTTCCCCGATGGATTCATAGCCCTACTCAGGGGTGGAAGGTCTTATCAATCAAAAGATAAGTATCAATTCTCTATTTATTGTATGTTGTGTATCTTGTATACATGTTATAATGTTATTAGAATTGCCTGTATATATATATATACACATTGCATATATGCTTACATTACCTGCATCCATGGCTATACATAATGTGTTTCATGTTTCATTGCTTAAGAAATTTATAACTGATGCTAATCATGTTATTGATTGGAATGTGATTCAGGTGGAGCAAGAAGGCATATTGCAAGTGCATCCTATGCACATATTGGACCCGAAAGAGAAAACAACTCCAGAATCGATCCATAGGGCTTGTAAAGGTCCAGTGGACTGGGTACGATCCTGAGGATGCAACATGGAAGCATGAAGATGCTATGAAAGTAGAATACCCACATCTTTTTGAATATTTTGGAAATATTTTTGATGCTCTCTAAAGAGTTGCACTGAGGACAATGCAAAAATAAGGGGACGGGATTGTAATATCCCCAAGGATGAGCCCCAGTTGTATTTATGAATTGTAAGCATGTTTTGTAGGCTGGCGAGTCGAGTGTTGATAACCTGGTGGGCTTATGTGTTATTAGGCCGGAGAGCCTAAGTGTTAGAGGCCAGGAGCCTGTTTTTGTATATGTAATTATGCAGATCATTAATAAATATTAAACATCGCTGCGTGTAGACCGACCACGAAGAAAGAGTGATGGGGGACTAATATTCCACAAGGTGGGTAAGGGAAAGGGGGCTGAAAGGTTGGAAAGAGGGGCTAATCTTAGGGGCTTAAGTCCTTCAGAATAATAATTTATTATTATTCCAAAGTTGTGTGAAAGACATGCTTTTATCCTAAGTCCTGAGAGAGGCAACATGTGCAAAAGGGAATGCATGCAACTCTAGAAAGACAAGTGTTGACCAAGGCACATGCAGTTAAAAGATGAAACATCAGCTATGTTGGGGGTCGCTGGTCATTCTTCCCCATCCTCCGTGAATTGCGTTTAGCTCTGGGATCGACCTTTGCATACCCTCACGCATCTCTGGAACCAAAAGTCGTGAAGCTGACCTGTTTTTTTTTACTTTGAAGCCAACACATCCTGGATATGGCCCGAACCGTGTTGTGTCTTAGTGTGGACTGTTTCCATTTTTTGATGTCTATACCCAAATTCTTGTTGTTGTTGTCACCCATGAGTTAACCAAATTGCTATTGTTGTTGTTGTTATCATCACCTTGCGGGAATTGAGTTGAAACTGGTTGAAGAAGTGGCTTTTCAGGCTCGTGGTTGAAGAGGCAGGTTGTCAAGCCTGTGAGCATCTCTCTCCAAGTGAGAGAGTTTGCTGGAAAGTCATTTTCTCCCAGAGAGTGTCCAACACCAGCTACAGAGATCTGAGAATTCCTGATCTGGCCTGTTGCTGAGACCTTGAGAGGGAGGTGAAGCAGTCGACGAACTGTGTGATAGTGAAGGTGTATACTCCCGGGTGGAACAGGCATGTGGGGAATGAGAGTGCGTGAGTAGTGGGCGTAAGAAGGATCCTGGAGAGAATCCTTCCAGTTGCACTATGCAGTTTCCTGTAACCTCAGCCTAGTATAGGATTCCCCTTTCCTGGGTGGATCTTAGTCCCAGCTCGAGGGTGACCCACCATTGAGCATGATGAACAATGTGGTCTATGGATAGGAGGTTCATGGAAGGTTTGCACATAGTTTTTGCTGTTACTCCAGTTGAAAAGATAAGTGCCATTTCTGTGCTTAATTTATATGTTATGCATGTTTGTGATGCTTGAATGTTATCATGTGTTCTGTTGCATGTGGATTTATTGCTAATCTTGTTTGAATCTAAATGATAATAGTAACTATGTGTTATGCGTTTAATTCGATTAAAATGCATGTTATATATATAAGTGTATATTCCATAGTGGTAGCATTACCCGATCTTTGTGGAGGGCCAGGAATGCTACAATTTGGTCTTGGAGCTAAGCGAAGTCTCTGAGTAGTGGCGTTACCAGGTCAGTTGACGGCTGGGGACGTTACGAACATCATGCTATTTTTTGGATATATGAGTAATATATTTTGAAAATAATTTCAAAAATCATTGGATAAATTGTCAAATATGAATGTGATGATTGGAGTCACAAGGAGTGATGTTTTGTTTAATTAACTAGTTGTGTTATGATTGTTAAAAGATAAAGGGAATCACAAGGGGTCCCACCTACTAGTTATTATTTATTTAAAAACTCTTATTCTGATTCATTACTTTTCCCCCTAACTAAAAAGTTGGTTGAGTTTTTAGTTAACTTAACTAATGAAGTAGTTCAACTACTTCAACCATTTCTAATTTGCTTAAAAGCAAAAGGAAAGGGAGGAACAAGAGGATAATAGAAGGAGAAGCATACTAAGGTTTTCTCTTGAGTTTTTGTTGAGATAATTCAATTTTCATTCTTTCCTTAATTCATTAGAAGCCTAATTCTGTTTTATGATAGCAGGGTCTTATTGTAGACAACAAGATCTAGGGTTGAATTACATCATTTAGACATTTGTTTTTCATAGGTGTTGATCAATATTTGATAGTCTGTGTAGACTTGTCTGTTTGTGAATTAGTTTTCATGACTGACAAAGGCTATTGTGCAGAGTCTAGTGGGCAACAATCTATGGCAAGTTGATCCAGATTTTCAAGTTCAATTTTTTAATTTTCTGTTAGAATTCCTTTTGTATGTTTCATTGGGGACGTCTAAGTTTGACTTTGGTCCAAAACTTTCTCAGGAATTTTTTCTAGAGAACGATTCTTTGATGATTTGGAATGAAATAAAGGATTGTTTTATGTCTTACATGTGTTGATTATTGACTTGGTGTTTTTTACTTCCGTCTCTATATTTATTTCAACATCTGATATATTCAGAAAATTACATAAAAAATGAATTTTTCAGCAAGCTTTTATTTATAAAAAACCAACCTAAGCACTTGTAATTGATACTTGTGAGTTAGGATTTTAATTTTGATGGCTATAAACATAGGGTGATATTCTCGTCTATTTTTCTTTAGCCAAGAAGAATCTGAAAATGTTTGAGTAAGATCATTTCATATATTTTCCTCAACAATACAATTGGCCATGATTCCACGAGATGAAGTGCCCTTGACAGGGATAAGAACAACAAAAGTATCTACATCAACAACAATCCCAGTACAAACTTCAGATTCTTCTGATAAACTAGTGAAATCTATGGAGGAGATGTCCATACAAGGGGCATAAATTAAAAATTTACAGGAAGAGATAAAGACATTACAGGAACTGAAAGCAATGTTCCAAGCTTCTCATCAGGCATAAATGCATAAGTCACAGAGGCTCAGCCAACAACTGCAACAATTAGGGAAAGAAACAACCATGAAAAATACCTTAGCCCAAGCTAAGGAAAAAATATGGATAGACATCAACAAATCCATGATAGAGATCTGGCCCTCTATACAAATCATTTTTGAGTAGCATGAATTAATTCAGAAAGCTAGAGGAGCCATTGAAGTTATCAAAGAAGAATTTGGAGAAAATCCAACAGAAGCCATAGAGCTCATTAGGTTTCTAAACTCTAAAAACAAACAGGAGTTAGAAGAGATGGAGATAGAGGACAGAATTGAAACCATCCTAGAAATCAAGAAGGTTCTGACCAAGAAAGGCCTCATGTTGCAGCTAGAAGAAAAATATCAGGTTATGGACATAGGTGTGCATAGGTTCTTCGACAAGTTTGAGGTGCTACACAAGAAAGGGCTTCCTGGATTGTTAGTGCTAAATGAAAAATTGATCACTATGCATGATTACAACCATAAATTGAAGACAGTGGCAAAGGAAAATTCAAAGTTTGCAGGAATACAAGGAAGCATCACTAGGAAAGCATTCTTGGAAACATCATAGTTTGACTTGAGCATTCAACATGAAATCAAACATATTTTCATTACTAAGCCTACTTTTTCCAAGTACACAAAGATGTTTGAAATCTACAGAAAATTACTCAAGATATCAATCCCTAGTAAAAAGAGGTGGGATACGTTGTGTGAGTTACTTGAGTAAAGATGGGTTCGATTTTTTAGCCAGCAAGGACCAACAACTAAGTAAAATCAAAGAGACAAGTCATCAACAACTTCCACCAAATAAGCACCAGAAATCCGATCAGATCTAAAGGATTCCTATATTTTTGTAATCAAAGATACAGTTAGTTTAGATATCCCTAAATTATATCCTGATCATTTATGACATGATCTTTGTAAATAATTGTATAAATACTTCTCTTTTCGAAGTATTCAAGGTTGATTTTTGCATCCAAGAAAGCTATTGTGTATTCATTCAAGAGAATTGACCAGTAATAAAAAAGTCTCTTTCACAGGATTCCCATGTCAGACTGTTGGTGATGTGCATCTCTCTTTGTTTATGTTTTTCATTCTCTGTTATCATTATGTGTTTCTGATCCTAATTATTCAAAGAAGGTAAAAGAACATAATTTATTTCAATATACTATTTTTTTGGCTTTGAATGATTTTTATGTTTTCAACTGAAATTAAGTAAAATAATTCTTAATTCCTCTTTTACTTGGTGGATTTTCCTCTCTTTTCTTCCCAGTCACTTCATCTAATTTTACTAGATCCAAATAATTTTACTACCCTTCCCTGTGAAGAAACTTTATAAAAACTGAAATATATTCTTATCTTAAAAGACAGAACCCATAGCCCAATGGTAATTTAAGCATTCAATCAGCCAAATATTTCAAACAAACAAACAAATTATGAACTATCATAACTAGCCTAACATTTTAACTCAAACAAATCTAAATGTTACAGAGAGATCCCTCTCTGAAGCTGGCAAGGCTAGATCCTAGATTCCAAAGTGGTTTTTTAGTTACCTCTGTCCTTTCTTCTACAACCTCTGGAAATTACAGAGGGATAACACTTACCATGCCTTTTTTTGCAATGTACCAAATTTTCTAGTGTGTGAGAGTGTGAGTGGCAGAGAGAGGAAGGAAAAGAGGGAAGGTAGAGATTGATTGTGTTAGATTGTGGGAGGGAGAGAGAGGAACACATAGAGGGGGAATATAAAGTGTGTGTGTGCGAGAGTGTGGGAGGGAGAGAGAGTAAGATAAAGAGGGGAGGTAGAGAGTGAGTGTGTTAGAGTGTGGGAGGGTGAGAAAGGAAGACATAGAGGGGGGATATAAAGTGTGTATGAGAGACTATGGGAGGGAGAGAGGGGAGGTAGAGAGTGATTGTGTTAGAGTGTGGGAGGGAAAGAGGGAAAGACATAGAGGGGGGATAGAAAGCATGTGTGATAGAGTGTGGGAGAGAGAGAGAACAAGGCATAGAAGGGTAGTAGAGAGAGTGTTTGAGAGTGTGAGAGGGAGAGAGAGGAAGATAGAGAGTGGGGTAGAGAGAGAGGTAAATGTATGAGAGAGGGGTAGATGTAGGAGAGATAAAGGAGAGATAGTGGCAGGGAGGGGGGAGAGAGAGAGGGGGGGGTAGGAGACGAGGAGAGAGAGAGTGTGTGAGAGTGTGAGAGAGAAAGACAAAGAGGAGGGGTAGAGAGAGTGTGTG
>JASDQU010103061.1:43856-79614 GCA_032191745.1 Picea mariana | reverse complement strand
CTGTATTTTCAGCTGTAAAGATCTCTAAGTGTGTTACATTTATTTTAGTATGCATGTGCTAACCCTTGGTGACTAAAACTACATGCTAGAGCACCTAAAATTGTGAATGTAACCGTAACAAATCAGCAAGAAGTTCCTGAACTGTTGGCTGTCCTAAAACAGCAGTAAAACCTTCATTGACAGTTGAAACTTAGAGCCAACTTGAGGTCAAAGACAGACCTAGTTGGCAGCTTGATAGGACCTGGAAAATCTTCATGAAATGGACAATGGAGATTGACCCACTCTTCCCAGCTTGATATCTCTGCACAGAGGACAGATCTCAGAAAAGTGATTTGAAAACCTCACCCCATTTTGGTATGCTTTGAATGCATGCGTATGGTCAGAACTGGTTGATTCTGCACTGATTTGGAGATATTAAGGATTTTGTTAATGAAGGGGAGCCCTGATTTGGAAATTCAGAGTATTGATCTGAAAACCACTTGTGCCAATTCCTCTGTTAGGCCTTGGACAAGCCTACTACACTGATCGTGAAGAAAATTGCTGGGTTGAAATAGATCTAGCCAACAAGGATCCTTAGTTCTGGAACCTTTTCTTTTCAAAGATAATCTCCATGAACAAGAATCTAAAATTAGCAAAATGCATCCAGGTTAACATAAAAGCAGAAGACTCCTAGATGGGCATAAATTCCCCTTTTCAGGTGGATTTCACTCAACTTTGAAGACGAATGATTCTCTTTGCAAGCACAAATTCCCCTTTTCAGGTGGATTTCACTCAAATCCAAAGATGAATGAGCCTCTCTGCAACATCATCTTGGGGCGTTTATTAACCCTTCTCTGATGCCATGAAACAGCGAGGAATAAGGACCGTACTCCAGTAAACTTGTGCCAATGAAAGAGCAATACACACAAGAGAAAAGAGATAGAATAATTTTCAAAGTAGGTCGCCTAGCACCCTATTATTCATTATGCATGAGAGAATTCTCAATGATCATCACTTGATACATACAAGGGTGAGCCTTATGCTTTTAAATAGAATCTACCAAGTGGAGGGTAAGGTAAGTGAATTTTAACACAATGGGAGCATGTTTGATCACATTCCTCCAAAAAATGCAATTAGTTGGCTTAGAGTGACCTTAATGATTTGGTGTTTGTGCACTATAATCACGAGCTCGAGGGTTTATGTTGTTTTGGACTATGAAGTATTTATACTAATTGAATTTTTTGTTCAATGTTTATCGGTTTATGCTATTTCATGATTCATGATTTATCATTTTATGCCATGACCCATCGTCCATGATACTTGAACTCTAGATTGTGTACACTTGAATTTTAAATTATCTTTCTTTATAAATTTTGGAGTCACGGTAGGCAATGTACATTATTGTAGGTGTCTGGTGGGATGATCATGTTGTTGGACGAACTCAATTGTAAAAGCTTGGAATCCAAGTGTTAAGACAAACCTGTTGTGCTTGTGGATGTCAACACAATTGGAGCATGTGCACATTCCTCCAAAACATGCGATTAGTTGGCTTAGAGTGGCCTTAATGATTTGGTGTTTGTGCACTATAATCATGAGGTCGAGGGTTTATGTTATTTTGGACTATGAAGCATTTATACTAATTGAAAGTTTGGTGTTATTTGTTCAGTGCTTATCGGTTTTATGTTATTTCATGATTCGTCATTTATCATTTTATGCCAAAAGCCATCATCCATGGTATTTGAACACTGGACTTTGTACACTTGAATTTTAAATTCTTTCTTTATACATTTTGGACCATGGAGCTTTTAAACTAATTTGAAGTTTGATGTTATTTGTTCAATATTTATGTCTATGATGAAAATTGAAGCTATTTTATTTTTACATGATCTTTTGCTAGCCCACCGGGCTATTGTACAGTCTAATTATATGGATTTGTCATGAAATAAAAAATCATTGTTTTTCCCTATGGAAATTTGAATATTATATGTATTTTTTAGAAGCCGAGTTATTTCTGTGTTTTTCTTAGTCACCTTGTTGACTCCATTTTGAGTTTGTCGAGTTGTTGAGGAGTTCGAGTCCCGTGATTTTAAGTTATACTAAAATTAGTGAATATTAAGGTTGGTACAAAATTATCAACGCTAATGGTGCTTGCTGGGTTACCAAAGCTTTGTTATGTTTACCATTTACATGCTATGATGGTTCTTCATTAAGTTATATGATATATTGAAGTTAGTTAAGGTTTTTATTGTATACATATATTTATTTGTTAACTGCTTTTCTCTGGGTCAATCTCTTGGGACATGTTGTTTTGGGGATTCTCAGGTAGAGCTTGGGCAGATTGCACTGAGAATCAAGCCTGGGCTAGTTGTGGTAAATTATTACCGATCTACTGCGAGACCACAGCCCAACCAACCAACAATTATCACTTTCATTATTATTTAATTGTTTTGATTTCTCTTACAATATCTGTATTTGTTCACAATAATGGGTAGGTGGCTAGGCTGCTACATATACATCCTGGCCACATTCATGGGCTGTCAATTTCTTCTAGGACTTCCACCTAGTCTTGAATACAACCAGTACAGGGCACACCCACTGGCATTGAGACTTGAACCTGGGTCATCATGACGACAAGCACCCTGACTTGCTGCTGGACCACAGCCCAATGGACATCTTACATTATCTGTTACTATCTATGTTATCTGAACTTTTCTGTCATGTTTTTACATCAGTCTCTGCTTGTTTTGTCTAAACATTTTAAGTTTACGGGTGGTGTGCTAAAATTTTCTGAAAAGTTTTGTTTTGTAATCTCATAATTTCAGAGCCGTCTTAGCAATTTGGATTAGCTTGTACTTTGTAGTCTGTACCATACAGTTTGAACTTTGAAATGTGAAACCTCCTGAACTGAAGAATGTGGACCCTCTTTCAATGAGTTGTACAGTTGTACTTTGTATGTCATATAATAATGTTGCATGTGAAAATGATGTTTGCAGTACGTCCGCCAGGGACCTGTGATTGAGGAGCTGCCTGATGACAATGAAGCTTCAGCATCTGAATCTAAACCTGCAAACACAGAGCCCATTGTTGAACACCCAGATGAGGAGGCCATTCCAGGTGTGCATTTGATTAATCATCAGTTTTTTTTCCAGAAGTAATCTTATCAGACAGTGGATTCCTTCATAGTTTTTGGTTTCATTGTCATAATTTTAGATACAGGCGATGTAGAGCACGAATCAAGAAATATCAGACAACAGAACCAGTCATCTCAAATCCAACCTAATTATACATCAGAGTCATTCAGCTACCATAGATCTACAATCTCTGGGCCTGGAGGTGTCTACTATACTTCTTCGTCTAAAAGGAGAGTTGGTCCAAATGGGGTAAGCAATGGATGTTAGGTATCAATCAAACCCAAGCTGTACACCCTTTAAATATAAAGTTGTAGTTATGGTGTTTGCATGACTGCAGGTGATGGAAGCCGAACATCATGAGAAAGATAGCTCTGCTGGTATTGAGAATAGTGGAGTTGCTCGGGCAATTGGTGACAAGGTGCTATATATTCTTTTTGGTATTTATTTGTTAATACTGTTGACTTTGTTATTCATTTTCTGATATTTGCTCCTACTTGGACTCCAAAACTGTCAATGGATTTAGATGCATGCTGTCTGTAAAAAGCGGAATGCAAATGGCAGGGAGAATACTCTAGAGACTCTTCACAACTTGACTGAAGGTTTGTAGATTTTTGAAATGTATAATCTTGGACTATGTTTTTGTCGACTGCTTTTAATAAACAAATCATTTGAATCTCCTGTTTTTGTATTTTCAGAGGAAGCTGTCAAATTCAATGAAACTTGGGAAACACATGCAGCGAGTTCTCTCCCTGGATCAAGAAGTAGATCAAGGATGCTGGAAGGCAACAGTAGTGGTATAGTCCATGGCCATTCTACCTTTTTTGCTGAGCTTTAGGAGAAATTTAAAATGTTAATTCACTTTCACGTCATATAAAGTAGCTTCAACATGATGAAAATATTCTTTAAACTTTGGCTAATGTTTTGGATGTCACGAGTAGTGGAAGTTGAAAATATTTCATCTGTATTTCTTCTAAATACTGCTTCTGACCTTTTGTAGGATCATCTAGCAGACCTCAACTTCGCTTGCCCTCTACTGAAGGTCATTCATATGCATGGCCTGGAGTTAGGCGATATTAAGATCTTTTGCTGTTTAAGAGGTTACATGAATGTGTCTGTAAGGTCCTTTAGAGAATGGACACTGTAATTATCACTCTGTTGTATTCCGAAATCTGTCCTCCATGTGTTCATTTATGGTTGTCTGGGGTAGACAGCTGTGCATATGGCAGAATAATTCCTGTCCTCTTTCTTTGTGCTAATTGTGAGTGCTTTGCTTGTGCAGGAGTTGATGATGTGATTGAGCAACCAAACAAACTCCTAAGAAGAAGATGAGATGTGGTTTGTTCGTGTTCATGGTGTTGCTGTAGAAGTTGATTAAGACAAATGATTTCTGTATTAAATATTATGTTGGTTTATGTTATGGGATATGTATGGTATCCCTTTTCTGTTGAAAATGGTTAAATCAGATTTACACTTTCTATTTTTGAAGTCTCTGTACGTCAATGATATTACTGAATAGTCTTAAGAAAGGCTGGAAGTTTAGAGTAACTTCAATTTCCAAGAATTTTATTATATATATAAATATAGATATATATCGATGCCAATAATTTCACTGGACATTTTATCAGTCTAGTCAGGGCTAGACAAATCTTATGGACCAGTGCGTGGAAACTGATAAACAAGATGCTGCAAATATTTTATGTCGTATGAATATCTAGTGTCTAGAAACCATAGGAGGATTTGGGATCTTCTCTGTTTCATTGTCCTCTTTGAACTCTTTTTTTGGTACATTCTATTACAAGTGACGGAATTAGCCTTAACACTTAACAATGACATGAAATAATAAGAACCATTTCATCACCCTGTCAAATAAGTAGATATTCTGAACTAATGCTATAGATACCGATTGGAGAATTTAAGCTAATATATGAAATTTAGCTTGATTAGATGGACCACTGTTTTTCCTGGAAAACTCAAACAATGTCGAAGTGTTGGTCCAGTAACTGAGGCTTGAAAACAAATGAATCTCCTTTGCAGAGTGCAGTATGGATTTATTTATATTTCGGATGGGTGTAGTTTGGTTCGTCAAATGAACGTGTTGCATTGGGCAAAAATGTTAATAGATGGTGAATGGATACTAGCTTGTTGTGACGTGTGGAATTGTTTGGAGAAATCAAAGATACAATAGACACACCAAATTGCAAAATAAAAAATGTCATTATTTTCGATTGGCCTTGGATGACGTTTTAGAAAAAGAATTTGCATTTGGTCTGGTCTTGTGTTTTTGGGAACGCACTTCTGGCAAACATTTGTCACAACCAAAACGAAATATACTCCATATACTTTAACATGGGTCAGTGTGACGTGGGATTTCTTCTGCTTCTTGTAGTGCTATATAACATGAAAAATGCTGCAGCATAAAATTCCTTGTTTGCAAATCACGATTTACTTAATGAGTCTGGAAGATGCTGCAAAATACTGTTCATCTGTAAGACGTATAGGACGGACCATGTTTTTGTTTTGGTTGGCTTTATTATTTCATATATATGTGCGAGTGTGTATTATTGTATATTGAAAATTGTGATATGATAACATCCTGAATGCCCACTATGACTCTATAAGAGTGCATAAAACACCAGTGGCTTACACCTTGAAATCAGAATTATCCTTGTATACACAAAGAAATCTAAAATATATGGTGGATTAAACATGCCACCCCACAATCGACTGGCTTACAGTTGAACTCTAATTGCAAGGCTGAATCCATTTTGTCCAAACCATTCCATGGTCACAAAACCTTGAATTGGCAATATAAACAATTTAATCCAATAACCATACCATACGATATCTAGTGCTGAGGTTAATTTTAGACTTAACCTAGTGCCTAATATTGCGTGATTATCAATTATAGTAACCCTCTTTGTTGTTATTCCTTTGCTTTTACGAAGGCCCCTTGTTATCTGATTATGCCTGATTTTGAATCTCCTTGCATCAAGTCTGGTTTGATTAGAGTTCCCCAATCACACTATTTCTCTCCTTGCATCAAGTCTGGTTTGATTAGAGTTCCCCAATCACACTATTTCTCTGTGTACATTAGATGCACACTGATTCCAACCTGAACCTGCAAGAGATGCAGTGAACCTTTAAAAACCTTCCCTTTGCTTGGGAAGAATGGATAAGTCCCACCTCGAGTTGTTTTTTCTTAATTCTTTTACGGTTTTGGTAATAATTAAGTTCCTAGGGTAATTAAGCAGATTCTAAGCTTGTATATAATAACGTAATGCAAAGCAGTTGTAAAAAACAAAAAACAATCTTATGACAAACCTGAAACCTTCCAATTAGAGATTAACATTTTGTCATTTCCCCCATTTTCTTTCGACCTTTTCAAAAATCTATTCACACATTTCATTGGACTAGGCTTTTAGGGTGAATAGAACCCCAAATATGTAGATAAATTTCAGCAATTTGGATTTTTTGGTTTAAATTTCTGTTTTTAAATTTTTTGTGGAAAAAATTCATAATTTTATTTCAAATAAAATAAAAGTACATACAGCAGATGCTTTGAACAATAAAAAATTGACCTCAGGTCCAACAGGGTGGTATGATTATGTCCTAAAACATTCCTATGGATATCATCATACATTTCTAGCATTTTTACAAAAAAATTATCAACAGTGATTAACATATAGTCTGATCTAATGGCCACAAGCCCACAGAAAATAACTCTGTAATGACCACATTGTACAACCAATCATAAAAACCAATAACTAAGTATTTTGATATAAACGTAACATAAAATTCTTATAGAAAGGAAGCATGTGAAAATTTTGAGTGTAGTCCAGCTTGGTCCTCCATGACCAATCATTCACCTCTCTGAAGTCCAAGAATCTCTCAAATCCAAGAACCTCTAGCTGATAATCCATTAGCTAAACTTCAACAATTTATGTTGTCCAATGACCCTTCAACAAATTTAGAATGTCTTTTCAATTTTCTTGTTCATGTTCTTTCTCGCACCTTAACCTCGGTTTTCTTATCATTTTGGCATAAGCCTTGATTATTTCATACCTAGCTGCCTTTTGCACCACTATTGCAAATGGAGATGAAACATGTTGCCAAAGAGAGCTTGAAAGATTCTTTTAAAATGAGTTTAGACTTGACCCAATTTTTGTTGATTGTTGATGCACATAGTTAAAGATTCTTTTACAAGGCAATGAGTTTAGACTTGACCCAGTTTTTGTTGATTGTTGATGCACATGGTTTTGCTTGTGCAAATCTGTATCAGTATGTCTTTCATGTATGTTTTTTTGGATGGCCCACTCAAATGATATGGTCTAGGTCTAAATGCAATAATTTGGGATCTCATGGATGGATTTGCATGCCATCCCAAACATGACCAAAGGCTTTTTTGGTTTTCAACTTTGGAGCTTATGGATCAATGTACACACAATTAGCCAATGAGTGGTGGGCCACAATTTTGTCAAAAGAGATTTATGTTCTTTGTTGTTGAAGAATTTTGTATTGATAAAGCATAAGTGCTATATTGCATTGTGGATAATTTTTTTGTCTCCCATTGCAAATTTAGTTGGGCTTCAAATTGCTTGCTTGACTTATTGGTAAGTTTATTTGTTTAGTCTCACCACACCCAAGAAGAGAAATGGAGTTTAGGTTAATCTTTCCTAGAATTTCAAGGAATTCATTGGAATTTAGTTGAAGAGAGAAATTTGGCTCATTGGTTTCATAGATTTGTTGGAAACCTAATCCGTTAGGGTTGCTTGGAGAAATAATATCAAATGTCACACTAATGAACGGTCATTAGAAATCCCAGAGACGTCTTGGAATCCAAATCCAATTGTTAATATCATGTATTAATGTGTATTATATCTATGAATAAAATGAGCTATTATATCTATGAACAGTGGTATTAGAGCGACCTTAGTTCATAGGCCCGAGTTAATCTTTGGTTTGTTATCCATAGCTTAGTCTCGTTATTCCTTGGGCGTTTTTTCTTCTTGTGTACAAAAATGCAAACCTCTGCTTGACAGTTTGAGCCCTCTACCTACCTTCTAGTTTGCCATCTCTGATGTCTAACCATTTGCCTATGTAAAACCCTACCTAATCGACCATTCTGCCTATGTAAAACCCTACCTAATCGACTATCTCCCTCGCTGTTTCTTATGGCAAGCCTTATCCACCATGCAATAAGCCAATGATTGGCTTAGTGCATGGTTCTCGAGGTGAATAAAAGTACTCATGAAATCGTGATGCAGGTGAATGGTTTCATGGATGATGGTGATCATCCATTCGATGCTATCGCACTATCCCCCATACGCTTTGGACACGTGAATTACCAACCGCCACCACAACCAGAGACTTGATGTGGATTAGTTGGCAACGAATTCATTGTAATTAAACCCGTCTACCAACCAGTTGGTAAGGATTAGCTCACCAAAGAAGCTCAACAACAGAGCTCGAATTGGCACCAAGAATTACTTACCAAGCGTTGGGAAATTCAGATTATCTCAGACCTTTTACCAACAGAGCTCGTCGATTATTTGGTATTCTTTTTCATTCGAATTCCTGTGATTCTTTGGCTTGCCGCAATTGATGTTGTTTTTCTTTAAATCAAAATAGTGTTGTTTCATAAGGAATATATTCTAGTTGATAGTGTTCTCTCTATAGACCTCCCACCATTTGTTCAGTCTCTTGGAAGTTGTTCTAGGCACTTGGGTTGCAATTTTCTTCCACCTATTACCGTATTTTGCTTGAAGACTTATAACGAGATGCTACTCGTCTTCTGATAAGGAGCCCTTCTTGATTCCGGGCTTCAAGTAGTTCTTCCACCTCTCAGCACAGGATTTGGGATCTCTGTCCAGGGCTCTATTCATTCTCCGCGATACAGGATTCCATTCTCGTGGACAATATCGCTTAACATAGCCATGTAACAGAGAATCTTCTTCAGATTGCCACCTTTTCCGCTCCTTCATCTATCCATTTCATGGGGTTCTTCATCCTAATCAACTAAAATTAGGATCATAACATCAAACCAAATCTAAGCATATGCATTGCTTGAAGATCTAAACAAAGATTTTTGACAAAGCACACTTGCCCACATATATCTAACTTCATATTTTCAGCGATGGAACATAAAATCTAAAAGAAAGTCCAATGTTTTAACAAAATTAATTCTAAACCCAAATTGACACAAAATTATCGTGCAGAAGATGAGCAAGTGAGAAAGAAATCTGAAAAATAGGCCCGGGTCGACAGAAACTAATCATAAAAGCTAGATGCACTTGAGGTTCTTATGAAGTAAACTACTTGATAAGGTCCACTCTTCTAAAATTTGATTTTGAACGATCGTTAAGTAAACTTTGCAACACAGTCGACGTGTAGGTCAGGTGTTTGAAACTTAATTTGACTTGAGGTTGCTTGTTAAATTCTTCAATTTGTCAGCACTTTCAGGATTCAGTGCATATCATTATAGGTGTAAGAACATTTAGTAGAATTTTGTTAATAATGACGTAGAATTCCCACCATTGTTTGAACTGTTAAAGATTTAGCAATGTGCTTTTGTTCTCCCATTTTTGGGTATTGGTAAGAACGAGAGGCAACCAATGGTCAATTCCTATGTTAAATGAATATATATTATAAAGGATAAAGGTTTTTAGGAGGCCTGTAATTTCAGTTCACCCTTCCCTGTCAAATGAAATTTAGATGACAAAGGATAAAGGTTTTTAGGAGGCCTGGAATTTCACTTCATCCTTCCCTGTCAAATGAAATTTAGATGATGGTTAAATTTTTGAACCACCTTCAATTTTATTTTTCTTGACCACCTGCCATTTTACGTTTTCCACACATTTATACAACGTCAATTTTTTTTTTTGGTATGTAAATGCATTGAACTTAAATTTCTATGTGCAATGTATCATTGGAATTTTTATAGTTCTCTGGATATAAATTGTGTAACGAATTTGATTGAACTTCCACAATAATGCACTAAAATATCCACTTCTATTTTGCATTCAACAAGTCATTATAATATCTTATATATCAGGGGGTAAGATTCGAACATTATAATATCTTATATATCAGGGGGTAAGATTCGAACTCTTTACTTCCCTGGCAAAACCTTTTCTTGGTGTACCTATTATACAAAAGACAAAACTTAGATTACAAAACTTTTTCTTGGAATAATCTCTTGCAATTCATGCAATATTGCAAAGGAGGAATAAACTTGCAATAGATAAAATTTAAATTACACTACCTACTTTAATATTAGAGAGAGAGAAAAACCTTTCCCTAGAATAAAACAATCCCCTGCAATATTGTTTGTTGCTCAGAAGGAATAAAATTTAGATTTAACTAATTTAATTGGTCTGCTTACAAAGCATAGGCGATTTACGCATTATCCAAAAAAAAACTATATCACAATGCAGAGATGTGTAGTGATGTGAGAATTTTCCCCATGCCTAGGGTAATTGAAATTACCCTGGGCGTGGGGAAAATTCAATTACAAAAGCTAGATGGGTCGACAAACTAAAATTGATAATCTTTTGTAATCATTTTTATCATTTTGTTGTAAAAGTGGTTTGGATAATAAAAATTCATATTCTTATAAAAATATGATACTCTTGTCTTGTGGCATCTTGGAATACCTTTGACTACAACCATAAAATCTTCTCTACTTTGATGTGTTATCCCACATTGATTGTAAGTACTAGTTGCGATAACTTAAAAAGTCGCAACATACCATGATCCTTATACCGATAGATGTAAGCACAAGCAAGTATGTCTACTACTAGTATAATAGTTGATTGGTTATGATGTTAGTATACTTACTTGATTGTACCTTCCCCCTCTTTGGGACGTGTTGTATAGATACTTGCTTATACTTCCCTCCTTAGGATGTGTTGTATATATGCATATTTTTGTACTTACCTCCTCCTCTTTGGGATGTACTATATAGATGCATATATATGGAACATAATTGTTACACTCACACTTAATCTCATCAAATTTATTCTCAATCAACACATTATTTTTGTCACTAACTTATAGTATATTCCCTTATTGAATGCTCTAGCTTGAGGTAGAGAATAAGGCCTTAAGTGTTTTAAGAACCAATGTATAGTGTGTCCAACCTCCATAGTAGACAATAATATGTTTGTGAAAATCTCATGATTAGTGTGATAAATATAGAATCTCATATCCACACCATATTGTCATGCTAATATCCAACTATGATACTTAAACATTTAAGACAACCACAACTTAAATGTACTTTAGTATGATAATGTTGGAGTAACAACTTGAAAGTACTTAAATTAAGCTACTAACCCAATTTAAAATTTATAATTTTTTTTATCATAAACTTGAAGGTATTAAAATAAATTGCAATGTTTGTTTTTGGATATATGTGAAAATTGTTATTTAATCATAATCTTGAATGTATTGAGATATATTGGAATGTTTTTTTATGCGAAATATATGAAAAAAGGTTATGTGATAATAAGTTTGAATGTATTGAAATATATTGGAATGTTTTTTTATGAGATATATATGATAAATATTATATTTAATGAATAAAGATGTAAAAGCAGTTTTTGGAATGTTTTTTTATGCGAAATATATGAAAAAAGGTTATGTGATAATAAGTTTGAATGTATTGAAATATATTGGAATGTTTTTTTATGAGATACATATGATAAATATTATATTTAATGAATAAAGATGTAAAAGCAGTTTTCATATATATATATATATATATATATATATTATAATTATTGGAAATTTGTAGTTTATGTTAAGATCCCGGGGATAGGTATCCAAACAACTCCTCGTTATCATCTCTCATTGAAACTTAGAAGTTGTGAAAAGGAAACCAAAAATCCTCTAAATCAAACATTCCTACACCATAAGGCAGGGGGATACCCGTGAAGAGTCGAAGGCCGAGGTTTGGTTGTTCTATGCATGCTTCCTTGAGTCACCCAACTCTTGGAAAGCATCCTGTTAAGGTTTAAGCTATTATTAGGTTTCTTTTCAATTCACTAGATAACCATAGCATAGATAGGATCACTGAGAAATACACAATCACAAGAGACACATCATTTATCCCGAGAAACCCTCATGGGGGAGAACCCAACAAAAACTTTCTTAATATAGATAACCAATACAATGCCAAGAGAATAAACCAAACAATACAGAAAGTCCTCTCCCAAGTATGCACCTCTCTCTCTCTTCCTTCTCCAATTGCAGCTCCAAACTTGCGCTCTGATGAACAAGTGAGTGAGTGAACAAATGAGGCGATGACCTCTCTTATTTATACAATCTGGAAAGCGCTGAACTGAGGTGTCTTTTCACTGGCAGGGCCGACTTCTCATTCTGGGTGGTTATAACCACTTTAATATATTCTGGGGGCCAACTTCTCATTCTGGGTGGTTATAACCACTTTAATATATTCTGGGGGCCGACTTCTCATTTAACATGTTACAATTAGGGTTTGACCAATCCACAAAAGGGGATTTGGTCATTTACAATGACCGACATGATCAATCCACAAAATGGGATTGATCTAATGAATAATACATCAATAATAAAAATAGAAAACTCTTTGCAGTTACAATATTTCAACACTCCCCCTTAACAAGAAGGGTATTCTACAACAACATCAGGCGAGAGAGAGGGCAACATCATCAACAACATCTTGGAACATTGATTGACATATCTATAAATCATCGGAAGTTTTTCTCATCATCAATATCATCATTCATAGTACGGAGTTGGAATGGCATCATCATCCTCATCAGCATGAGGCTAAGGTAACATCATCATCATCTTTAGCGTGAGGCTAAAGTAACATCATTATCTTCGGCATGAAAGATGAAATAACATCATCATCATCATCATCCTAATCATCTTCAGCAAGGAGCTGAAGTGGCATCATCATCATCATCTTCAACAAGAAGTTGAAGTGGCATCATCATAATCATCTTCAGTAAGGAGCTGAAGTGGCATCATCATCATCATCTTCAACAAGAAGTTGAAGTGGCATCGTCATCATCATCTTTAGCAGGAAGCTGAAGTGGCATCATTATCATCAACTTCAGCAAGAAGCTGAAGTGACATCATCATCATCAACTGCATCAACATGGATTAGTATAACACTAATACATCATCATCATCAATAACAACACAAGGCTGATACAACATCAAAAACAACAATATCACAACACAAAGGCTGGATCATCATCAACAACAACAACATCACAACACGAAGGCTGGAGCATCATCAACATCAACACTAGGTTGAGAGTCTTCAACACGAGGTTGGCATCACAACACGAAGCTGGTTACACAATATCATCAACACAAAGCTGGCATCATAGCACGAGACTGACACATCATCACAACACAAGGCTGGCATGTCATCAACATGAGGATGACATCACAACACTTAAGATGGCACATCATCACAGCACGAGGTTGGCACATCATCACAACACAAGGCTCACACATCATCACAGCACAAGGCTGGCATATCATTAGCATGACGCTGGCATCACAGCACTAGGCTGACACATCATCACAACAATTAAGCTGGCATCACAACACTAGGATGACACATCATCACAACAATTAAGCTGGTATCACAACACTAGGCTGGCACATCATCACAACAATTAAGATGGCACATGAACACAACAATTAAGATGACACATCAACACTACTCCCCCTTTCGAGGGAGGTCCTCTCGGACTATACCAAGCTTATCTTGAAAGTGCTCAAACTTTACACGAGATAGAGGCTTGGTCAACACATCAACAACTTGTTCATCCGTGCTAACATATTGGAGTTTTATGGCTCCTCTATGTAACATCTCACGAATGAAGAGATACCAGATCTCCATGTGCTTAGACTCATCACGGAAGGAAAGGTTCACCATCATCTTTATACAACTTTGGTTATCACATATGATCATGGTGGCTTCCATCTCCAGATCAAATAGATCTGTCAACAACATCTGAAGCCATATGGATTTACAACTGGTGGAACATGCAACAATGTATTTCTCTTCTGTCGTGCTTGGAGCAATGTTGCATTTCTCCCTACTATGCCATGAAGTCATGGTTGACCTCAGATTGAAGCAACATATCGAAGTGCTCTTTCTATCATAAACACTTCCAACTCAATATGAATCGTTGTAGCCACTCAGTCTGAAGTCATGATCTTTAGTATAATAGAGACCAAAATCCAATGTACCCTTAAGGTATCTCATCATATGTTTTACAGAAACAATGTGAACACGTCTGGGTTCTACCAGACACTGACTTAAGGAAAAACATGTATCTATCCTGGTATTCGTCAGAAACATCACTGAACCAATAATTTGTCTGTTCATGGTAGCATCAACCAATTCTGACGAGGTATCTACCAGGAGCTTCAACTTCGTTTCCATGGGTGTGTTCATGGATTTACATTTCAACATGTCAAACCTCTTCATTTTAACTGCATACTTCCCTTGGTTAAGGAAGATCTTCTTCGTGCTCTGCCAAAGTTCAAGACCTAAGAGATAATGCATTTAGATCTTCCGTCAAACTTTGTAGCGAGCTTCCTCTACAATCTGTGATGAGATTTTTTCAACAATACATCACCTACATATAGTAGTAACATCACTGGCTCATCATTCATAACCTAGAGATAAAGGTTAGAATCAACTTTACTCTTGGTAAATCCCAAGCTCTTAAGGAAACTGTAAATTTTGCCATATCAAGCTCTAGGAGCTTGCTTCAACATGTACAAATCCTTCTTCAACTGACAGACATGAGTCTTTCTATCTTCAATCTTCAAATCAATTTTTCTCATTACATTGTACCCATCTAATACACTTACTCCGCTGCAACTCAATCTGCATAATCATGTGCTAGCTCTATGTGCTTTCTGCAAAGCACTATCTGTCTGACTGTCTGGGAGTATGTCCTCTACTCTCTCTGCAACTATTCCTTCTGGAACTGGGAATCTACACCTACATCTGCTCTAAAGCTGAGAATGGTTGCTCCATTCTCACTATGACTACTGAAATCAGGGAGTAACTCCTCTACTCCATCATGGCAACAACTTCATATGAAACTCAGAGTGGCTCAATAATTGATACTGAAGGTAACTCTTCTTCTTCCATGGAGGTAACACTATCTTTTAATGTAGTCATGTTTCCATGACTCGACTAAAGTAGTGCACCCACTATCCCTCAATTTTAAATATGGGGATTGCTCTCCCTGCATCTCATACTATATATGAATCATGGTTGTTCTGGTTGTCTTCATAAATACTGGAACTATTTCTTCAATAAGTGTCTCATCATAGTATTTTCCCTTTTGTTGGGAGAATCCTATGGACACACATCAGTTTTTGTACCTCTACAACATGCTTGATCTATATAGATCAATCTTGGAAGTCAATACTGACTTCTCTTCTAGTCTCACGGAAGAATCCATATCCTAGTCTTTCTCGACTAACTTTCTTCTCTGTTACTGAAACAAGGGAATCTTCCCAAGAAATTTCATATCTCCTAGAAGTTTCTGAAGCTACGATCTAGTCTTCTCACGATATCTGTCTCCCAGTCCCGGGAGATGTCTCTTCATCTGATCCTTTCTGAGATCAGGCTTACTCTTGATTTCTTCTGAGTCTACAAGGACTTTATCATTTCTTATAGGGTATACTTGGTGTTGAATACCAAATCTAAATATGAAAATCTGAGTCTGACTTCAAGTGAATTCTGCTTCCTATCAAACTGGCTTCATTCTTATTTGAACAAGTCTACTGTGAGTTCTTGTTCTAATGTTCATTCATCTTTGGAGCCTTTTGCTCTTTACAATCAATCTTCATATGAGATACTCTGAATCTCAAAAGGTAGCTTCTTCTTCATCTTCTTTGGTACATGAGTGTATATGTTCATGTACATAGTTTTCTTCATATCTCATCTAATATGTTGCCTTCTACAACCTTCACTATAGCTTCCTTAGGGTTATCACCTGTGACCTGAAACAAGGTCAACAAAACAACAAGCAAGAATAATATCCTTTTGATAATAGTAGATAAAACAATAGCACGAATAATCATCACAATAGCTCCTTTAGAGCTATCACTTGTGGCTTGTCTGAAGCAAATATCAAAAGTAAGATATACAATACGAAATGAGGTCAATCACTCTTATAGTGTTGTGATCAAACATTCCTCCATGGCAACCTGGAACTTAACACAAGAGGTTTCTCCTAGAGGAGATGTTAGTTGTATCAGGCAAATGATTACATTAAACATTTATCTCAATATTCTCACATGCTACCAAGTATAATACTTTTCAAGGACTGTTATCTCAACTATAGTTTTTACTTGTAAAGGGGTAGTCACCAACTTGTCAAGTGCAACTTTGAATCTTATCAAATTAATTAATCAAACCTGCAACCTGGAGCCTTGTCATCAAGAATGAGTGTGTTGCTTTTCTTCCAAGTCTCCTTCACTCAAGATGACAAGTGCTTTCTTCAACTTGTCTTTTTTACTAGGACAATATGCTATCTTGACATAAGGTTGGGTTAGAGAATAAACTCTATGATCTCGACTTTAATCTATCTAATACCTTGACTCTAATTTTGACCAAAGGTTAGTATGATGGTCATAGCTTCAACATGCAACACTGATCAAGATAATGTCATAACAAATAGATGCATACCAGAATAATCAAACCCGAGTTCCATTATTCCTCTGAATGTGTTGGATCTTGAGATCCTTCTGGATTTATGGCAAGAGATCCCTTCTCTTAAAAATACCCTTTAAAGGTTAACCATTTAAACATGTGTGACTACATACCTCTTGATGGCATTTGCAGGTAGTGGCACCATCTGGTAGCAACGATAATGATCACCAACTCTTAACAACTTCAAGGGTGACTGCAACTGGTATTACGACTGATACTTTAACTAATATTGCAATTGATTCTAAGATGTTAGAAAAACAGGACCACAGAGAAATAAAATAAAACAAATGCAGAAACAAAACACATAAGACACACAATACAAGAGAGACACAGATTTACGTGGTTCACCCAGTGTGGGCTACGTCCACCAAAGAAATTGCTAGGTCCTTCCTTTATTATTATCCAGCANTAAGATGTTAGAAAAACAGGACCACAGAGCAATAAAATAAAACAAATGCAGAAACAAAACACATAAGACACACAATACAAGAGAGACACAGATTTACGTGGTTCACCCAGTGTGGGCTACGTCCACCAAAGAAATTGCTAGGTCCTTCCTTTATTATTATCCAGCAAACGAAGGGATACAACCTACAACAAGACCCGCTGCAACTTCCTCTTCTTTCTCTCACAGTTTCCTCTCTCAGAATACAATATTCACCATCATCCATAGCCACAATACATTTCCCTCATAAAAGAGGGTTTCCTTCTAGGGCAAAAAACCCTAACATAATCTCTACCGTTAGATCTGCGACCTTATAATGAATGGTCCAAATTTACAATGAAATTGCAATATACTTTTACAAGGCAATTTTTGCTTCGGGGGATTCACCCCCAAACCCCCATCAGGAGACGCTGCCCCCGAACCCCCGCTGGGGGCCCGCTTGCCCCCGGACCCCCCAGCCGGGGGGATAGCCCCCCCGGACCCCGCAGAGGGGGTACCCCCCCTCTGCACTCCCCCACGTGGAAGAGTGTACATACTTCTGGGGTGTAAATACTTCATGGGGTATAAACATGACTGAAAGCAAGGACCTTTGAATCAAGAAGATAATCAGGCTCCACAACCAACATAAGACTGCAACTGCAACTTAGGGTTTTATGAGGAAACCCTAATTTTTCAAACTTCAAGTTTTTAAATTCTGATCCAAGGGATAGATGCACTGAGCTGAGGCGAGTAAGCTGGTGCAGTTAGATTTATGAAAATCCAAATTTTACCCCTTCAAACTTGATCAACGGATTTCTGAACTGGTGCTTCTGGTTTTCTAGTACTTATGGTACTCTGGTACTTATGGTTTTCTGGTACTTTGTGAAAACTAGGGTTTCACTTTCCGGGAGATATATCCACTGAAAATGTGTGCTGAATGTGCCAAAGAGTTCCTTGTGCTAGGGCACACTTTTCTAGTTGACTTTGAGGCTGAAAACCTTCTTCAATAAAAGCCCTAATTTTCATGTACGACAACAGTGACATTTTTCTTCTTCTTGTGAAAGATGCTCTCTTCAGCTTAGCTCTGATACCATGTTAAGATTTAAGCTATTATTAGGTTTCTTTTTAATTCACTAGAGAACCATAACATGGATAGGATCACTGAAAAATACACAATCACAAGAGACACATCATTTATCCTAGGAAACCCTCATGGGGGAGAAAACCCAACAAAAAATTCCTTAATATAGATAGCCAATACAATGCCAATAGAATAAACCAAACAATATGGAAAGTCCTCTCCCAAGTATGCCCCCCCCCCCTCTCTCTCTCTTCCTTCTCCAACTACAGCTCCAAACTTGCGCTTTGATGAACAAGTGAGTGAGTGAACAAATGAGGCGCTGGGCTCTCTTATTTATACAATCTGGTAGGTGTTGAACTAAGGTATCTTTTCACTGGCAGGGCCGACTTCTCATTCTGGGTGGTTATAACCACTTTAATATATTTTTGGGGCCGACTTCTCATTTAGCATGTTACAATTAGGGTTTGACCAATCCACAAAAGGGGATTTGGTCATTTACAATGCCCGACATGATCAATACACAAAAGGGGATTGATCTAATGAATAGTACATCAATAATAAAAATAAAATACTCTTTGTAGTTACAATATTTCAACACATCTAGCCCATGACCCATTTCTTAGGCCGAAAATCTAAATGTCGTGCTTAATCGAGGTAACTTAGTTGCCAAATCTAGTTTTTTCTACACATGTGGCGGTTGTGGGTTGCAATCACACCTCTATCATATTTTGAACGGTTGTTGGGAAATATCGCCAGTACTTTCAGGATGTGCCCCCTTCACCCCTCATTATAACTGATTGTTCATACCTTCACTAGTTTCTCTTCCAGTGGATTCATGCCCCACTGTTGAGTGCTTTTGGAAGGCCCTATGCTATTGAGAGGAATGATGATACATCTTTTATGACACGTGCACATTTATTTTTATTTCCCCACATGGATAAACCTCAGTACCCCACATTGATGATTGATTGTTTTTTTTTATGTATGATATCCACATTGATTACATCCATCTTTGAGTAACTTTGTTGAGTTAGTCCAAAAATACATAAAGCACTTGTTCATTTATTTCACTCATCGAAACTCACATACATATTTCTATCTAGTCCAACATCATAGGGGAACCACAAAATCCTCGTTGATCTAGACGCTTGTTGAATCTACCCCCAATATTAGAAGGTATCCCCAACTTGGCTGATACATCATCTCAGTCATCCCATACATCGGTGAGTGCAATTGTTTTAGGATCAACCTTGCTAGGTTCTACCTTGTTTGGCGCCAACATCCCAAACAACCTACCCACTAGTCCTTCTTCACAATGAGGAGGAGCTCAAACTTCCTCACACGGATCTACTTCTCAACCATCACATACCATGATTGCACCTACACCCAATTTTCCATACTTGGCATCTCTGAACATCCCTTCAAACTATTTGAACATATGTTCAAACATCAACATCCCATAACAATGTGTTACCCCCCAGGGGGACCCAATCCAACTTCATTCACACCAGGCTCACCCTTTTAGGGTCCCCTTATACTACCATCCATGGATCGAGTATAATGATATGCCATTTATAATGATACAGCTTGAGTGGGCCTAATGGTTAAGAACATGTGTTTCCTCTTAAGAGGTCACAGGTTCAAATCGAAAGGAGGGTAGGGTATGTATACCTTCGTAGACTTTACCAGTCAAATCGCTGGGTGGAGGGGGGTCCCTTGTCCCACAAACAAGGGGGTCTCATACACCAATTTGGTGTGCTGGCTTGGCCGTGACCTTAAAAATAGATTATTATTATTCTTATTATAGAACATTAAATCACATAAAATGGATTGTAAAGTAATATTTAGTAGTAGATATCACTGGCAAATATTTATAACAACTTAATGTCATAAGTGTTGATCTCCAAAATATTAAAATTTGTATAGGTATTCTAAAGATGGGAAAATGGGAAGACATTATGGAATTGGACACAGAAGACCCAGAAGATATTATAGATTTTTCAGCTAAAGATCTAACATGGACCCAAATTAGAGGGGATCAAGTTGTTATTATTCCATATAGTCGACTTGAAGATTTTATAAATGGGGAGCAATTAGATGAAGAATATCCCACTCAATTTGTTGTTAATACAAATTGATCTAAAGAAGTGGAGGAGATTGTATATGCTCGCATTAACATATGTCTGTAATATGCCATGTGAGTCTTTATTTGTTTAATATAATTATGAACTTCTAATTCAATTTTATTATGAAAAGATTGTGTTGACATGTTTCCTAATTTGTTATCATTGTTCTTATTTAGTTATTGGTGTGCATATGGTTCGGAGTCGACACGTAAAATATCAGGTGGTGAGATTACAGTGAATCCACATGGATCAACAAAAATGAAACATAATCCACACCAAAGCATTAAAGTTGGTTGTAGATGTCATTTCATCATGCATCGACTTTATATGCGTCCAAATGATGCTATTCTAACATACAATGAGTGTAGGCATATTGATCAATCTGGTGGCATGTGTCACATGAATAATGCAGTGGGTAGACCTCAAACATTCAAATATGCACCACATTTGTCCTTTGATATACGAGCTAGTGTAGAAAATATGATTGAGGATGGTTTTAATGTCACAATCGTTTGGGACAAATTCATCTTTGATGTGCAGCACCAATCTGGTGAGTTATTCACAGGGGTAACTTGGGATGCCTTAATGACAAGGGTGGATATTTCTAACATTTACCATAATATTAGAAAGAAATAATATATGAAGGATGAGAGTGATCCAACAAGTGTCGAATGTTGGTATAATTAGTTTCCAGATAGTTTTTTTTTTCTATCAAAAGAAATATATTGTGCAAAACATACCATTCATTATAGGCATACAAACCCGTTAGATGCGTTCCATGATGGTAAAGTATTCACACAACAATGCTATGTTTATGGATTCGACATTTAGTACCAATATGTATGGGGTGCGTATAATCAACCTTTTCATTTCTTTATGGTGATTAAAATCAATTTTTATGTGTTGAATACTATATTAACACTTATGTTTTTTGAATGTAGTATCAAATTTATACGTTAATGGTATTCAACAAACATCGTAATGGTGTTCTAGTGGCTTGGGTGATTTCATCACATAATTCTACATATGATATTCATAAATGGTTGTCATCTTTATTTGATGTGGAATGTGTTAGTAACATTTCTTGTCTGGGGCACAAGAGTATTCAAGTCTGCAAGTCGCAGGAGAAGCGTCCGAGCGTAGCACGGGAGAATCCCTTTTCCAGTTACGAGTCAAGCAAGCGGGCGAAAGGTTGGTTGTCAGCAGCCGAGATTCACCAACAAAGAAAATCGACGGTCATCGGGTTTTCGGGGCTGTCAAGTTGCCCGGGATTTAGCACGAAGGGTAGCGCCCATAGTTCAGGGAAAGTCTGGATCGTCCGATCCAATTGGGACAGGTGGCGGCCAGTCGACGTATCGGGGATCGGTGTTTCGGGAGACATGGAGCCTCCCATTCTTTACAGCTGAAATCACCGATCGACGAAACACCGAAAGCACCTTTGGAGCCGAGCCCACGGTCTTAGCACCAGGTCACATCAAGCGAGCCTGTAAATGGGGGCAGCCCCCTTTATAATAATGAATACTATCTGGGCCGTTCATCTGAAGGATGCGCGACACACATCCGTGTCATGTCGGCATTCGCGAGTTCGAGGGGTAAGCGCTCCTCGTCATTTCACTTCTCGAAACCTCGAATCCTGAAACGACGAAAGCGCCCAGAATTAGGCCCATGGTTGTGGCGCCCGGTCACAGACGAGCAGGCCTAAAGGACGGGCGGTAATGTTTATCATTTGACAAGACGGGCCCCAAAGTGCCGAGAGTGATCTTATCCATTCATCCTGGAGGAACGCGTGGCGCGCGATTAGGTTCTCCGCCTTTTTGCCCATCGTGACTTCAAAGCATAAGGAATAGCTCTCTCACATCCCCGAAGTGTGAAGCATCAAAGACGTCTCGGACCCGGGCCCACAGTATTTCCGAATCAATTCAGAACCATCAGATCAGTAGGGGGACGCGTGGTGACCGCTAGGCCTTCCCGGCATTTCTCCCATCACGATTCTGAAGAGAGAAGACCTGCTCCTTCCTATCCACGAACCCCGAAACACCGAAAGCACCTTTGAAGGTAGGCGTAGGGTCACGACCCGTGGTCACTCGAGAAAGTAGAAAGGGTTGTACAAAAGGGAGGCCAAAAGTGCCGAATTGAGTTTCAGAGGGGGGGCACTGTGTTCTCCAGACGCCGATTTGACGTGATCTAAATCCCGGTACCTGCTGGGAATGAATGAATAAGAGAGAGGGTGGTTGAAACCTCGCCTCACTCATTAATTGCAAAGTATGGATGTTCCGGCTGAAAGTCTACCCGAGAAGGTCCTTTGTACTGGTTCTTTTCATGGAAGCCATGCCGAGTCCTCGACTCACCAAGGAGGTCTGCACACGCTAGCTCGGCTCTTAATGGCTCAACTACTTCCCTTGCAGGAGCCATGCGCAGTTAAGGTGGCGTCTGACAAAGAATAACCGTCTGAATTTGGCCGAGGGGACACCAAGTCTTGGGTGCACGATCGGCCAGAGTCTGCATGCGCAGACTGTCAGGAGACATGCAGACGCAATGTTTTTAATGCGGCGTCTTGTTTTTGCTGCTGTGGTTGTTTTTGAGTATATGTAGGCGTTTTCGCCATTTTTGGAGGGATGGATGGTTGAGCAAGGCTCCTGATTGTAAAGTTTTGATGAAGCGCTGGTCGCTATGGTTAATGTATGAGGCATTTGAGACTTCTTACTTTATGGATGTCATCCCCTTTTCCATCTCTTGTATACTATGTTAGAACAACTCAGAATTGGAGGATCCAGTCGAGTTGTAGCTGTTATAGGATGATGTAGGTTGGATCACTGTAAAAGTTACATTGTTTCTAATCAGTTCCTGTTATTTTCATAGCGCTGAACGACTTGGAATTGGAGGATCCAGTCTAGTCACTCTTCAGCTCCTTGAAGCTCCGGACCAAGAGGATCTTGGCTTCTGAGTTTTTCATCCTCAAGCTTCCGAAGGCCTGTCGCCCGAGGCAATCTTGTTCACCCTTCTCACAAGTCTTCCATCTACCACCTTTAATCCTCTTACTGACGGAAGTTGGATCAAGACCTCCCTTGATTTCTACATACCAGGCYCGGTTTCCTAAGTTAAAGCCATATTTTCTTGAGTCTTTACCCATCCGATCACCCCATTAAACAAATCGTGACATAGAACTGATGGGCGTCGGGCTCTGCTCTTGCAAGCAATCYGGGAGTGACTTCCGTCGCCAACAGAATGAAAGAACGCCCAGATTGGCATGTACGGGCATTTATCATAGATGATGCTACTATTGAGATTCAAGCATTAAGGTTCGACATTTGTTTTATTTCAAAATAAACATGAAAAAAACATGTTGCATTCACATAATTTACTCTCTTCTAATGTAATGTTATTTCAGGAGTTTAACCAATTCCTCAATTCTACTATGTGTATGGCATGTCCATCGAGCATGGGTAAAAAATGTTGGAAGCAAAGTGAAAGTCAAAGAAAACAAAGTCCATATTCTTCATTCTTTAGGAGAAATCATGCATAGTTGCCAAAATGACGAGTTTGTACGAAAAGCAGTTGCAAGAATATTTCATGAATTTAGTGAAGAGGAAAAATTTTTGAAATATTTTGACACCACTTGGCTATCCAATGACAAAATATGTAAGTGTCATGTAAGATTGAATCATAACTATTATTCCATACTTGCATGTTTTTAGACATTACTTTTTAATTGATGATAATTTTTTTTCCAGATATGTGAGAAAAAGCTTATAGGGAATTTCCGCATTCCAATCAAGACACCAATATTGCAATTGAATCCTACCACATGTATCTAAAATATAGGTACCTATATGAGGATAACAATTCATGCCACAAACGGGTGGATTTGTTGTTGTTCATCTTATTGAAAAAAGTTGAACTATACTATATTCATAATCAACATTTAAAAGAAGCAGGGATTATAAAACCTACCAAGTGTGAGAAACAAGAGACTCACTCAAAGGCTAGGGCAATCCAGATACCAGATGAAGTTTGTTTGCATGACCCAAAAAGTATGAATGAATTTCTAGTTTGTAGTCAAAATAAGGATACTCCCGATCCCTGGTATAATGTCATATACACAGGGTCTAAGTTTAATATTTGTAGTTGTGATTGGGCATTGAATGAAAATGTTTGTAAGCATGTCTTCAAAGTTCAAATGTGGGATAGTGAACATGATTTATACATTAATACATTACCAAATGTTTCAAGTCGTATTATTGACAGACCTGCATTTTTAGTTGATTTAAATCAAACAACGACAATGAGCGTGCTACCAGAAGACCAAGCAAACCTTAACCATGTAAATATTTTATCAGATCATGTTGATCCTGACACATCAACATTGAAAAATCCAATCTCCGAGGTTGATAGATTACAATTTTTACATGCATCTATCAATAAAAGAGCGTGGAATATGTTGAACAATTTGCCTACAAATGTGGACCATGCTGAAGCAATTGACAAATTGTTTTGCACTTTAGAAGCAGAGATAATTTTTTTTGTTAGTGTCATGTCTCCATCTAAAATGACGACTAAGAGACAACAAAGTTTTTTGACCCTGCAAAGTAAAAAGATACAACATCATCTTTAGAGACATTCAACTAAGGATAAACCACAATTTCAAAGGGTTGGACGGGTTCACATAAAGTCAAAGAATAAAATGGACAATCAAATGGAACTAATTTCTTCGAAAGATCGTAGGAATGTGCAACAAACCTTTGATCATGTGCAACATTACGTTCTAGACAATATATGTATTGTAGTTAGAGATTTTAGTTTGTTTTACATTATATGAATTATATTATTAGCCTCAAACTCATTTTAGGATTGTTGTATGATTGTAGTTACAGTTGAGGGATCCACATCTTAGAATGAGCCTCGTCATGTTCGACATTGTCAACTTCAATTATTTTCTGATGATATTATTGAAGGTAACACAACTACATTTTTTAAATTATTTCGACAAAAGAGAGTTGTAAAAATATTTATATAGTTTAGTTAAAGTTTGTCCAATTAAATATTTAGTGCATCGTGTCTTACAATGAACACTAACCTTATTTCATTTTAATGGTTTATGTTGTAAGCTGAACCAAATGATTTAGTGATCCAAGAAATTAGCACATGCATGCCAACAGTTCCATTACTTCCAGATTTGAACATATGAGGCTCGATGAAAGGTAAATTTAACATTCAAGTTTTCGAAAAGTAGTCATATGATAATTGACATGAAGCATATATTATTTTAGCATGTATTTTAAATAAAAAAATGAGTTACGAAATATTACTAATAACACATTTGTTTATTTGTGGTTTTTAGGAGTACTGGGGGATTGGATATAATGACATGATGAAAGCATTTGGATGAAGTTTTGCAAAAATATGTTTTTGTCTTATACCACTTTAACCATTGTCCATATCATAGTTCATTCTTATTTCTAAAAGCCATTAAATTATATACATTGTATATTAAGATACATTTTATCATTACATCGTGATAACATCATAACTTAGAGAGATTTTCCATGGCATATATTTGCATCATATCCTTAATAACAATTTTATTAAGTTTTCATCGGCCTGTATTAATTAGATACATATATGTACCAGTAGTATAAAATGATGAAAACTATGAAAACGATTCACACTAAACTAGGTAATAAAGAGGGATTTGATATTCTCATTTTTGGGATCAGATTTCACATATTTGGAATTTGATTTTTCATTTTCTAAATCTAACTTTGCAATTATGGAATTCGATATTGGTACATTTGGAACCAGATTTTGTAGTTTATAAACTTTAATTCTGCACACTAGAAACACCAATTTTGCCATATCTCTAAAGGGGCTTAGACTAAAATTATTCCAAATTTGCTAAAATGGTAATCTTTTCTTCATGGAGATTGAAATTTTAGGTTTATAATTGCTTAAAAACTTGATTCAAATTTGATACTAAGTAAAATATCTTTGTAAATTTTGTAATAAGAATTTAATTATTCTTTTTAGAAAGTTGAGAAAATGTCCAAAAATTCACTTGAAAGTTGAAATGAACCATTGTGATGGTTTTCCTTCGAATACCACACATTAAAATTGAAGGATGTGGAGAAGAAGCACATGGAAGATAAGGGAACAAGAGAGATTGAGAGAAAATCGAGAAGACAACTACTATAAATGTATGGGGGACTGGGAAAATTACCTTGTTATTGAACCCTAGTGGGTTCATCCCATGATATTACATCAACATGAATTCTTATATACTCAGTATATATACAGAATGTATATATACCATTATATATGAGTATATATTTCAGTATATATACTTGAATACAATTTCCCACTCATTGTGGAAAATATATCGATTGATATATATACCGACATATATACTAACATATATATTGGTTGATATATATATTAGTCAATATATATACCGACATATATAATGACACACACACACACACACACACACACACACACACACACANTTTTTTTTTCCGTCAGAAAAAATCGTTATTTTTTTCATCAGGAGAGACAAAATTACATTTTGTAGGTTATGATGGAGCACATTCAAAAGTGAAGTAAACATTATGAGGGATTTAACCAAAAAGAACCAATGTGCTATAAATTGAGCATACCGAGTTCTTTAAAAGTTTCTAGTCTATCACAGGCTCCATAGAGCAGTTTTACAATACCTGCCAACATGGCTTATAATGCACCAAATTTTTTTTACAATGTTTGTACAAAAAATCTAACTAGATCCAGGTTATACAAAATCTCAAAGAGTAGTAAAAGCGTATTAAGGGGCATATGCTTGAGCTGGATCTTCTATGAAGAGTCGATGGTAGAAATTATGTGCTGTGTCCTCGATTGATTTTTAAAAGTGCCAATGACCATAAGGAAGAGTGATTCCTTCTTTTGAAAGTGCATCTGCTATTGTGTTCTTGTTCCTGTAAACATGATGTATTACAAAGGAGTCAAAAGAAGCCAAGAAAGAAGAAATCTCCTCCAATATGAGCTGCAGTAAAATATTGTGGCAAGACTGAGTTTTCTGAACCCAATTTATGACATTCACAGAGTCACAAAAGAGTTGAATGGTATGTAGCCCTTGTTCAATTGCTATTTTGAGTAATAGGAGCAGTGCCATTAGTTCAACATAGTTATTTTCCAAGTCCCATTTTTATTTTGAACAAATGTGAATCTGAAATATGTAGGAACCTCCCCCCCCCCAACAAAGGAGATTTTGAGAAGCACCATTGTAGAAATCCTAGGGAATGGATGGGTCTATGGGATCAGGCTGATTTGCTCGGATGGTTGGTACATTATTTTTTTGGGGAAAGTATTCCAGAATTGTGAGACTTTTGGCTGCTACAATTTTCGGAACTGAGGCCTTATCCTGAAAAATTGTCGAGTTCCTGGCTAGCAAGATTCCCCAGCTTATAAAAAGTGGCAGGGCTTTTAGATTCTTGTGAGTAGGGTCTTGTAGCTAGTTTTTCCAAGTAGAATCCAGCGTTGGACGAGCCAACAATTACCATTTTCCCCAAGGCAAGGTGTAGTGATCCTTCGGTCATGACTAAATGAATCGAAAGAATAATCAACATATTTTTTCTAGTATACCTTTGGGAGTCCAGGAGAGAGACATCCAGTAGAAAGGGATGGATTCAAGAACCTCTTTTGTCAAATTCAGTCTTCCTGCTCTTGAGAGTGTAACACCCTGTTTCCCCCAGTCTGTAAAAATAATTATGTTGGCCAAGAACTGTGGCAAACTCACAGATGTGAATGTGTGATTCTGAATGGACCTTAGTATACAAGGTCGACGAATGTAAATTAACATTTTGAATATATATATATATNTATTGCAGGACTATTGGGAGGGGGATGTGCTGAAAAAGAGACCATGATGGCTAAAGAAAGGTGGTGGAAGGCACCTGGAACGGTGACGTTAACTTCCACCGAAAACAATACCGTATTTGGTCTTCACTGGCCCGGAGAACCAAGAGCGGCTCGCTGGCCCCAAAATGAATTACTCACCAGGTTGGTAGGTGAAGAGGCTCCTCACGAGTTAATGAGGGATGGGGGTGAACCGCCCATCCGTGGAGGCCTTAGAATTGACCACCATAGGGAAATCTGTGACACACGCAACCTCGCTTGAAAAGAAAAGGCAGGTAAAAGGTGTGGAAAAGGGGGACGCGATGTAGGGAACAAAGGAAGAGATCGAAAGAACTCTGGAACAAGATATAGAGTGAGCGATAGCAGAGAAGAAGGAGAGTAACCTTCGTTCTCGATCGCTGAAGAACCGAGACAGAGAATCTCAAGCATCGTGGTCTAGCTCGGGGGTGGCTAGTGGTAAATCCATTCGGAGTCACTGAGCCTATGGTTGGGTGGAAACGAGCACCCCTCTGAGCAGTTGCATCACCTGGTGTTTTTCTGATAAGTGTTATATCTTGTATCTTGAATTTAAATGTCTTGAAATGTATGCTCATGGTTTGAACACTTATAAACGTTTTCTGTGTAGAAATGTCTGCATGGTATTTTGATCGAAATGGTGGTTGCATGCTTATGTTGGAATGACCACATTTGGCTTATATATCTATATATATATATATACATGTGTTTGAACGAATTCAATATTCCAGTTTGTTCTCGGGAAATCTATTCCCCTATTTTATCTCAAGTAATGCCCTGGATAGATCTTTCCACAGGGACACCCTCTTTAAAAGTTTACCCAGGATCTGCCAGAGGATTTTATGACATAAGTCTGAAAAACCCGGCACGAGAGAGAGTGGTATTCTTAGACTTCGATAGTTCAGAGTTTCGACACCCGGGGTACCTAGGTGTGAGTCCTCTTGTACTCGCGAGCCTCGAAACCTCAACATGCAAAATCCCGAAGTGACAATATGTGGATGAATTAGGGACCTTTCGGTGGTTTGGTACCCAGGATACCCTTCCTCTTGCTAGATGCATGATTGAGATCCTTTCGGAGGATCTAAGGTCTGTTACGGCCGTTAAATTCAATGAAGGAACGCAGACGCTAATACCTCGACCTCCTTTTTTTTTTAACCTTCGTAAGTAGCAAAGAAATCGGGACCGTCGATTCCAAGACCCATAGGAGCACCTGGACCGTCCAGCTGTAGAGTACATGTGGCGGCTGGTAAGCATTTTGGATTTTCGGCACTCGGGAGATCAGAGGGTAAGAAACCTTGTCCTCATGACTTGCGAAATCCCGACATATGAAATCCCAAAATGCTAGCATGTGGGTAAGTTATAAGATCTCAGAGTTTCGGTACCCGGGATATCTAGAGGCAAGTTCCTTGTACTCGCAAGTCCTGAATCCTCGACCCGCGAAATTTCGATGGGTGAAATCCCGAAATAGATGCTCGGGTTAAGAGTTGGTACTTCGGAGTTTCGGCTCCCGGAAGATCTAGGTGCGAGGCCTCCCGTTTGCGCACATCGTGAAACTCCGATTCGTGAAACCCGAATTTGGTTGAGTGTATGAAGAGCGGGTGTATCGTCTTTTCGACATTCAGGTAGACGAGGAGTGTGAATCTTCGACCTCTTGTATAGCGAGGTTCCGATATACGAAATCCTGACTCGCGGGATCCCGAATCGACATAGTATGACTTGGTTTGGTATTTCGGCATTTCGGTACCTTGAAGACTCAAGGGTAAGTTTCCCTTGTACTCGCAAGTCTCGAAATCCCGACTTGCGACATCCCAAAAATATAGGGTGTGGAGAAGTTATCATACTTCAGTATTTCGGAACCCGGGGTACCTAAGTGTGGGCCCCATGTATTCACCAATCTCGAAATCCCAATGGAGGAAAACCTCGAAAATAGGGGAGCAGGTTTAGAGTTTTGATGACTCGGAGTTTTTGGCCTCCGGGAAACCTAGGAGCGAGACCTCTTGTTCTCACAAAATGCGAAATCCTGAAAGGAGAAACGCCGAAATGGCTTAGCATGAATAATATTGGGTGTTTCAGTATTTCGGTACCAGAGATACCCATTGGCAAGTTCTCTTGTACTCGCCAGTCCCGAAAGCCCGAAGTGCGAAACCTCGAGATAATAATAGTGCAGACGAGATGTGGTGTTTCGGTGATTCGGCACTCGGGATACCCAATGGAAAGTCCTCCTGACATCGCATACCCCAAAATTTTGATATGCGAAACCCCGAAGGGTAGAACACCCAAAACTTGTTCCGGCTTGTTGTTAAACTTGTAAGTGGTTAGAACCATTTCGGGTTTCGGCCCTTCGAAAGACAAGAGAGAAAGGGAAATATATGTATCGCAATTTCCCGAATCGCGAAAGCCGATGGGCACCTCCCTGAAAGGGCCTGTGGTCATAGCCGCCGATCATATGGGTGCGGTTAAGGGATAGTAGGGTTTGTATCAGGCCCCGTAGGGATTTGGGGAAGTCTGTTCCTTGGAGATGAGAAGAAAAAGGCCGAAAAATTTGGATTTCCATAGTGGGTGTGTTACAAAGTGGTATCAAAGCATGGTTACAACACTTAGCCTGCTTGGGCTCATTAACGGGTTGCGCAAAAGACTCCTTTCGGAGTACTGTTAAAAGAAGTAACTCCTTATCTTGACCCCCTTAATTAAAAAGTCGAAGTTAAGAATGAAAACCCCTATTGTGTGTGTGCATGAGAAAAGTATGAATTATGTACTAATTATAAAAATGAATATAAACATTGACTAACAACCAACGTTTTTCATTTTGCACACAAGCGGAAGATCAACCGCGGGAAATTGTAGATGCACAGAATGGTGACTCACCAAGAGGTGGGGGAAGGTTCCCACAATGGAGACGAAGAGTCTGATGAAAGGAGGGCAGTAGGGACCCCTCCCGATCTAGCTGAGACTGTGAGGAGCCTCATGATCGAATTACAATGCTGGAAGGATGACAATGATAGGATGATGAAAGAACAAGAGAAGCAAACATAAATTAATGCAGTTTTACTGCAGAGCTTATCCAACCTACAAAGAAAAATGTAGCAGGAACCTGATGTACATAAACATGGTCATATCAGTGGCCACACTGAGAGGAGCACCTCGAAAAAGGTCCATCCCAGAGGCAAAGGAAAAGCAACGGACGATTCCCCTGGGAAGGAAGCTGGCAGTTCGGAGGGCTCTTCTAGCAGCAGAACTAGTTCTTATTCCCGAAGAAGATAGAAGAAGTGAAAGCTTTCCAAGGGTCATAAATTTGAAGAATTTAGGAAGTCCAAACCACCCTCCTTCGACGGTGAAATAAAGAAGGGAGAGGAAGTGGAGGCCTGGTTGCTTGGGCTAAAGAAGTATTTTAGAGTCCATGACTTCTCAGAAAATATGAAGGCCCGAGTGGCCACCTTCAACTTGAACAGAAAGGATTCCATTTGGTGGGAAGACCTTAAGAATGTGAAAGGGGTTCACGAAGAGGACCTGTCTTGGGAACGGTTTGAGAAATACTTCCGAAAGAAGTATCTGTCGGAAAAATATTTCAACGAAAAGACTAAAGAATTCTATGAACTCAAACTGGGGCAACTCACTATAGAAGAATATGTCAGTAGATTCCTCGAGTTGCTGAGGTATGTACCTTATATAAAGGCAGAAAAGGCAAAGGTGCAACGTTTCATCAACGGACTACCTAAGGACTATCGGAACAGAATTGAATTTGATGAGCCAAAGACCCTAGAAGGCACTATTCGAAAGGCAAGATATTGTCATGAACAATTTGGACATCAGACAGAACCTCGCGAAGGGTGGAAACCGAAGAATAGTTCAGGGTTTCAGAGAAAAGGGATTAAATCCCCAAGATTTAAAGAACTATAAGAAGAACTCAAGGATGAGCTTCCCAGCCCAGAGTGTACACCAGCAGAACTTTCCCTCTTTGAGTGGAAATAAAACTTCTGGGTCTGTACCAGTGCAGGTTGATAACCCAAAGAGAGAACCTTTGAAATGTTGGGGTTGCAGAGAAGAACACCTACTGAGAGACTGTCCACACCGACAACAGAATAGTCGGAGAACTTACAACATCTAGGAAGCTACCACCGTCAATGATGTGGCTAAGAGTGTGTCACAAATCTATGCAACCTTGAATAATAACCAAGCCGACCACCAAGCTTCAGTGGTGGAAATAGAAGGTATGATTTCCAACCATCTAGTGTCTATTTTGATTGACCCTGGTTCAAACTTGAGTTATATAGCCCCTAAGACTGTTGATAAGTGTAAACTACAACCACATAAACTTACCAAGCCATGGTTAGTACAGTTAGCCACTGGCACCAAAAGAAGGGTAGCAGAGGTCATACCAACTTGCCAATTAATGTTGGGTGAATTCTCCACCCAAGCAACCCTTAACATATTACCCATGGAATCGTATGATCTATTGATTGGTATGGACTGGCTAGCCACCATAAAGCTAGATTGGACTGTTTCCATAAAACCTTAGAATGTGTAATTAAAGAAGGAAAAAGGATAACCCTTCAAGGGATCTAAAAACCTGTCTATGTGAGACAAATATCAGCTTTACAAATGAGAAGGTATTGCTAAAAAGGATGTCCCCTATATGCAATACAGGTTTTGAAAACAATTGAAGGCGACAAACCAAGCCTTGAAGACCACCCTACCCTGAGAGAATACAGAGATGTATTTCCAGAAGAGGTACCGGGTCTACCTTTGAGAAGGGACATTGACTTCTCGATAGAACTTGCACCAGGAGAGGTGCCGGTGTCTAGGAAACCCTACTGGATGAGCACACTTGAACTAGTTGAACTTAAATTGCAATTGAGAGAAATGATGGATAAGGGTTATATCTAGCCCAATGTTTCTCCATGGGGAGAACCAGTCCTATTTGTGAAAAAGAAGGACGGTACCCTTAGACTGTGTATAGATTATAGACAACTCAATAAGGTAACTATAAAGAACAAGTACCCCTTGCCCAGGATTGATGACTTGTTCGATCAATTGGAGGGTGCATCTATTTTCTCAAAGATTGATTTGAGGTCGGGATACCATCAAGTCCGAATCAAGGGTGAAGACATCCATAAAACTGCCTTCCGGACGAGGTATGGTCACTATGAGTTTGTGGTAGTGACATTTGGGTTGACCAATGCCCCTGCCACTTTCATGTGCTTGATGAATAGTGTACTCAACAAATTCCTAGACAAATTTGTGTTGGTTTTTATTGACGATATATTAATTTACTCCAAGAATGGAGAAGAGCATGAAGAGAATCTTAGACTTGTGCTGCAAGTGCTAAGAGAACATCAGATCTATGCCAAATTCAACAAATGTGAATTCTTCCAGAAGCAAATACATTACTTAGGCCATGTCCTATCTAAAGAAGGAGTAGCAGTAGACCCTAACAAAATCAGGTCTATCATGGAATGAACTACCCCAAAGGATGCTTAAGATATCAGATCCTTTATGGGATTACCAGGATACTATAGGAGATTTATAAAAGGATTCTCCAAGATTGGTTGTCCAATCACTACCCTCCAGAAGAAGGGGACAAAATTCACATGGACACAAAAATGTGAAGAAAGATTTCAAACCCTGAAACATCTACTGACCCACGCACCTGTGCTGAAGATCGCCGATCCTGAAGCTGACTTCCTTGTGTGCACAGATGCCTGTAAGGAAGGGCTCGGAGGAGTCCTTATGCAGGGAGGAAGTGTGGTCTATTATGAATCCCTAAAATTGAATGAGCACGAAGTCAACCATGTGACCCATGATCTAGAGCTGGCTACCATAGTGCATCCCTTGAAAATGTGGAGGCATTACCTCCTGGGAAGAAAATTTGTACTTATGACAGATCACTGTGGATTGCGATATCTATTTGACCAACTGAAGCTCAATTCCAGATAAGCTAGGTGGATGACCCTCCGTAGTGAGTTTGATTTCGAAATCAAACACATTAAAGGAAAAGAAAATAGGGTGGCGGATGCCCTTAGCAGAAGTGTGAAAACAATTCACCTGGCTGCGATGAGCACCTGTGAGACGGATGTCAAAGAAAGTGTCAGGAATGCACAAGAGACAGACACATTCTTCCAGACCATGACCTCATACCTACAGCAAGAACCCACAGGGATAAAGTATGGAGGCTACCAGATGATGGAAGGAGGTCTGCTCACTTACCGAAGCAGATTGTATATCCCAGATTGTGATGACTTGAAGAGGTTCATACTGGATGAACTACATAAAAGACCCTATACTGGTCATCTAGGATACCAGAAGATGATCACATCCACCAGGAAACAATTCTATTGGCCTGGATTGAAGAAATACATAGCTGAGTACCTAGCCAAATGCATAGAATGCCAACAGGTAAAAGCAGAACACCGACACCCAACAAGATTATTACAACCTCTACCAATCCCATAATGGAAATGGGAAACCATCTCCATGGATTTCATCACCAGATTACCAACCTCGACCAAACAGAATGACGCCATCATGGTAGTGGTGGATAAATTGAGCAAGTATTCTCATTTCATCCCCGTCAAATCGACTTGCAAGGCAATAGACATCGCTCAAGTATTCATGAAGGAGATATTCAGACTGCATGGTATGCCGAAAGAGATCGTGTCCGACAGAGACACGAAATTTACTTCCAACTTTTGGAAGTCACTAATGGCTGGTTTAGAGACCAAGTTGCTGTTTAGCACCGCCTAGCACCCTCAAATTGACGGACAGACAGAAAGAGTGAACCAAATACTAGAAGATATGTTAAGAATGCATGTAATGCATCAACCCAAGAAGTGGGAAGACTACCTGCCACTGGTGGAATTCACCTACAATAACGACTACCAAGAATCCTTAAAGATGAGTCCCTTTGAAGTCCTCTATGGTAGGCCGTGCAACACTTCTGTCAGTTGGAGTAATCCCGTAAACATAATTTCTTTTGGACTCAACATGTTGAAAGAAATGGAACATCAAGTGACTCAGATAAAACAAAACCTGAAGGTCGCTAAGAACCGACATAAAAGTTACGCCGACCAAAAGAGAACTCCAAGAGAGTTCAAGACAGGAGATCATGTATATCTCAAAGTTAGACCCAGGAAGAGTTCCCTGAAAATAGGAGCTTGTGCCAAGTTGGCACCTCGGTATTGTGGACCCTTTGAGGTTCTATATAGAGTGGGACATGTAGCCTATAGGCTAGCACTTCCTCCCACAGTAAAAGCACATAATGTTTTCCATGTTTCATTATTGAAGAAATATGTACATGATTCTAATCATATAATTGATTGGTCTGTGATCCAGGTGGAACTGGAGGGAGAATTCCTACCA
>JASDQU010103061.1:25798-41835 GCA_032191745.1 Picea mariana | reverse complement strand
GATTCCTGTAACCATTTACGGACGAAATTTCAGTGATAACAGATGCCCCCTGATGGATGAGGTTAGGAGCATACGTATAGCCGAAATTCATCAATGTTTCTTCTACTAAGAGTACTATTGTAAGAAAGAGCGATAATGAGTGTCAAGAGCCACCCATTGGAGGGGGAGGGGAACCTGTAGGACCCAAAACCTTTCGCAAGGTGTGAAAAATAAAACTGTGTACAAATGAGGTGGGCATGCCCCATGCTCATGTCATGTAACTCAAAAATGTGTAATACAGTAACTGAAGTTGTGTGTTTGTGGAGATGAATACAACGCCCTCGAGGGAATGTTGATAATAGCAAAGGACAATTCTGATGGTGAACAAACTCTGAAAAGAGGCAACGACACCTAAGAAGTGTCACTGATTCACAGGCATTGATGGCCTAACAATATTTAGAGGTCTTCGGAGAATATAAAAAACAACTACAATAGTCGCAAAGTAAGACCCACCACAACATGAGAAATTGTTGAAGTCCAATGTAGTGGGGGTCAACGACAATAGAGAGTAATAATGGTTCTCTCTGTGCCATCTGAGACTCCTCATTGTAAAGGTAATGAGATTCAAGATACTATCGCCTGTCTGGAAACTGTGTTGATGTCAACAGAAAGGGAGATGCAACTTTGAGAAGCGGAGGGCTTCATGAAATCCACTAGATAAAGTCAGGAACTGAGGAGTAACATGGACGAAGTCCAGGGGTAGTGAGACTCCAAGGTGCCCTTGGTTGGGGAAATACGTATAGTTGCAACAACCGTGAAACTGAATCTAGCATCAGGAGGATGACTAGACGAGGGTAAATTGTGCCATAGGTGTGACAAAATGGACAAACACAGAGATCAAAAGGTATGTGGACTATAAGATGCTCGAGGTTTATGGATAGTGTCATTGATGGAAGGAAGTGAAAAAATGCCCCAACCAAGGGCGACAAGGGTTTCTTTGTCGGAAAAGGAAGGTTGCTAAAGGCAAGAACATAAAGTTATGTAAATGCGAGAAAAAGGTTTTGTACAATTACCGAAAGAATAAAGAATAATTTGGGATGAGTGTACAGATAAAGAAATGGGTGCCCCAATGCAATATGGCTTGGCCTGTGAGGGCACAAGTTGCATGGAGAACAAGTGGAGGGTGGGGGGGCCCATAGGTGGGTTTATGTATGAGGGAAATGAATGGAGGGAAATTTGCAGATAGGAAAATTGACTGTGGATGAAATGGATGGTTAATGATACTATGGAAGTGCAGTCAAAATAGAACCATGATGAAAAAACCTGGGAGTCCATTGGGAAAGCTAGCAAAATGAGGAGAAGGAGTATGTGGTTGATTCTCGAAAATGCGTAAGACTATCGGGACTCCCATCCCTAAAGGGTGAAAATAGCATGAGTGTCAAAGTGCCAAGGGGGAATATGAATGAGACAACTCATGTGGGGGAGAGTGCTACCGGGTGACAGTACCAAAATGCAGTGGAGGTGACCGTACTGCAGAGCTAGATGTAGGGACCCTAAAGGAAAATTTCAGAGGGTGTGACTGGANGGAGATGCAATTGAGATTCAGAGGGAATGATTACATGCCAGTGTCGATTATATACCTGAAGGGGCACGTTAGTGTGTGATGACCAAGCACCTACACACATGACAACCAAATACCCGACATGAACAATATCTAAAGATAATCGAACATATAACTGTTGATTTGATAATTTTGAACATGAGCATGCGTACCTGAGCGAGGTATGGAAAAATGGCTCCCCAGGGGCTAAGGATAAAAAATGGCCTGGGGACTATCTATATGTAGATGGCATGGCACTAATCCTGTGGCTGAAGATGGATTGAAAAATGGATGCTCAGAGCTCCCAGAATGGAGTCTGGAAGGTTGGCAAAAAGGGCCTATATATAGTTGTAGGGCCCACATTGCCACCTCATTTGTACTTGCTTCTATAGTGGTTAAAGAGGAGATTACAGAGTAGATTCAGAGATTCCGGGAGTTCGAGGATGCTGATCCGGGAGGTGCGAGAGTCAGGTCAGTGGTCTCATCCTCCTGTATAGTAGTTAGGTGTCAATTTTGAGGTAGGACTATACGGATGCTCGTACAGTGGGTTTTAGGGGGTGTGTCCCCTCAAATTCATGGGCGATCGATGGCGACCCATGTACGAATCCACAACTATACTAGGAATAGCCGCGCATGGGGGTGCACTAGTGGGGAAAACAGGTGTGCATGGGATGCACGCCTGTCCGAAACATAGCCGTGCATATGGGCGCGACTGTGTTGCTGACAGTTGCTCATGAGTGTGCAACTACGCAGTGAACAAGTGAGCATCTGATGCATGCCTGTAGGTTTAACAGGCGCACACACATGCGCACCTGTGGGATAAACAGGTGCACATGCATGCACGCCAATGGGGAAAACAACCGCACCTTTGAGGGAAAGATGAAAAACTCTCCCTTTTTTTTTTTGGTGAGAATTTGGTATTTTTGTGATGGCTGATTGAGTACTATATATGTGGATTCAGGTGATCACTGGCGATGATGCCGATCCATTGGAGAGAGAGGGACTGGTCCTATCTGAGGGAGGCTATGAGGGATGAGGAGCCGACAGTTCGTGGTGCTTTGGCGGCCTATGGGCTGCTGAAGTTTTTTGAGTGCCCATTATTGAGGGCACAAAAGTATTTGTTGCAGTTCCTGATCTTGATGTGGAGTCTGAAGTTGCAGTGTTTATTTGTGCAGGGGGAGCACTTGGCATTCTCTGTTGAGGAGGATGTATATTTTCTAACTGGGCTCCCTTTTCGGGGTTCCCTATTGACGGACGAGCTAGTGGTAGTCAAAGATGGGAAGTTGGCTACCCTTGCCCGGACATATTGTTCGGGGGAGGATTTTATGTCTGGGTCAATGGTGAAGATTGGGGTGATGGATTCCCTGGTACATCGTTGCATGGTAGCGATGGTGGCGAGAGTGTATGGGTCGGTCATGACTCAACGTATCAGTGGTGGCCAGCTAAGGATTATGCAGCGGACACTCGAGGGTGAGCAATTTTCCTGGGGCTTGATGTTGCATGCCAAGATGGTAGGGCAGCTCACCAGGTGTCGGGTGGTCGACTTAGAGGATTTTTCCTTTGGATCTATTCTGGTGGCTTGGTTTTTAGAGAGGGTTTCGATGTTGAGCCCGAGAGTTTTGTTAGACCCGCCTGGAGTGTGAGAGCCGCGACTATGATGGTGGTCGACGATTTAGGTTCGACATGGGGGTGGGGAGGGTGGCCACTACTTCACGGTCGAGGCTGCATAGGTGTGGCATCAGATACCACAGTTCATTTTGTAGTTTCCATCGAGTGGAGTAGACTTCCATGATGACCCTGAGATGATATTACCTCTGGGAGAGGTATTCAATCGTCGAGGTATGATATTATTTTTGCTGGTTTTTTATTTGTTGAGATAGTATAGCATATGGTTGATATTTTTGGGTGGATTTTGATTATATCATGTGCTTGTTTGTGTATATGTGGGACCATGTGGACGGGAGGTCGAGCTGACCAGAGCATTAGCCCGCTAGGGGCCTGTGAGACCACCGTAGGGGGAGCCATGAGCAGGGGAGAGACGACAGCGAGAGGACACTGGGGTGAGACCTGAGAATGCCAGGAGACATCATTATGATGATCCCGATGCAGGGCTATCACATGCTCCTCCGACCGAGGCCAGGGGAGAGTTTGGTGATGTATGTCACCGATTAGAGGTGGTGCTACGGGGAGTACCCGAGGGGATGTGGGTGCAGATCTAGGATGAGGGGATCCTGGAGCAATGTATTAGGCTGTCGGCAGAGTCACAGACCCTGAACCATCGAGCAGCTGTAGCTAGAGCTGTGATGACTGGGTAGTTTCCCCCAGGACCTTAGGGACCTCCAGCTGGTGGGGTACCTCTGCCAGAGGGAGGACCCAGTGTTGGAGCACTAGAGGTGCCCTAAGGGCCGCTAGATATGTATTTTTGTTTATGATATAGGATGGTGAACCCATTTTGTATAGTTGTGACACCCAGTTTTATACTGATAGGGATGAGGTGACTCACCTACCTACGAGTGATGTACTATTTTTGTAAACATTTTATGACATGTGGATCGATATATATATATATATGGATTTACATTTCTGGATCTTTGTGTACATGTGTGATGTGTTTGATGATTTTTAATGTTTTATGATGTCTAATCTATATGTTGTGATAGACTTCTGATGGTTTATGTGTGTGTAAAGGTGTCTTGATGTAATATATTCCAATCTAGTATAATGTTAGCCATGTTATCTGCTATTTGATTGAATTGTCTTGGGATATGTGTAAATGTAATGGAATCAAAATGTCAAGATAAAAGTCTAACCTGAAAGTATTTGCGAAAGAGGCAAGGATCATGGGCACGGTAGACATTGTTGAGTTGGAGGACGACAAGTTGGGAAAAACGATGCTTAGGTGACGAATATGATGATGATTGGCCTCAATGAGCAGACCAATGATGGCGGTGTACTCTTCTTGATTGATAGTGGCTGAGCCTAAGCATATGCCGCTGGTGTGGAGCAGGTCATGTGAGGGCAAATAGAGGGCCCAAGCAGCCAAAGTGAGATTCTGTGTCCAGTGGCTAGCTCCATCGGCATAACTGATGTAGTAGGCCGATGGAGGTGTCATCTGTCAATAACACGAGTGATATATTAGATGAGAGGTACGGAAAAAAGATTAAAAATACTACAAAAAGAAATAACCTAGTGTAGAATGACTATGCTCAGGTGTAAAATTTCTTTAAGTACAGCCCGTTGATGGGTTCTTTGAGAGGGTGGCCCTCGGGGGAAGCCAGAATGTATGCACCTTTAGTGAGGCAATGTTGGATGATATAAGGTCCATGCCATAGTGACTTGAACTTGCCATGGCTGAGGGTATCGTGAGCGATATCATAAGAAAGGATGAGGTCACCTTCATGAAATGAACGAAGGTTGACATGGCGATCAAAGTTGGATTTTGACCATTTTTTGGCTACCTCATTGTTTTGTATTGAAAATCGATGATCTTCATCCAAGGATTCTAAGCATAGAAAACGCTGCTCCATTAGGGCAGTGCTAGGTAATAGCTCAATTGTAGTGCGTAAGGTGGGAATTTTCCATTGAATAGGGAGACTGGCTTTGACCCCATGGACTAGATGAAAAGGTGTGAAACCAGTGGAAGTTTTCATGACCGTACGGTAAGCCCATAGTGCGGAAAATAACATATGATGCCAATTGGTCTTCTATTTGTTAACTGTGCATTGCAACATGGTTTTGAGGACCTTGTTAACTACTTCAACCTATCCGTTGGACTGAGGGTAGTATGGTGAGGCGAACTCGTGGGAGAAGCCTAACCTGGATGAGAGTTCGACAAAAATCTCATTCTCTAAGTGTTTCCCATGATCAAAGACTAGTTGGAGTGGAACTCCAAAGAGGGATATGACATGGTTAAAGAAAAAATGTGTTGCTGTGTCAACAGTGTTGTTGAAGGTAGGCATGGCTTCATCCCAATTTGTGAAGTAATCGACGAAAACAACAATGTATTTGTGTCCATTGTTGGATGGAGGGTTGCAATTCATGAAGTCGATGCCCCATTTACAAAAGGGGCCTACAGTAATGACTAGATGTAGAAGAGCATGTGATGCTCGTGCTTTTTTGGCATAAAGCTGGCATTTATCACATCACTTCACAGCATGAATGAAATTGTGAAATAATGTAGGCCAAAAGTAACCTACGCGAATGATTTTCTAAGTGGTGGACATCCCTGAGAGGTGGCCTCCACAAGCATCGTTGTGGCAGTCGTTCAAGACTCTATCGGCCTCGTCAATAGTCAAGCATCAACGGAGTATGGTGTTGACCCCTTGACGATATAAGATATCTTTGATGAGGATGTAGCGGGGGCCCTGATGGAGAATACATCGACGATAATCTCGTGAGAGGTGGTTACCGAAGTTTTGGGTTAGGAGGTAGATGAGGAGGTCGTCGTACCAGGGATCATCCAATGAGATGTAAAAGAGATGTTCGTCAGGAAAGTCAGTATTGACAGGGGTATTGGTGGTATCTATGGGAAAAGCTATGATGATTTCGGTGAGGGCGAGGGCTTTCTTTTTCTTGGGTGTCGAAAATTCGAGATCGTATTCCTGAAGGATGACAATCCATCGAGAAAATTTACCATTAATTTGTCAACGACTGAGCAAGTAATGCATGGAGTTGGAATCTGCTATGAATTTGGTTGTTCAAAGTAGAACGTAATGTCACAGTTTCTAGACTACAAGAACGACTGCAAGGGCTAGTTTCTCTTGGTGATTGTATTTCAAGGGTGTCCCTAAGAGGTTTTTACTAATGTAGTAAATGACATGTTCATGATCATCATCCCTTATTTGAATGAGAAATCCTGCTACTGAGATGGGTGAGGTTGATATGTAGAGGATATAGTCGCGGTTGTAGTTGGGTGGACTAATCAAAGGGGCATTGGAGAGTGTCATTTTAAGATCATCAAAAGCAGTTTGGGCATGTTCATCCCAGTGGAATGGTATGTTGTGGTCTAGTAAGCGAAGGAATTTGTGGGCTCGAGTGGCGTAGTCTAGGACAAATCACCGTAAAAAGTTAGCTTTTCCTTGTAGGCTCTGTAGTTGGTGCAAATTCCAAGGAGGGGGAATTTCCGTGATAGCTTGGACCTTGAGGGGATCCACAGTAATACAACTCTGGGAAACAATGAACCTAAGAAGGCGACCGACAGTGATGCAGAAAACACACTTGAGGGGGTTCAAGTGGATGTTGTATTGACGACACATTTGGAAGATGATTCGTAAATCATCAAGATGTCGAGTGCATTTTTTGGATCGAGTTGTGAGGTCATCCAAGTATGCGAGGATGATATGAGACAGATCATGAAAGATATATGTCATAGCCCGTTGGAAAGTTGCACCAGCGTTCTTGAGGCCAAAAGGCATGACACGATATGAAAAAGTACCCCAAGGGGTGGTAAATGCGGTTTTGTATTGATCAAATGGATGGATTTGGATTTGGTTATAACCAGAGAAACCATCCATGAAGGATAGAGCCTCGTGGCCTACGCAGTTGCTGATAATTTGATCGATGAAAGGTGTTGGAAAGTTGTCTTTGGGACAAGCATGATTGAGATCGTGAAAGTCTGTACATACATGGATGGTGCCCTGTTTTTTGTTAACAGGAATAGGGTTGGAGACCCATGACATATAGGTGATGGGGTATATGAATCCTGCAACGCTTAATTTTTCAATCTCGGCTTTGATGGTCGCTTCTTTGGATGGGTGTAGTGGTCATTGTTTTTGGCAGAAAGGTGTGATATCAGGCCAAGTGTCTATCCAATGTTCGACGATAGAGGGGTCAAGGCCGGGCATCTCTGTGTATGACTAGGCAAAAATGTCCCAGTATTCCTGGAAGAGAGTTTTGTAGGAAGTAATTTCTTCAGGAGTGCATGTGGCACCAATGGTGATTTCCTCGATGACTCCATTTTTTATGGATATATTGATTTTGATGGTGGGGGAAATGTTGGCCATATTGCCTTCTTCAAAAGCATCAAGGGCAAGGATAGGGTTGTTGAACCAGTCGATATGCCCTAATGGGATAAAATCCTTGGTTTCGACTGCGTATATGGGGTGTTGCTTAGGAGGTGTGAAGGCTTCCTTTGAAAGGAAGAGCGCTCTGTGGTGTAGTGCATCCCATGGGTAGTCGGGGTGGTTAATTCCTCAAGTATGTCCTCATCACAGTGGAATTGGCGGGAATACAAGGGATCTAAAATAGTGATATTGGTGATGGTCACCGTGTGGTTGTCTTCTGGTGACGAAGAAACACGGGGAGTGACACAAGGAGATTGCGATGGTTCGCTCAACATAAACCAAATATCGAGATACTAAGGGTTAAAAATGGTAGTCGGGCATAAAAATTCCATGGGGAAATGGACGAGAGAATTGGGGGGAATTGGGGGTAAATCCTCGTATAAATCATCCAAGAACCATGGACGAGTAGGGAGTGTCACGTGCTCAGGAGAAAAGATATGAATAACCTCTGGAGATGGAGTAGGAGTAATCATTGATTCCATTGACACTGGAGGAGGTGTAGGGTTTTGAATAAGGGCCATTTGGCGATGCCTATATTCAATGATCATAGGACATTGATATGTGAAATGATCAAGTGATTCACATAGGGTGCAAGGACACCTCATACGTTCATTGGTTGAAGTCATGACATAATGGATGTCAGTGACGTTTGGTGAGGATGATGTAGGTGGGTTGGGTTCTTGCTGGAAGCTCTGGCTTACTGCTATTAATGTCTGTCGGAATTGAGGTAGTGTTGGGCAATGGTGTGTATAATGGCCATATTCTGCACATATGGTGCAAGCGAATTTGTTTCACAGTCCTTTGCTACTTATGTTAGGGGAGGTAACGACAGTGCATGATGAAGCGACGAGTGGTGATGGTGTTTGATTGAGTTGAATTAGGTTATGTAACTCAGGTAGAGATGGACATTTGTTGGTAGGGTGTCCATCTTTCTCACATAGTGCACAAGGAGGTTGGACACGTGGGGGTAGGGGAGCGGTAGGCTCTTTCTTTTTATGTCTGCCCCTAGATGTAGCAGCGGTGGTAGTGATTGGGGATGTTGGTGGTGTTGTGGGAGTAGGTACTAGCATCTGCATCGGAAATCCTTTGGTTTGAGGAGGGAGGGATGGTTGAGGGACCATGGCGGGGGGATGTAGATACCAAACTGGAATTGCCAGCACCATATTGGGAAGGGTAAGCGTTGCGGCTGCTTGGAAATCTTGTACGCCTGGTGGAGGGTAAAAGAAGCGGATTTGAGTGATGGCTTGGGGAACTGTCTCCCAGACCGGGATATGGCCTTGGGGTGAGGTGAAATCGTGAACTAGTAGAGTTGACGAGTTCTCAGGAGATTTTGGAGGGAGGAGTTCTGTGACTAGTGGGACGTCAGATACAAGAGGAACCTCACTGGGAGGAAGGGTATCCTCAATGTCAATTCCCTTGGATGAGACAACACATACCTGATTGGAATGGTGAATGAGCGGTGGTGCACAATGATAAGTTCCTAACAAGGATGGGTCTTTGAAAATTCTGGGGGCATCTCAATGAGTGGGTACGTATAGGGATTAGTGTGGACAAAAGGGAGGATATTATTGATATTGGCAGAAGGGTTAGGCTCATAATGTGAAACCTGATCGATGGTAATGATCTTCCCATTATGGGGGAACATCATGGTTTGAAATACAGAAGAAGCAACTGCCTTCATAGCATACATGTAGCTACGACCGAACAAGATATTGTAATCGAGTGGGGCATCAATAACCTCGATATCAATGAGAATGATTTTCCCCCAAGTTCTACAGGGACATTTTTGAAGAGCCCTTCGAGAGAAGATGGTCGTCCGTCATAAGCTCTTAAGGTGATGGCAGATGGTATGAGTTTGGGGGAACCAAGTTTCTACCATACAGATTTGGACATGATGCATGTGGACGCACCTTCGTCAATGATGCATCGAGGGACTGTAATGTTCCAAATTTTAACTCGTATTTGAAAAGAAATAAGAGTGGGGAGGCGAGGTTCTCTGCTATCGAGATCAAATGTGACGAGTCAATTATCTGCAGGGTTGACTTCCCCTAGGGAGAAGAGTAATGATTTTCGTTGAGTGGGACAAGTTTGAAGGATTTCTAAGACTGACATAGCAGCAGGAGAATATGCCAAGTCATCAACCAAACTGTAATTATGAGCTACCCTAGCCTGAGGGTTGTGGACATTCCTACGTAATGGTATGCCAGGAATACAGAGAGGGAGTTTAGTATTAGGGAGAGGAATCGTTAAAGGGGGGATAGTTACGAATGGGGTGCTTTCGAGGTGGTGGGAGCAGACTTAGGGGTTGTGCTGTATTGACAACTACGTGTTTGTAGAATAACTTCTTCTTCTCCAGTAAGGAGGATAGTGCGATCTACAGGATTGCCTGGATTGGGATACTGTCCCATCTGAGGTAGGGAAGGTTGCACGTCTTGGTGAGTATTCATCACTCCTTGGTGTGGAATGGGGTTCTGCAACACGGCTGGGGGTGGTTGTTGCACGTATTTTTGTGGGACCTACTGAAGGGCAGGCAGTGCTGGAGGATGTGGTCCATTCACAAAGTCTTTCATCTATTTAAAGTCAGTGATTTGGGGGCAATGATGAGTATAGTGACCGAACTCACCACAAAGGGCACAAGGATAGTTTGTTCAGAGATTGTTTTTATTCTTCCCTTGACATCTTTTATTGTTGTCCCCCTGGGGGTTCTGAGTCCCTTGAGTCTGGTTGCCTCCAGTAGGTTGGTTTTGTTGGGGGTGATTTCCGCCTTGGCCTGGGTTATTATTGTTCTGATTTTTCCCTTTCTTTTTGGCATTATTTGATTGATGGGGTGGATTTTTTGTGTTCAGTTGTTCGAAATTTTGATATTGTTGAATGGGAGAGGGTTGAAAAAAATTAACCCCAGTGTGTGGGTGTCCTTGTGGTGGAGCCATGGGATGGGGAGGGCCAAGAAATGGAAAGTACATATTATGTTTTGGTAATGATCTGTAAGGTGCATAGGAAGGCGTGATGCTTTCCCTAGTACTTAGGGTATAAGCTGAGGTAGAGGGGGTACTAGAACTTGTTTGGATAGGTGGGCATATTGTGGGTGTCGACGATGGCCCACTGATGGGTGGAGGAAGGGAAACAGGGTATGGTTGTTGATAAGGGGGCAGAGGATAATAAGGGAGTCTTCCATAGACCGGTGGATATTGAGGTGTGCCATACAGTGGTGGTTGTTGGGGTTGTGGATTGTGGTGTGTGGTGTTACCAATCAATCTGTCTGTTGAGTGAGACATCCGAGGTTTGTCTTGGCCAAATGGCACGGGTCTTGGGAGATCAGGAAGTACCATGTACAAGTATCTTGATTGTGAATAGATGAGGTCATATTGTTGAGCCTTATTGATGGCTTCTTCTTCTGATTGAGGGAATGTGGAAGCCACATCTTTACCGAGGAGAGAGACAAGTGATCTAAAAAACCAATCAAGACATTGTTGTTTGGTGGTTTCTGCTTTGCATAAACTACATCATCGATGCCATTCGTGAATGTGATCAGCGATATGTGTGGCTGAGGTTTGTTTAAAATCAGAGAGTAGTTCCAGACCATTTCCATGGTGAATTGATAATTGGAAGAAGGTCAAAAATGCTTTGGCTAAGGACTCAAAAGTCACATGGGACCCTGAATTTTTGTCTACATACCACTTGGCTGATGGGCCAGTGAGTGTGCGTTGAAATAATCGTAGTCGGATGGAATCGTCCATGATTTTGTTAGAAGAGCACCATAAGTGGAAAGTCATGACATGGTTGGCAGGGTCGCCTCCTACCTTTCCTTCAAACTTAGGGATGTCTAAAGGTAGTTTGGTAGGCATTGCGGATCATGTGGCGTCATGCAATATAGGATCATTTGTGAGTTTTCTTAGATCCGGTATGTTGAGAGAAGCCAAATATGGCATTTGAAGTGGTGGTGGAGGGTTAGTTCCATCCATGGTGTGAGTGTTTTGTAAACCTGATCCTTGAGGGGGACTAGGTGGGTTTGTACTTCCCCCTTGAGGAGAAGTTGGCCCCCTGCTTCCGTGTAAAGGAGAGTGGGTGGGTGTTTGACCTTGGGAAGTGGACCCAAGTAAATTGGAACCAAGCAAAGTTGATCCTAAGACAGTGGCACTCACAGGGGTGTGATAAGGTGAGGTCGGTGAGTTGGCTAGACTAGGAACTACTCCTAAAATAGGAGGAAGATTTAGCAAGCATCTAGAATGATGGGGGTTTTGTGGGTCCCCTATGGTGTCTAACTAGCTAAGTGGATGTGTGCAAATGGTGATGAGATAAAAATAAATGAACAAGAGATTTTGTTGTAATTTTTGGACCTTCACAACGTATTTCACAATTACATATAATCACAAGGATGTCATACATAAAGAATTTTATAAAGAAACATATATGTGGGTAGGTGGATTTTGTCTGCGTGGGAGAAAAAAGAAAACAAATGCTCGTGTCCTAAAATATGTAACGTCCTTCCTCTCAAATAGCACTAGACCTTCCAATAGCACACAAAAGTGGGGTCTGAAGCCACTGAAAGAGGAACTAGTGAAGGATGAAGTAATCAGTTATAATGAGGGGTAGAGGGTGCATATCCTGCAAGAACTGGCGATATTTCCCAATAGCCACACAAAATCCGATCAAGGTGCAATTGCAACCCACAATTTCCACTTGGATAGATGTCCTAAAATTTGGTCACTAGGTACCTCGTTCAAAGTGCGGCATTTAGATTTTCGGCCTCAGAAATGGGTCACAGTCTGGATCTCATCCAAGAGGTGGGTGCCTCAAGGGGGGATGCACAGAACAACCGGACCTTGGCCTTCAACCCTTCACGAGTATCTCCCTGCCTTATGGTGTAGGAACACTTGACTTGGAGGATTTTGAAAGTTCCCTATTTGTCAACCTCTACTGTTTTGACAATGTGAGAACCAAATAATGGGGAGTTTTTTGGATGTCTATCCCCGAGATCCTACCTAGACTAAAAAATTCTTTTGGCACCTCCTGTGGAGGAAAACTTAGTGAGTTTTTAGAAAATTTTAGATGTGTTTGTGTGAGATATTGGGGGTGTGAGCCAATCTCGTTGAATTTAAGTGGGAGTGGATAGTTTTGTCAAGAAAAAAGGGTGGGGCATTTCAGAATCCCATTGGAAGAAACTTACTTCAACCTCCATGTTTTCTGGATAAAACTATGTGAGTGATTGGTGAACTTTGTGTGTGAACAAGTGAAAGTGTGGCAATTTTTAATAATTTAGGTGTCACCTTACCGCATGTGGACTTCGCTTGGTCCTTACAAGTGTTGATTACCTAAGTTACTAAGTGTCATTGGTACAGCCTTGTGGAATTTTAAAGTCCCTAGGAAACTAGCATGTGGACATGTGGGTCCTTACTATTCCTTTAACTCCCTATTGTGGTTTAATCTAAGAAAGCTTTGAAACTATCCTAGCTTGTGCACATGTGGACATATATGGGCTTGTTACAAAACCTTTAAACTTCCCTAATGAGTTAATCTAAAAAAGTAAATTTCAACACTATCCTAACTTTGTAGCATGTGGGCATGTATGGGCCCTTACAAGTTTAAGGTGTGTTTGAAAAATAAAATAAGAGGAGTCCTGAGGGGGTGTTGTCCTCTCCTAAAGATTTTGTCTTTTTAAGGGAGATGAAATTTTCCCTCAACCTCTTTTTGATTCTCAAGATTGCTTTGGAGCACGAGAGAAGAGCATACTCAACGATTGATATCCAATTTCTGGTCCCAATTAAAGTTTTATATGTGATTTGAAAATGATTCCAACTTATATTCTTAGTCAAAGCAAGCCATCCATGTGGCAAAATAAAAGCAAAAAGAGGAAATAATGATTTTAACCCCCCTAAGTGCCTATGTTTTGACTAATCCCTTTATATGGAGAGGGAACTAAGTGTGGTGTTGGTTACAATATGCATGAAATCAATTTTAAAGAAGGATGTGCGCCTTCCACGGATCACAAAGGTCTTACAATGTGTATTTTTTGCACAGGTGCACGGGCCTCAGAGTAGACAGAGGCATTGTGAGTGCTAGTGTGCAAACTATGAGAGTTTTATGGGTGTAGGTGTGCAGAGGGCGCTAAGTAATACAATGTTTTTGGAAAACGTGTGCACGAGGCATGTCTGTGGGCCGATAAACCCGCACACTCTTGTCACACGGTCGTGAAGAAAATTATGGATGAAATTCTTCCAACTCAGCTTTGAATTTGACTTTTTGTAGGTCAGCTTGGGCCGGTTATGGTACCTGCAAGTTAAACAAACAGACAGAAGAGCTAAAATAACCCAAAGGGGTAGGAAATGGATACCTCTCCCCAGTGGAGTCGCCAATATATTGCGTCTCTTTTGTCACTTGAGTGAGAAAATTAGAGATGCTTACAAGCCCAGTTGAGTTAGCTAGGCAAGATAGAAATAGAGGAAAGGGTTAGAAATATAAAACAATCAAGATAAGAAAAAACTAAACTAATAACAATAAAAGGAATTAAACTAGAGTGCATAAGATCATTAGAACAAGAAAGAAACAAGATTCATGCCACCAATGGAAAGCAGTATATTAGTGGAAGTCAAACACCGAAGAGAAAGTGAGACTTTGGGTTCCCTCTTCCTCCAAGAGAGGGCTCTTGAACCCCCAAGATTGAGCTCTTCTTACAACTTGAAAACTTGAAAGAAATGGTGAAAGAATTCCAAGCGCATTCACTCAAGAGGTCATGTGAATAGCTCCAATGAAATGATGCTTGTATGCTCTTGACAAGGAAAGAGGATCTTCCAAGACAATATAGGCAGCATAACAATACAAATGAATTCCTTGAAAATGTAGTGCATCCATGGCCTCTTTTTATAGCATAACTTTGAGGCATTGTGCAACCATCTTTTAGTGTGAAAAGGGGTTGTTTAGGCACCTTTAGGTCTTTGACTAGCCACCTAACCAGATCTGGCCGAGATTTGGATGTCAAATCGACTTGGAAGGTGAACCAGAAGTGGGTGGGAGGCTGAACAACATCATAAATGTGGTGTTCTCAGGTGTGTGCGGCTTTTAGCATCCACAGTCGTGCATCGTGTGCATGTGCACTTTTCCTGTGTTTCTTGATGGCGCATGTGCATGCGCACCCTATATAGTCATAGCGCATCTGAATTTTATAACTGGTTGTATAGTTTTGGACCTTTTGGAAATGCTTTTTGGTACATTTGGTCCATGGGTGAACTAATAGCTGCTTTGGAGATGCTTGATTCCTGTAACCATTTGCAGACGAAATTTTAGTGATAACACCTTCTCTCACACATCTCAAGGTATTTGGCTGTGATGCATATGTTCATGTTCCAAAGGAAAATAGGAGTAAGCTAGATAAGAAGGCCGAAAAGTGTATCTTTATTGGATATAAAGATGGTCTCAAAGGTTATAAGCTTTGGAACCCAGAAAGTAAGAAGGTTGTGTATAGCCGAGATGTGGTATTTAGAGAAATGAAGGTTGTTGTTAAACAAGAGGTTTTACCAAGTAAGGAAGAACCAGAGAAAATAGAGTTTGATTTAAAAGATGATGAGTCAGACTCTACAGAAGAACAAGAATCAGAAGAAGAAGATCCTCATACTCTGGTATTGAGGATATCGGTTCAAGAAATAAGGCTACTGGAAAGGTATACTCCATCTAATTTCCATTCAAATTTTGCTTTGTCTATTACTGATGATGATCCTAGAACTATCAAGGAGGTAGTGGATTCAGAGGATGCAAATCTCTGGAAAAGGGCCATGGACAAAGAAATGACATATTTGGATAAGAATGAGGCTTGGGATCTAGTGGAGTTTCCAACTGGAAGAAATCCCATTGGCAGAAAATGGGTATTTAAAAAGAAGCTGAATGCATAAGGAAAAGTGGATAAATACAAAGTTTAGTTAGTAGAAAAGGGTTATTCCCAGGTTGAGGGAATTGATTTTTATGAGATTTTTTCTCCTGTTGCCAAGTTAACCTATATAAGATTTATGTTATCTATTGTTGTTGCATTTGATTTTGAAATAGAACAAATGTATGTGAAGACAACATTCCTACATGGGGATCTGGAAGAAGAAATCTATATGAAGCAACTAGAAGGTTATATTGTGAAAGGAAAGAAGGAGCTAGTATGCAAGTTGAAAAAGTCCCTGTATGGTTTAAAACAATCACCAAGGATGTGGTATCAAAAATTTGATACTTATATGTTGGTACTTGGCTTCACAAGAAGCAAAGAGGATAACTATGTGTATTTTAAATTAATTGGTGATCATTTGACTTATTTGGTCTTGTATGTGGATGACATGTTGCTGATAGGAAACAACAAGGAGATTATCCAGGATGTGAAAACTTAGTTGTCCTCTAAATTTGACATGAAGGATCTCGGTGCT
>JASDQU010103060.1:244999-261495 GCA_032191745.1 Picea mariana | reverse complement strand
GTTGGAGAGCATGTTCTTTTAAAAGTGAAGCCCAAGAAGAGCTCATTGAAGTTGGGTAGATGTACAAAACTAGTAGCCAGATTATGTGGTCCATTTGAGATATTGGACATAATAGTGCTAGTTGCATACATGCTTGCATTGCCTGCTTCCATGAATGTGCATCATGTATTTCATGTCTCTTTGTTGAAAAAGTACGTACATGATCCTAACCATGTTATTGATTGGCATTTGATCCAAGTAGAGTCAGAGGGAGACTTTCAGGTCCAGTCGGTGAACATATTGGATATAAAAGTCAAAATGCTATGGAATCGAGTAATATAACTGGTAAAAGTTCAATGGACCTGCTACGGTTCTGAAAATGCTACTTGGGAGCATGAAAATGCCATGCGGACAAAGTTCCTGTGACTTTTTGAATAAAATTTGAAATTTTGATTTATGTTTTGTATATGCACTGAGGACAGTGTCAAAATAAGGGGGAGGCGAATGTAATACCCCAGTTTTGATTCCCCATATTAAATAATGTATTTTGTTTATTTGATGAAATGACATAGTGTTCAAACAATTAAAAGAAGCCAACATGCCTAGAAAATGTAATGTTTTGATCATTAATAGTAATAAAATACATCATTGGTTGCTAGACGGACAAGGACAAGAGTTATAGGGGGCTATGATTCCACAAAAGAGGGGGCTTAAGGAGCCAAGTCTTTTATTATATTTTATTTGTCCATAATTTCCTTAATTGAGAGAAGTGGTTACATGAGCTTCTTGGGGAAGGGCATGTGGTTCTTGATTTCCAAGTAAATATATAAACCCATCTTGTGGGTTGTTTGGGGTTTTTTCTCGATTCACACTTTCACTCTTTCATTCATTGTTGCTTAATTATCATTCCTCATTCATTCTTGTTCTTGGATTGGGACACGAGGGGGGGGGAATTGTTGAGGAAGAAGCCATTGTTTGCTAGCTTTAGTAATGATTGGTGTATTCCAACCATGAATTTGTGCCTGCATGCATGAGATGCATTGGTATGTACTAGATTTCATTCACAGTTGCGAGTCCTGAGAGTCCTATCATGGAGATTCTTGACCAGATGCACTAGATCCCTGGAAGGAGGTGGACATCCTGAGGGACTGCGTGGAAGAGAAGGGGGTCCATTCTCTTGGGTTGTGTAGGCTGGAGAGAAGAGAGCAAGTGTACTTTGCATTGTTGTGTGTTGAGAAATCCATGAGAGCTTGAGTGTTGACTAGTTTGGGAAGATGAGTGAAACCCTGGAACCGTCCTTATGGATTCATAACCCTGGCTCAGGGGTGACTTGCTATTGAGATTTAGAATAACAATGTCTATGGTTGGATGGAACATCCTTGGTTTGCAACCAGTTGGTGATTGGTTTTAATAAAGATAAGTGCTCTTGTTATGTGTTTCTCTACTTGTGTGTTTATTTCCGTTGTATATTAATTATTATATATGAGATTCATTTTTATAATATGCTTGCTTACTGATTATTGTTGTGCATGGCATATTTTCCATTTCTTTTACGATGTAGTATGAATCTTGATGATTGCATGTGAGTCTTTCATGCTTCTTTATTAATTAAATGCTATTATAAATTCGAAATCAGTTTTGAAGTGTTTAATTTGAAGTAGCATGGCCAACATGTGGGTGGCTAGGTATGTTACAAAATCTAAGGTCCAAGGCTTTTTAACTTTGTGTTTATTGAATATCCATGTTCTTACCATGGCTTAAGGGATATGGAATGGTTATTTATAATATGTTGTTCATTAATATAATAAATATTAGTTATGTTTTTTTGGCAATGATCCAAATTCAATGATATTTTAAGTTGAATTTAACAAAGAGTTTAAATACAATTTGGGATTTCAAAATGATTCTTTTACATTTGATGGTTCTTGAAGCACAATTATTTTTATGATGAAAAATAATTCCATTCTTAATTTTTAATTGGAAGGTTCAAATTGGACAATAAGATAAGATAATTTTATTAATGTCCAACGAATGACCACAAAAGTAGGTCAATGGGACTGAAAGCTACAACAAGTATGCATAAAACATGGGAGTGCAATCACAACTCCTAGATAATGCTGAAAATAACATAAAGAAAGAAACCCAAAGTAGTGTAGCCTTAGAAAGTATATAACCATGACAAATGTACGGTGATCCAAAATATAAGTGAGTATGCCCAACTCAAAAGTTTGTCAAGACAAAGAGAGAGAAAGTGAGAGAGATGTCTGACGATGAGGCTGTTAAGGTCTCCTGAATCGGATAGTCGAGGGCAAGGAGGGAGAATTGGGCACTGACTCGCTATCGGAGTCCTCAAGAACTATCAGGGGGTTCAGTTGTATGATCCCGTGGGGGATGTAGGAGCAGGGGATACTCCTAGAATCTGAGGCCGAAAGAAAGAAACTATAGATAGATCTCTGGTAGCTCATCTGAATCGAGGATGTGGTATGATGAACATGAGGAACCCTGCTCTAAATCCGTCTGGAGCTAATCCATCTAACTCTTTGAGGATGCATGGACTGATGTACCATTTGACACCTCCAAACCAATCTCGATGATAACAATCTGTCTCCCCGAGGGGGATGCTAGGGAGATACTCGAGGTCTCACCAATATACTGTCCAGTGCACTTTGGGACTCAGCCTGCCGCTTGTTGCTCCGATCTGATGCGTTAGCATGAAAGTATGTGGTGATCATCTTGGTCATCCCACGACGGGGCGTGGTGTGTAGGAACTCAAATCCGTGGATGAAGAACTCCCTGATGAAGAGGGATAACAATCTCTAGTCTTGGTATTGGAAGAAAGTAGAGAGTGAGCCCCCTGAGTCCCTATATAGGCAATGATAACATCATTTGATATCATAATATATGGGACACCTAATGATGAGGTACATCTCTGTCTTGCATGACTGTAAGTGACACATCTAACATAACCTATAAGACCATGGTATATGGTGGCCTGTCTCAATCCATAATCTTTTAAACCAAACAATTTAAATTTACGATTATTAAGCATCTATGTGCTCACCTTTTTTTTTGTAAATAAAAAAAAGTGGATCCTTGTATTATATCATCAGTTTATAGCTGTAAGTCGTTTGGCAACCACCTGTCTTGCCACAGAAGGGAAACCAGGACAGGTGGCTCCAAGCGATGATAATTCTATCATGGTTGTTGAATTGTTTGCAAAATTGTACAAAAAACCAACTTGCTAGCCTAGGGCGTGCTTCATCCAGAGCCGCCATTACTATGCTAACTATACAACTGTAAAAAAGATTTGAAACTATAATTGATAGAAAATAGAGTCTGGGGTGGGCTGCTTCAAGCCAAAGGGGAACCTGGGTGTCCATTGGAAGTGAAGGTCGGGACAAACTTCTGCTTGCAAGTGGGGCAACTTGCAGACTTTGGGGCATCTGAGAAGGCCTCATATAGAAAATCCAAACGTTGGTTGATGATCCTTTGTCCTTGCGCCTGCTTGTCCTGTCGTTGCTGATATCAAAAAGAAGTTCAAGGTGCTCCACGACCAGATAATGGATGTTCTCTCCGCCTTCATAAACTTGCCATCTGGGAGGAATCTCCTCCTCTACAATGCAACCACCTTCCCACCGACGAGGCTGAAAGTCGGGGACGGAGGAAGAATCTTCCTTAAGCTCCAGGCTTGGGCCTGGTTGAGAAGAAGAGGGTGGCCCTGTATGCTTAAGAGGAGGTGGAGCCTCCTCTTTCTCCAAGTTGAGGCTCGGAGGAATCTTTGCCCTTGAAGCGATGGCTGGTGAGAGAAGAGGCAACAATTGAGAATGCATGGTGGGGGACGGGGTCTCCTCCTTTGGAGTGCACAGGGAGGCCTAGGTCTTGGGAGATGAAATTTCCAATTTTGGGGTGTGCATGGTGGTCTGGGGGCTGCTGGTGTGAGTGCAGGGACGACTGAAGTGATAAATTAGAGCTCGTTGGGCAGTTGTGAGTCGATTGTCACGGGTGTAGGCATTTTTGTTTTTGCTTGCTCGCCTGGGCTTGCCTCTATCCCGTGGCATGGTGGAAAAAAGCACAGGGGTGGTGGAGGGGCAATGGTGGTCTGGGTGGGCGCGAAGAGCACGCAGAGAGCAAGTGGATGAGTCGGGAGGGCCAAGAGACATAGTGTTGGAATAGATGCTAGCGACGAGCAGGAGAACGAGTGCACCATGGACAAATTTAACACCGCTGAGGGCCATTGAAACCTCTCCCATCGCCATTGAAGGTTGACAGGACTGGTTCAAGCTCTTAGTACCTGTGGTATGGCTGGAGCGCTCATCCGGGCGCACTGAGTTAAATGCCATCAGAGTTTAATGCATGGGGAGTTATATCCTTGGGGGTGGTGGCCCGAGACATTAAATCTCTTCTCCATCTGTCCCGTCTAGGTGTCCTCCCGCTTTGGCCTCGTGTCACCCCATCCGGGTGATCTATGTGCTCACCTTAACTTACACTTAATTTAATGATAATTTAAATTGAATTTAACAAAGAGTTTAATTACAATTTGGGATCTCAAAATGATTCTTTTACATTCGATGGTTCTTGAAGCACACTTATTTTTATGATGAAGAATAATCTCCATTCTTGACTTTGAATTGGAAGGTTCAAATTGGACAATATAATTTTCTTTTGAATAAAAATCAACATTTTCACTATAACTTAGATCTATTAGTCTTTTAAACCAAACTATCTAAATTTACTATTATTAAGTATCTATGTTTTTTTTCCAARRAAATCCTAGCGGAAAACCCTCTGAGTACTTCCCCATGATCAATGGATGGTAAATGGGGTACTTCCCCATGATCCATGGATGGTAAACATGATGACTCTGATTATAGAGCCTCACCCCGAGGGGATCAAGAGAGTCGAACCCATAACCTCCCCAACTGATCGTTGGGAGAGATCTCACGTCTGGCTCAAGACCGCTTAAACTAACCCTCAGAGCTATTATTAAACATCTATGTGCTCACCTTGACTTACCTCGACTTACTCTTAATGTTTACTAATAATTTTTTAATCATCAATATAACATTAAATTCAGTTATTATTTTTAGATCGTTAAGATATGAATATATATGAAGATATACAATGGCTCTTTGATGTGATTATAAAACATCCACATTGTCACTATGACTTATACATTTTCCGTGTAACTTACGCCCACTGCTAACTTATAGTTTTTGACTCATTAGTATATACATTGAATATTCATTAATATATGAATATTGATGAAGATATACAGAATATACAGTGGGCAAGGCTTCTTTTGGTGTAATTTTCCATTGGGGACAGAGGTCCTCTAAAGTAGGGAATAAGTTATATCTATATATTGATGAAGATATACAGTGGGCAAGGCTTCTTTTGCTGTAATTTTCATTGGGGACAGAGGTCCTCTAAAGTAGGGAATAAGTTATATCTTTTGAGGAGGAGCTTTCCGTGCTAGACTTTTGTGTGACATCCTATCCTTTTCAATGACCCTTTTGCTGGTGGAAGTGTGTGAACAAAAGATTTTGGCTGTAAACATTATTAATTAAAAATTCAATAAAATACATCATTATGGAAAATAAAATGTATTTATTATTATCATTATACAACAAACTAAAATATAAGGGCTCTAGGCGGCGAGGGGTGGGACAATTTGGCGACGAGTTAAATAAAAAATAGGTCTCTAATTAGGTTTAGCGGGGAACCCGCCAACATTAGCTGCGGCGGGAGGAGCCTCCACTATGTGTATTTGACTGTTTCTTTCGTGGGTAACCGCTATATTTGGAGGCGATTTCGTTACTTTTTCTAAATTGGCGGCTGGTAGTGCCAGGTTTGGCGCATTTATGACCCTCATCTCGCGCCTCGGGAGGTTAACTTCGTAGCCATTTTTCGCAAGGGCGCTTAAGTTAGCGGAGACGACAGCAAACCAACAAACCCACCCCTTGGATTAACGAATTAGGGCTGGAGTTAGCGGTACCCAAGTGCAGAACCTGCGTTAAACTAGAGTAGAGTAGAGCAGCTCCGCCAAATAAAGCAGTTGAGCAGCTAAGTTTATGTGTTAGCCGGACTGCTGCAGCTCTCTGCATTCTCGGAGGTTCAATCAATCCATGCTCCATTCCCTGTGCAGTTTGAAGTCTGAAACCAGCTGTTGAATGTGGGATTGCATAGGGCATTTGGGCACTTGTTCTGCTAGTTTGGAGGGCCTTGGCGGCGCTGTTATGTAGTAAAAACTGATGTGCAAAAGGCCTTAAACTATGCTGCCAATCCTGGATTCTTAGCAGGCTGAAATGGGTTTTCATGGGTTTTGATTAGATGAATAGCAGTTGTAAAATATTGGTCTGTGCTGCTAAATTATGGCCCCTGCACTATCCTCCAGCTATGAATGCCTGTCCCATCTGCTCTGTGGGGAAGATGCCAGCAATGTAGTGGGTTGCTGGGATGAGGATGACAGTAAAATCTTCTGTGRGGAAGAAGAGGGTTTAGGGATTCAGCATTTGCCTGATTTCCCAGTTCCAGATGATGATGAAATAAAGGTCTTAGTGAAGAAGGAATCCCAGTATATGCCAGASAAGTCCTATGTACAGTCGTATCAGAGCCTCGGACTCGATTTCACTGCAAGGCAAAACGCCATCGGATGGATTCTCAAGGTACMTTAATCCATAAATCAGTATCTTCCCCTATGGTTCCTTAATTAATATACCAATATCTTGAAGGTTTCTTCATCAATAAATCAATTTCTTCCCTATGGCTTATAGATGGTTGTGTGCAGGTTCATGGCTATTACAACTTTGGTCCACTGACTGCCTATCTGTCTATAAACTATCTAGATCGGTTTCTATCCAGACATCCACTACCGGTAACATCAGATTGCCCTATGGTATATATATTTGTATTGAATTTGAGTTTGTAATTGCAGTGTTCAGTGGGGTTGATAAAATGGATTGGATTGCTTGCTTCCTGTGAACAGAAAGCGAAGGTCTGGATGCTGCAACTTCTATCTGTGGCTTGCTTGTCTCTTGCTGCTAAAATGGAGGAAACCCAAGTTCCCTTCCTCTTGGACTTGCAGGCCGAAGAGCCCGACTTCATCTTCGAACCCCGGACTATCCAAAGAATGGAGCTTCTGGTTCTCAGCACTCTGGAATGGCGGATGCTGTCTGTTACACCGTTTTCGTTCGTCGATTACTTCCTGCAGGGTGGGGGGAGCAGGAAGCCACCGCCGAGAGCTATGGTGGCGCGAGCCAACGAGCTCATACTCAATACACACACAGGTATCATAAAATTTCTAAAATCCAATGCAATCCAATGCCCACTTGCTTATTTCTGTCCAATAAGATACGCTGTGTGTTTCATTCAGATAACAATTGTGAGACARGTGGTTCATAATGCATTATCAGAATCGATATCTCTGCCAATCCAAAAGTTAGTTGTGGGTTCCTAGTTATACCATCCTTCCTCGCTTTGGTATTAACATTGTCATCGCTAACGCTTTGCCAAGCTAGTTTTCTGTTGCAAGTTATAGTACCCTTCCTCACTCTAGTATCAACATCTGCAGTGTCATTGTCATCGCCATCGCTAACAGCTTTGATGCCTTTGCCATTTTGAAATCTGGATTTGAGTTGCAATATAGCATCTTTTTACACTCTCGTAGTAACATTGCCAATCCCCAATTACATTGCTCATCCTTAACAACTTCGATGCTTTGTCAATCCAAAAACTCTGGCTTTAGGGTGCACGTTATAGCATCCTTTCTCACTCTGTTATTAACTTTGGTATCTGTATCGTCAATAGTTCTTTTGCTTTGCCATTTGAAAGCTGGTTTTAGGGTGCAAGTTATAGCATCTTTCTTCCCTCTGGTATTAACATTGGTATTTTGCATTCCCAACAGTTTTGATGCTTTGCCATTCTGCAAGCTGACTTTAGGGTGAAAGTTATAACCTCCTTCCTTAACATTGCCTGTGCCAACAGCTTTGATGATTTGCAGTTGGATTTAGCGAACAAATTATATCATCCTGCCTAACTCTGGTATTATCATTGCCATCGCCAAAAGCTTTGATGGTTTGTCACTTGAAGTCATTGCCATTGCCAACAGCTTTGATGGTTTGTCATTTGATGCTTTGCAATTGGATTTAGGGAGCAAGTTATAACATTCTTTCTTACTCTGGTATTATCATTGCCTTTGCTGACAGCTTTGATGCTTTGCCCTTCTGAAAGCTAGCTTTGATTTGTGGGTTATAGCATATCCTTCCTCACTCTGATATTAACATTGCCATCACTAAAAACTTTGATGCTTTGCTATCCAAAAACTAAAAACTTTGATGCTTTGCTAATCCAAAAGCTTAGCAAAAAGCTGGCTTTAGGGTACAAGTTTCCTTCCTTTGGTCTTATCATTGCCATTGTTAACAGTGTTGATGCTATTGGGAATCCCAAAATTAGTTTTGTGGGTGCAAGTTTTAGCATTCTTCCTCACTCGGATATTAGTATTGCAATTCCAAACAACTTTGATGTCATGCTTTATGGGCCTCTTTGACTAGTGGGTGTTATCTAACAGTGCTGTGATGGTATTTTGTTCCACATCAATAGACTTATTTTTGCCACTTGATTGAATTGATCTGGTTATGGATTTCCAGTTATCAGAAATTATATTGAGGGTATTGGGTTTTTAAAGATCTGGTTTTGTTTTTGTGATATCTTAACAGTGATGGATTTCCTTGAGCACCGCCCATCCGCCATAGCTGCTGCATCTGTTATCTGTGCAGCCGAGGAGGTTTTACCCCTGGAAGCAGCCCAGTACAAGAAGAGCATCCTCTCCTGCCCGCTTGTAGACAAGGTAAGCACATCAACACCATTTTTCTCCATGCAATCGAGCTCAATCCGAGACCAAGGGGCATGTAATCAACACCACCCATTTGTTATTCTGTTCCTGGGTCTTCAGCAGCTTAATCTGAGAGACCAATACAGATAATTAACGCCTACCATTTGTTTTATTTTATTTGGTTCAGGAATGGGTGTTCGGCTCTTATAATCTAATACAAGAAGTCCTGATCGAGAAATTCTCGACGCCTAAAAAGGCAAAATCAGGGTCATCCTCAATCCCGCAGAGCCCCGTTGGAGTGCTGGACGCCTTCTGTCTAAGCAACAGCAACAATACTTCACTGGAAGCTAGCTTAAGCGTCAACCTCTACGCCTCCGTCGCTGCCAAGCGCAGGAAGCTCAACGATTACTGCAATGCATGGCGAATGTTTCAGCACAGCACCTGTTAATCAACCATTGGATCGAAGGCCAAAGACTAAAATCAGTCCAGCATTGTGTGGTTCTCAAAGGTTTTAATACCCTCAATCCTAAAAGGACTTGATACCTCTCAACGCTACAGTGATCAGGGATTTGATCTAATGCTAGTTTATTGATTTCTATGATCAAAACCTGATCATTGACGAGGTGCTGCTAGTTTATTGATTTTTATGACACAGTCGAAGCTGTTCCAAGCTTTCCAAGACTCCTAACTTATGTAACAACAGAATTCATGAGCAAGAGAATTTGTTGAATTCGTTCTATATACTTATTTTGTAACTCTGAGACGGACCAGTTAAGTTATAATCCTGAAAGTTTTGATCAATTTATATTCAAAAACAAAAAATTCTGCGACGTTGATGGTTCTGTAAATCAATGAAAATTTCAATCTTTTGCTTCTCTGAATGATTTTATTGGACAACAACTATTTGTTCATGATGATTTCTGATTTTTTATGCCATTAATGTGGGGATAGTACGTCCCCGAGGGGCTTTAATGATAAACTCTGTGTGCCGGCCATCATTATTAATGTGCAGTCAAATTGGGAGCGTTGAACGAAGTGAGTAGAATGGGAGGGGCAGTGGAACCCTAAAGCAAATGACGGCGTGAGGATTCACGAGATCCAGACGAAGTGGTACGTTGGATTCTCGCGTTTTGAGGGGGACATGTGGCATAGCGTGCCTGCTTTAGTGGCGCATGCTTCCCATAACTTCCACCACTCTAAAACTTACTTTTCCACTCCTTTTCTACACCCCCTTTTTCGAGGTTACCTTTACTGGTCATACTGGTCGGTTACAAGGACCAAGTTTGGAGGCAGGGCCATACTTCAAGTTTGCAGGGTGATTACTAGTTTAATTTTTTCTTTTTATACACATAATTACTGTTTTTATCCTCTTCTAAAAAAACACTAAAAATGTTAATCTCAAATATGATAATTTTAGTTTAATTTTTTCCTTTTTATACACATAATTACTATTTTTATCCTCTTCTAAAAACACTTAAAATGTTAAACTTAATAGAAAAATATGTAATTTATCAAAATAAAACAAATTGAAGTATAACCTAATCAACACTTTTAAACACTTGTTTAAAGATATTTTTTTTAAGTGAAAACATTTATTATTAATTATCATATGTTTTTAAAAATCCATTATCAAATATATCACAATTTGAGATATGAATAGATTTCTGTACTTTTTATGCAGTGTGACCCTAATGTGTTCAATATGATCCCTATTCATTAGGGTTAATGACATCAAAGAAAATATAAAAGTTTTTATATCATTTTTTTAATAATGCAGTGTGATCTTTGTTCATTAGGGTTAATGAGTTGAATATAATCCTTAATTTATATCATTTTTTTAATAATGTAGTGTGATCTTTGTTCATTAGGGTTAATGAGTTGAATATAATCCTTATTTATTAAGGTTATGATATCAAAGAAAGATTATTAAAGTTTTTATATCATGTTTTGTTTAAAAAATGTACTGGATAATAAATTGCTCCTTGTTGAAAAGTATGAAAAGTTTTTCTAAATGAGATGTTATTTTTTATTTTTTTAAATTAGATACCATTTTTCTTAAAAAATGTACTGGATAATAAATTGCTCCTTGTTGAAAAGTATGAAAAGTTTTTCTAAATGAGATGTTATTTTTTATTTTTTTAAATTAGATACCATTTTTCTTCTTGTAATTATGTTTCAATTACCACAATAATAGAAATTAGAATCATAATTCTTCTAGATCGTGGTTTTAATGGCATAGACAAGGAATTCAGTTCATATCTTACAAATTAGAAGCTTTACAAAATTTTATTTTGAAAAATGAATTACAACTCTACCCGTAAAATATGACATCGAAGAAAGATTATTGAAGTTTTGACATCATTTTTTGTTAAAAAATATAATGGATAATTAATTGCTACTTGTTGAAAAACATGAAAAGTTTTTCTAAATGAGATGCCATTTTTCATGTCTAAAAATGAGATGCCAATTTTATTTTTCCTAAATGAGATAACATTTTTCTTCTTATAATTATGTTTCAATTACCACAATAGAAATTAGAGTCAATTCTCCTAGACACTAGTTCTAATGGTATAGACAAGGAATTCAGTTCATATCTTACAAATTAGAAGCTCCCTAAAATTTTATTTTGAAAAATGAATTACACTTCTATTTGTAAAATATGCAAAGGCACAAGCACCAATTGCTAAAAGAAAGAAATTAGAGTCACAATTCTCCTAAACACTAGTTCTACTAGTTCTAATGGCATAGACAAATAATTCAGTTCATATCTTAGAAATTTGAAGCTCTCTAAACTTTTATTTTGAAAAATGAATTACAACTCTACCTGTAACATATGCAAAGGCACATGGACCAATTACTAAAAAGACTAAATTAAAATCACAATTATCCTAAACACTAGTTCTAATGGTGTAGGCAAAGAATTCAATTTATATCTTACAAATTAGAAGCTCCCTAAATTTTTATTTTGAAAAATGAATTACAACTTTACCTGTAAAATATGCAAAAACACATGCACTAATTGCTAAAAAAAATAATCAAAATAAAAACTTATTTGATAAAAGATTTTCCACTTTCCTATAACATATTTTTCTTGTTACTCAAAACACAACTACTTGAAAGAGCACATTTCCACTTTCCTATAATATATTTTTCTTGTTGCTCAAAATGCAACATGCAACTATTGAGCAACTACTTGAAAGAGCACTGTATTCTTTTGGAACACTTAAGTGTACTGATGTATAATCATAGATATCCAAGGTAAAGTGATTTGATAAGGAGTTAACACTACCAATACCACATACAAACTACCAAGTTTTCTAGGGGTATTTGATTTATAGGAAGATAATAGAGATGTTGAAAGAGTGTATGTATTTCATTTATAAAGATATAGAATGATTGCCACTTCATTATTGACCAATCATTTTTATTTTAAAGTTCTTTTGCAGGGAAAGTAAGTTTTTGAAAAGCAATGAAGTACAATTTTGATCCATAATTTATTAAATTGTTATATTGTTTAAACTTGTTGGAAATAAACCTTATGAAACATCTCATCAATAGTTGGGAATTATTAATAATTTAATAGATGATTGTGATTGGTAGTTGATTTAAGAAAGAAATGACATTAGGAAAGTTTAATAATAAAATGAATATAGAAGAATTAAATAAATAGTAGAATAAAAATGGATTAAAAAAGTTGGTAATAATTTGAAAAATGAAGACTAATTAAAAATAATAAATTTTGATAAATGAATGATTTTTTTTTAATAATAAAATGATAAAAAACCCAAAATGATGAATAAGGGAATCAAGTGAAAAGAGAGGCAATCAAATTGAAAAGAGAATAAAGTAGTCCATTCTTAAAAAGAGAATAAAGAAGAGGTGAAAGAGATTATTAAAAAGAGAAAAAAACTTACAAGAGAAAGTTGGAAGAATTCAAGGTTAAAAACTTCAGAATCAAGGAAATTTAATAGGGATAATTAAAAGGGGGTGAAAAGAGTAAGATGTGGAATTTTTTTAGTGAGTAAGATGATGGATAACGGGTTTCCATGATTGGATTAGTTTATAGTCATCATCTTTGTAATGTATCCCAACCCAACCGAGGTCCATTACGTGTGGAAAAATTCATAAATCTGGTTAAACATTATGAAGACGTAGAGAGCAATCAAAATAAAAGAGGAAACACACATTAAAGTACGAAGAACTCGACGCATTTTGATCCCCCCTGAGGATCATCATCAAGAGAGCTCAAGAGAGCTCAAGAGAGAAAAAGAGGAGGCTCATCGAATAAGCAAATATACAACCATTTAAATAGATGTCTGGACCCGAGAAACCTGCTTGGTGAGAGGACAACTATATATTTTTCTAAAACAATAATATCCTAGATCCAAGCAACGATTAAATAAGTTTAGTGGCATCTTAGGTCAACCAACAATGGTCTCCAAATTTTGCTCAACTTCCAGCCATCATCCCTGTTCAAATTATAAGTACTTAACACCTTAGTGACCCGTGCCCTACGCATTTCCGACAAAGAGCATGTGGAGCTAGAACTAAATCATTTAGCAAAGAAATTCAAAAGGAATGGGTACACAACTACCATATTGCGGAAGCTATAAATAAGGCAAGAGGATCCTTTGCAGGACAACGAAGGGAATGCCAAGAGACGAAAAGGTTTTCTCTACCTTACATAAAATGTCTTTCTTAGAAGCTAGCTAGGATCCTTAGGAAAGGTGACATTGACGTGGCTTTTTCCCCCATCAACACCATAAGGAATGTGGTATAGTCTGCAAAAGATCATGTTGACCCCAATCTACAAAATGGGTTTACACTATTCCTTGCTCCTGTGGCAAAGTCTACAACAAAGAGATGGGAAGATCGATCAAGGTCATATTTAAGGAGTATTGTGACAACCTTAAGTTAAATAGAGTCCAAAAATCAGCCATCGCTGAACACTCTTGGACTTTTAGCCACCTTGTGTGTTTAGAGAATGGCAAAGTTGTGGCCAAGGTAGATAACTATGGGAGACGAAAAATAATGGAGGCATTAGAAATTGAGTTGAACCCTAATAATTCGAATATGGATGATGGATGGAAGTTGAGCGAAAGTTGGAGACCGTTGTTGGTTGACGTACGACACCACTAAACTTATTTGACCATTGCTTGGATTTACAGGTTTCTCAAGTCCAGACATCTATTTAAATGGTTGTATATTTTATTATTCGATGAGCATCCTCTTTTTCTCTCTTGAGCGCTTTTGATAATGATCCCTGGGGGGATCGAAACGCATTAGGTTCTTCGTACTCTAACACATATTTCCTCTTTTATTTTGAAAATTCATAAATTTTAAAATTTTCTGCTAACTAATTTCCTGTAGCTTACCAACAATTAATTACGCACAAATTTAATTATTTGTCTAATACCATTAATTAAATACATCTACAACATGTTAAAATTGACATGAATGCGGTTTAAATAACTCAACACAACAACATATAAATCCTTATTAAACATAGAATGCATGCACAACCATGAAGCTCATAAACATAACACAAATAAAACACTTATCTTTTAATTAGTTGTGCAACCAACTACCTGGGATGGATGTTCCACCCAACCATAGATTTGTTGTTTTAGACCTCAACGACAAGTCACCCCTTAGTTGAAGCTAGCAACCACAAAATAGGGTGGTCTCTCATTGTCTATTGACAACTCAAAAAATCCCACAACCAATTGATATTCTCCTACAACTATCTCGATTTTCCACCAATTCTCTTCCGCTTGCCCTGCCCAACCCAAGGAATGTACCCCTTCACTGTTCTCAGTCCATCGAGCGTCCCATTCGTTTATCAGGGTCTCTCTGGCAGAGGTAACTAGGAATCTCACTACTGGGAAACTCAAGAGAGCTCACTGCTAGGAAAACTACCAGGAAACAATAACAATCACTTGTCGTTACAATGCAACTCACACATGAGTTCACTCTTCAAGCCTGACAATTTGGCTCTTTGGTTTCCTGCTCAAAATATGCTCTTCAATTTTCCCTCAATGGTTGCTCTATCTCCAATGCTCTTCTTTGTTGTTGTATGCTTTTTATYCATGCCAAACATGGCTGTTAAAAAACTGTCTGTTCTCCCCATACAAATTTCCTCTCTTTGCTTGCTTGCTTGACTTATACACTTCCCCAAGCTGATTGTACTCAACCCGCATCCTCCTAATAACTTTGGTATGTGACTTTTCACACTCACTGTCTTGCATTCAATGATCGACTTTGGGAACATTCAACAACAAAATAGAAGGTTCATATACGCATAGTAATTTTAGGAAATGAGTTGAATTAATAGACATGTGTAATTCCCCTTTGGACCCCTCTCTTAGAAATCCTCTTAGACCCCCCCCTCTTTTGTGGATTAATCAATTCCCATCTCTGTCCATGTCCCCTAACAATTGACATCACATTTTATTTATTAAAATTCAGAAATATAATTCACATATTACATCGTTTGGCCATAGCCACACATTATATCTACATTAAGCATTAATTAAACTGGGGATTATAGCAGGAACGTTACACTCTTGATTAAAATTATTAGGATGTTTTTTTATTTTTTATTTCTAACACTCCCTGAATGATACGAGAGAGGTAGAAGGGGGCAGAGACAAAAAATCTGGTTTTGTCAAAACATACGAGGTGCTTGGAATTGTGAGAGTGTTCAACGATAGTTGACTTAAAGATACAATTGTGGTGAGTGTCAATGATATGTTCCTTAAGGCAAGCTTTAAATGTTCTTCCTCGTTTTGCCAATGTATGATTTTCCATAGGAGTAGGGAATTTGGTAAACACCTTGGCCAAGCATGGGATCATATTTTTCCTTAGTAGTTATGAATAATTGTTTAAGGATTTTATATGGTTTGAACATAGTTTTGATATCCTTTTTAGCCAACAACATTGAAATATGATTAGTAATGCCTTGGATGTGGGGAAGAGAGATAAGGGAAAACAGAGGGGAAGGAGGAGGGAGGTGGGATTTGGTAAGGTGGGATTTCTCGTTTTTAAGGAAATGGAGAGAAGAGATTCTAATGGCTTGAGTTACCAGAGTTTTAAGAACCACAAATTTTTGGGTTGGGTGATGGTGGGAATGGGCATGGAGGTATTTTTTGGTGTGAGCCTTTTTCCTATAGACTTGGTGGGTCATGGTGTCATCTGGTTGGCACGAGAAAATAACATCAAGAAAGGGAAGAGAGTTATCAATTTGAATTTCCATGGTAAATTGAATATGGGGGGAAATGTTAAGATGATCAAAGAAAGAGTTCAACGAGGGAAGAATGTTTCATAAACTCTCATACAATTTATTTCCAGAAAGTTTAAGCAATATTATGACTAATTTTGAAAACCCGCACACTCTGATTAAATTGTGTTATAATGGATTGTACTATGAAAGAATCCCATTATGTTAATGATCCAAGCTCAAATCTTATTAATCTTGATTTTCAAATCTTTTTTTGTTTTGGCAAGCTAGCCGAAATTTATATTAATAGAGTACAAAATAAAATATATTCAAGGTTAACTGTGTCTTGCCTCTAGGGAACTAGGGCCACAATGAGTCAAAATAACAATGTTTTTCTTGCGAGGTTGCAAGGCAGATTTCTTTACATGCAAACCCCTAGTAGTAGCATGCCCTATATAACTACTAAAA
>JASDQU010103060.1:158330-193480 GCA_032191745.1 Picea mariana | reverse complement strand
GTAGAGTAAGCCCTCTGGACTGTAATGCTCTTCAAGATTAAAAATTTCCATCTTATAAATGTATAACTGTGATGATATTTCTTTGGAATCTATTGTATACAAAACTCTGTATTTCCAGGAAGGGTTTTAGGATCCTTGATTATGCATTTCATCCCCTCTTTGCCAAGCTTAAGCACATTCTTTGCCTCTAGATTGTAAACTATCATACTAGTTTTGCATTCCAAAGTGTGATATTCCTCTTATAATGCCGATGATCAACCATGAAGATATTCAGAGGAATTGCAGTTATTAAGTTGTGAAATTGCCATGAACAACAGAAATATTTCTCGTAGCTCTTTTAGCCGTTGTGCTACATTGGTGGAATTTTATATAGCATTCTATCAAATGATTGCCAGAGCTTTTTATTCCAATAAAATCTTGTCTGTGATTTAGTGTTAGATCGATGGGATATATTGCTTGGTTTCAATATATTCTGAATTACAAGGAATGGTACAGAACAGGGGCTACCCATGGTGAAGTTCTGTCTCTAAATAGACAAGTATTCTGTCCATGTACTGTTCCATGTTTACTAATTTGTGGAGGGATCTGATGCCTTTATTTAGTTTCTGGCTTTTGTATTATTTTAACCCCAGACCTATTGAGATCGGAGAGGGATTGCATAATTTCCAATTGAAATTGTAAGTATCTGTTCTAAATATTCATTGCTGAGAGACTCTGCACTTGGTGTTTTGGACTGAATAAGTGAAAAAGAAAATACTCACGTGTTAACTCCGGCAAGAGTACAAACTATGGAGTCATGTTGAATGGGGGACATTGAGTTCACTTGTTATATAGCTGTCAATAGTTTCACTCCTCTATTGTAAAGTACCCAATTTACCTATCAATATATTAATGATACATTGAACTGGCATGTTACATAGCACAAATGGATTACTATGGCTCTTCTAAAACACTTGATATCGAGTTTCCTAACACTCAATATGAAGTTGATGAAAAGGTTTGGACCTCAAAATAAGCCCTGTCAATATACTCTAGAAAGGAACTTATAATCTGGACAACTTCCACGGTGCTCGAGAGCTACTGATTGACAGACCAGCATCTTTATTTACTCTGTTCAAGACAAACAGAATATTCTCCTTGCTTTGATTGGTTGCAATCTAATAATTGTTCAAAAGAAATTACTGGATACAGAGCTTAGAAGTTTATTTCATACTTATATTTGGGTTTGGTAAACTAAAAATGATATCTTTTCCGCTTTCAGAATGGAATATATATATATATATATATATATATATATATATATATATATATATAGTGATATTGGGTGATATGGTTTACATTAATTTTGTCAACCAGAATTTTAGTCATTTGTGCAATCCAGATTACCATAAATATTATACAAAATATACTATCCTAGTATCCAGATTGTTTGACAGAAGTTGGGTGTGTTTAAAATTTGAAATGATGTTCTCTGTTGTTTTCGTTCCTGATACCATTATCTCAAACATTGAAATGATGTGACAGATATAGTCTTGTCATCCCCCCCGCCCCCTCCACCCCCCCAATGGATCAAAATGACAGACCATACCGTTCAGATGGAACTTTGTTTTGCTCTAAGAATGAACAGAGCTTTTGCTTTGGAATTGAATAAGAACCCCAAGCATCCACGAGAGAGAATGTGAAAAGACGAATTGTAACCAAGAATGGGAATCCATGCCTGTTGAATCCAACTGTCAAGCTGTTCCAAACTCACCCTGCGACCCATGGATTTTCCTACCAAAGTCTTTCCTACCAAATCAAGTAGCTGGTTTACACCCACATCTTCACCAACAACCAAGGAAACCCCACTCCCCCGACTGTTCACCACCCTTTGCGTCACCCTGCGACCCATGGATTTCCCTACCAAAGTCTTTCCTACCAAATCAAGTAGCTGGTTTACACCCACATCTTCACCAACCACCAAGGAAATCCCACTCCCCCGACTGTTCACCACCCTTTGCACTTCTTGCCCTTCACCCTCGTCTCTCCTTGCAAAATGCTGCAATTCCAACTTCCCACCCATAAAACTACCATCTCGGACCTTTGAAACCCCATTCCTTCCGTCTTCCAGCTCAGTAAACAAAAACTTGAGGATAGAGCTTGCTTCAAAGGTTCGGTGATTACTCCTTCCAATAACTTGAATCAAGATGTCATTACTCTTCGCACAATAGAACTGACCTTTCCCTCCAATGAAATCCGCTGGCCATCCTTCAAAGGATGATCCGATTCTTGACAGCAAGCCTGCAAAAAGTCATCACATGCTGGAAGCGCAACACCTCCCACCTTGTTGACATTTGAACCACTTACCCTAATTTTGGATTCGGTACTATATTGGCCCCCTTTACCCCGCCAATGCCCTTGGGAGCCTTTCTACCAAAATTTCATCTTCTGGTAAGGAGTCTTCAAAATAGTCCATGAGCTGAATATCTTCCTCCATCCCTCAAAACTTAGTTCCGACCACCAAATAATTATGATTATATCAAGGTGAAGGTTCCATTATTGTAGTCTATTGTAGAACTCTAGATGCCCTTTACAGAGTGAAGTAATGCCTAGTCAATAAATAGATGTTTAGGCACCTGAAGAAGGCTGAGCTGGAGAACTGTGACAAACAAGAGTTGAGCTACGTGTCTTCCTGAACTGAAGTATTGAATGCGACCTTGTGCGTGGTGGTAAGCTGATCGAGCTAAAAACTATGGCACCATATACAGAGCAACATACCACTTAGGTACTCGAAGTCTCCTTCCTCTACCTTCGCTGATAAAAAAGAAGTAACTAAGGAATTATGGGAACCCTAGATTAAGGCTGTGTGGAGAGAAATGGTGTTGGAAAAAAAGGTCATCTTGGTGAGCAGGTTTTGTGGTAAACCTAAAAAATATGTCATTGTTTGAGCTGAATCTTTAAGGAGCTGCCAGTCTCTAGATTTGGCTTTGAGAAATCCTAGATCATAATCTCTGAGAGCATTAATCTGTCACTAAGCAGAGAGGTTGAGACTGCAGTCATTGAAGTCTGAGCTGCAAGCCTGAGATCGAGAGCTAGGAATTAGCCACCGAAATATCAAGAATGGGGCTGTCCAAAGGAACAATATTGTCAGGGTTGATGTAGGAGTTTGTCCTGTAAACTCTATTATGAGACATCAAAACCAAATCCACATGACGTATAGAGCTTTCACCGCACCTTCCGTCAAACCTAGAACTTATGGAAGGCAGTGAAATATTAGGGTTTTAGATAGGTGGCTACACAATGCTCCAGAAAATAAATAAATGGGACCCGTTTGAAGATTAAAATTGAGCCGCGTCTTGTGGAAACCTTGGATGTGCAACCCTAGACCGCAACTCACCTCTGGCTGACCTCAGACTCGCCTTTTGCCCTATGCAATCCACAACAATCCATTTCCATCAACATGCTACATGTATATATGAGGTTTTAATCCATTGCCCATAAGATAAACCTTGGATGTGCAACCCTAGACCACAGACGCCAGACCGCAACTCACCTCTGGCTGACCTCAGACTCTCCTTTTGCTCTCTGCAATCCACAGCAATCCAATTCCATCAACATGCCACATGTATGTATGAGGTTTTAATCGATTGCCCATAAGATATTACATTATGCACGTTGTTGGATCAGATGCAAACCTATTGTTGGATTGGCACAGTGGGTTTGCTCTTGGGTGAGTAAGTTGTAGCAAAGGGGTTAATGCTCTGCTGCAATACCCCCAAGTGCGCTAGGCTAGGATATTAGAGCTATGCTGTACAATTAGGTGTTCTTGGTTGTGTGCTTTTGTCAAACAAATTGCATTACAGGGGTTCTTTATGCTATAAACTGGTTGACAACTTTCTACAAACAGTTTGCATATATTTTAATAATAAACTTTTGTCAAACACATTGTATGCAATCCAAGTACACATGAAATAGAGGAGATAACATAGGCATTTTTATTGCGAATGAAACCCTAAACACAACAATAACAAGTCTCTAATGGCTGCTATGGCCGCTGCAATACATCAATAAAAACACAACAATATGCAAGCCAAAACTTAGAATAATGCCATGGCCTCGTCAGTAGATGATGCATCCCCCTCCTCAATTGTAGAAAGGCTAATGCCTAGCGTCAAGCCCTCTCTAGAGATGATGTCGAACTGCGCCAAGGGCTCTCCAAGCGTCACGCTGCCTTCTCCAACCAAGATCAATCCTCCCAAATGGAGATCAAACCCGCCAAATGACAAGAATAGGGCACATGACCCTCCCTCAATGCCTCCACGACTCCTATGCTGAATAGCCTCACGACCTTGCAAAGAAAGGGGATCGAATCTCCCAAGAAACCCAACGAGCCTCCTAGACGATATCGAGCTTCCAATGAAAACCTTCACGGCCTCCTCCAAACCCTCCTAGCCTCTCAGCCCTGCAAAAGATGAAGCCGTCCTCCTCAAGAAGGCTCCATGAACCTCCTATCCAAGTCGCTACTGTTAAATTTATAAGCAGCTGCAAGAGCCATTCTCCGGAAGGATGGCTATGACCCTAGACGAGATCTAGGGCCCCCAGTGCACTCCTGGGGTACTTGGTCTGGGACCAAACAGTCAGTGCCATGGCAAAAGACCCTTGTTAGGGCCCCCAATATACGACTGGGGTTCTTGGTCTAGGACCAAGTAGTGAAGATCCCTGAGAGGGCCCCTAGTATACGACTGGGGTTCTTGGTCTAGGACCAAGCAGTTAAAGCCCCTAGATAAGTCTAGGGCCCCTTGGACATGGTCCAGGGTACTCATGCCTAGGGCATGGGTTGATCCTTGGTCTTGGACCTTGGTGGATAAGACCCCAGAAAAAGCTCTGGGGCAACTTGATCCTCGATCAAGTATTTTGTTGGTGTATGACCTTCCTTGAAGGAGGACATGACCACATGAGGGATGTATCCCATATGCAATGATGATAAAGTAATAAGGTCACCTTGAAAGTAAATGAACAAGTATTGCCACCTTGTAAAGCCTCTCTTACCCTTGCTTGTGTTGGTTTGGGGTTTTATGTTGTTTTGACTTAAGGGTTAAATAAAGTTTAAATTAAATGTTAATTATACCATGTTTAAATTATTTAATTTAAACATGTTATATTAATTATTTTAATTTAATTTATAATTTTATTACCCTAGCCTAAACTATAAATTGAACCCCCCTACCCCTCACATTCTACATTCTTATTATCTTATGCTCTTGTGCTCTTAAAGTCTATGGATCCTCTCTCCTTGCTGCGGCCCTCCTCCCATTTGCTGTTGAAGAGTTTGTTGGTGTTGCTGCGGCTCCCTTTGAGGACTGTGGTGTTAGTACGACCCTCCTATCTGCTGCTGTAGGGTGACTGTAGGTGGCTCGGTCCTTCTCCATTGCTGCTGTGAGTTGACTGTTGATGCGGCCCTCCCATCTACTGCTGTAGGGTGACTGTAGGTGGCTCGCCCCTTCCCCATTGCTGCTGTGGGTTGACTGTAGGTGGCTCGACTCTTCTCCTTGTTGCTGTGGGGTGATTGTAGGTGGCTCGACCCTTCTCCTTTCTGCTGTGGAGTGACTTGACTCTGTCCAGAGCTGTCCTTTGAGCCACGGCCTCCCTTAAGCTACTCCTTTTGTAAGGGTTTTTATCCACATAAATTATGTGTGTGGGTTTGGGTGATTGATTTGTGTGAGGGTTTAACTAGGTGAAGTCTTTGTGGCCCTATCCCCTTGGTGGCAAGAAAGTTCATTTATCTCTTGGCAAGAGATCCATCCTATATGGTGGATCTACGAGCTGGACTTTGTCTGAGCATAATTACAAATGGTTCTGCATCTCTCGTGTTGGCTGTGACTTCTTCAGAGGTAAGGCTTCAGGACAAGGTAAGCTATCTATTTATCTTCAGATCTGGATTTTTGTTTTGAGTTCTGTACTGTTTGATCTATCTAGATTTATGTATCAACATTGATAGTTATTAGATCTGAACTATATATTGAGTTTACTCTCTTGTTTCTGTCGTATGATTTACTGTTCATGATCAGATCTGTAGAATTGAGTTTAGATCCGTAGATCAGTAAAAGTTTTATTCCAGCATTATAGATCTGAATTAGAATCTATGCTAGATCTACTTTTTAACTATTGACTTTATCTAAACTTATTAGATCTGGGTACTTATGATTCAGTGTTCTCTGTTCTTACAGTATAGATTTGTTTATGCTCTAGTTGTTATACTCACTGAAATTTTAAAAGACACTACTGTTATGCTTTACTGCCCAAATTCTAACAACTACACCTCCACAATTGAAATCTATCCACAAGATGAAGCTCATGTGAAGATCTTAGATAGATCCTCCTCCTTGTCTAGCTAGGGTGGATATTGTACCACCTAAACCAATCCACAATGGAAGGGTTTATGCCAAAACCCTACGAAAACCTTGGCTCACAAGAGCACTTCAAACAAGAGATCAATCCAAAACATGACGAGGAAAGTGAAGCGCTACCCCTCCTTTTATAGTTTTTCAATGCTCCATTTTTCCATCTAGATCTTTCCTCTATGACTTAATCCAACATGACCCTTATTCCCCTTTTACTTTTCACTTAAAGATTAAGAGTCACTTTTTACTAATGTTTAAGTAACTTTTAATTTAAAAGTTACTTTATTGCCTTTTTACTTAATTGTCACTTTAGAAATATAATATCTCCTCACTAGGTGACATCAAATAAACCCCCTAAATGCCTTTTCTTCACTGAATATAGCCTACGAGAGTTATATAGGCTACTAAGTCATTCTCCCATAATGATCAAGTGGTAGATTCCCGAGATTGCTTGTCCTCAAGCAACTCCAAACTGGGATGCTGTAAGATGTGCTCTCCCTCCCAAGTGGTATCTTTTGCTGGGAAATCTCTCCATTTGATCAAGTACTCCCGAATCACTTTGCTCCTTAGCCTCCTCTCTTTGACATCAATAATCTTCTTCGGAGTCAAAACCAACCGCCCTTTCTCATCCAGTGGTGGAAGGTCTGCTGAAGTGGTGACCTGTTGTCCCAATGCCTTCTTGAAGTATGATACATGGAAGACGTCGTGTTCCTGCTATCCTCTGACAACTCCAACTCATACACCACCTCTCCTAATCACCTTGTATGGTTCATACAAGCGAAGCTTCAACTTCTCTGCGCCATTCTTCTTCAGTGAGGATCGTTTGTATGGCTGCAACCTCAGAAAGACCAAATCGCCAACCTCGAAGCTGTGCTCCACCCTAGGCCTGTCTACATACATTTTTTGTTGATTCTAGGTGATCTATAAGTTCTCCTTCACGACTCTCAGGATATCCTGGCTGCAACCAATCTTTGGCCTTGGGGGCCCTGCTCTCCCCGAATGCCAAATCCAGAAATGATGGAGCATTGTAACCATACGATGCTCTAAATGGACTCATCCTGATGGACATGTGATAAATGGTATTATAACAGTGCTCCCTAAGATGCAACCACTTTATCCAAGCCCTCTACTGTCCCGACACATAGTTCCGCAGGTATCCCTCAATCCACTTGTTCACTATCTCTATTTGTCCATTTGTCTGAGGGTGATAGTTGGTACTAGGTGTCAACTCTGTCCCTGATAACCTGAACAACTCTCGCTAGAATGCACTGAGAAATATGCTGTCACGATCATTGAATATGTATCTCGGAAGACCATGTACTCTGAACACCTCCTCGAAGAATATGTCCGCCACTTGAGATGCACTATAGTAGGAAGGATTGGAAAAGAAGTGCGCAAACTTGGTCAACATGTCCACCACCACATAGATATAGTCCTTGGCTTGTATCTTCGACAACCCTGTGATGAAGTCCATGGAGATGCTCTCCCACTTCTGCTCTGGAATAGGTAACGACTGAAGCAAACCTGCAGGATGTGTAAGCTCGGACGTGTTCTACTGACAATTCATGCACTCCCTCACATGCCGCAGTACATCCTCCTTGAGACCCTTCCAAGAGAATCTCTCTCTCACGTGCCTATAAGTCTTCAAATATCTCGGGTGCCCTGCCAATGGTGCGTCATGTACTACTCTCAGGATCTTATCCTTGAGTGTGGACTTAGGGACAAGGTAGATCCTATCCTTGTAGTAGATGATGCCATCCATTACTCTGTACTCGTCATCCTGAATGATGCCCTTCATAAGCTCACAAGCAAATGTATTCTTGGAGTACTCCACCAAGAGAATGGACTTTCATTCATCTGAGATCTCTATCATGGAATCGCTATAGGTCTCTTGGAAAGGGTGTCAACAAGTACATTCTTTTTGCCCTTCACATACTCAATGTCAAAGGCATATGCCTAAAATACCTATTTCTACTGCCTTTTCCTCAAGTCTCTTTGCTCCAAGAAATACCTCAGGTTTTTGTGGTTGGTCCTCACCACAAAGCGTCCTCCAACCATGTACTGTCTAAACTTGGCCAATTCATGCGTGATGGCCAACATCCCCTTATCGTAAATGGGGTAGATCCTTTTTGGCTCTCTCAACATCCTGCTCTCGAAAACTATGGGTTGTCGATTCTGCATCAATATCGCTCCTATCCCCTCTCCGGATGCATCACACTCCAACACAAATGGCTGTGAGAAGTTTGGAAGTGCTAACACTGGGCAAGTACTCATCACATTCTTCATCTTGTCAAATGCTCCATGCACCTCCTTTGACCATCTAAATGCTCCCTTCTTGGTGAGATACGTTAATGGCGCATCAAGTTGTGAAAATTCTTTCACAAAGCGCCTGTAGTAGCTGCACAATCCGAAGAACCCTCGTAGCTCTATAAGTGATCTGGGTGTGAGCCAATCTAAGATCGCCTAGATCTTCTCCTGGTGCACCTGTACACCCTGAGTGCCAATCACATGTCCCAGATAGAGAATCTCTGTCATCCCAAACTCGCACTTTGCCTCCTTGGCAAACAATAACTGTTCCTCCATAATGCTGAAAATCTCATCAACATGACTCATATGCTCTTACCAAGTCTTGTTGTAGATTAGTAGATCATCAAAGAATACCAGTAAGAACTTCCTCAACTGCTTGTTGAAGATATGGTTCATACAAGACTGGAAGGTGGTTGGTGCGTTAGTCAACCCAAAGGGCATGTCTAGAAACTCATAGTGCCCGTAGTGACATCTAAACGTTGTTTTGTGGATGTCCTTCTCCTCTTTGACCTGGATTTGATGGTACCCAGATCGAAGATCAATCTTTGAGAAGTACACTGCCCCATGCAACTCATCTATTAACTCATTGATTTTGGGTATTAGATATTGGTTCTTGATTGTCTTCTTGTTTAGCACTCTGTAGTCGATGCACATCCTCATCGTGCCATCCGTCTTCTTCACCAGTTCCACTGAAGAAGCGAAGGGACTAGAACTAGGCCTGATGTGCCCCATCTTCAACAACTCCTATATGGCCTTCTCTATCTCGTTCTTAAACTTCTTCGGATGCCTGTATGGTGTGGTGATCACGGGCTTTGCCCCCTCTAACTCAATGACATGCTCAAATCCCTTGTCAGGTGGTCTTCCTGCTAGTATTGGTCCAAACACTTTGTCATGCTCCCCAAATAGCGCTTGGATGTCCACATGATAGTGTTGGTGGTCTTGTGATTGCTTTTGCATGGTGATCAAACACCACTGCGCAAGCCACGTCACCATGTCTAAAAATGGCCTCCATGTGTTTTTTTGACACAATCCTAGGAGCTCCTGTCGACATACCTCTCAGAACAACTCGCTAACCCACTGTGTCTCTGAACTCTATCTTCATGCCCTGATAATTCATGGTGAAATCTCCCAGTGAATGCACTGGACCTCCAATACCACATTGGTGTCTGCCAAATCCACTATATAGAAGTCATCGATCAATGTATAGTTGCCCAATGTCACATCCAATCCTCTGATTCTCTCTGAGTACAAGTCATGTTGTACCCATATGCTACTACCACGTTGAACTCCTCAAAGTCCTCGATCAAGATGCGTCTCCTAGTGACAAGCGTTGCATTAATGAAGTTATGGGTGGCCCCACCATCGATCAATGTTGTAACTCTCTGCCCTTGCAAAATTCCTCTGATCCTGAAGGTATAATACATGGGGACTCCTGAAAGTGTGGCAATGGTCACTCCCTTGACACCCTCCTGCAGCTGCGTCTCCTCTGCAATCTTGAGGTGTGGTGGCTCCACCTTATCACTGCTCTGCCCACTGCCATGTGCATGAGTTGTCTCATTCTCACCATCATCCTCCTCGTCGGAATGCACCTCTATGTATTGTACCTTACCTTTTCCCATACATCAGTGACCTAGCTCCCAAGGTTCTTTGCAGCTAAAGCAAAACTTTTTCCTCCTCAGCTCCCTCCAAGTCTCCTCCTCCATTTTGTTCTTCCTTGTCCATGGCTTTTGGAAGGGCTTTGTCTTCTTACTCTTTTGTGGGATAAAGGGTTTCACGGGTGCCTTCTTGGGAACTACATCCTCTATGTCCTGGGTCCTCATGATGGTGTCCTATAATGTGGTTGGCTTGAAGGCCTTCACCCACCCTCTCAAGGGCTTGGCTAAATCCTCAGTGAATAACATCATCAACTTTTGCTCGGAGATGGTTGGTACCATGACTGCCATCCTCTAGAACTTCGTGATGTGTGCTTCTGGTTTGCCTGTCTGTCTCAACTGCGCCAACTCCCTGAAGTGGATCTCGGGATCCTTCTTGTCGAACCTGTCCGTCAACCTTTGGGTGAAGTCCATATAGGATGTGATGCTGGCATGTCCCAATGTCACTAGCCCATGGTACCACCACTCATGAGCTTCTCCATCCAAGTGTAAGGCCTCTGCCTCTATCATCGGGTTAAGTCGGAAGTAAGTGTCCAACTTCTGTACCCAAGCTTTGGCCGTGCTCCTGGTAGATCCTTCAAAAGATCGGATAGACAACTAACCAACCTTGTGCAGAAGATTATAGTTGTGCTAGTTCTGCGCTGCTCTGTTCCATTCCCTAGGCATGTTCCTGTACTTGATGTTGCAATAATCTTGGTAAGACATGGCCGCCTATATATCTTCCCCTAATGCCTGGTACTCCCTGAAATAGATGGTAAAATCATCATCCCGACCCCGCTGTCCCTGTGCTCTTGTAGGCTGCTCCTCAAGGAACTATGGCAATAATGGCCTAGGCATCCTCTTGCTCCCTGTCTGTGGGGCGCTCTATGCTGGAATATGTGTATTGCTACGCTATGCGTGAGCTCTACCTCCTTTGTGGCTACCCTATGCATGTACCCTATCACCTCCATGGAATCCACTAGGTCAGGCATGTCCTACATCAAGCTAGCTCCCTCGTTGGCCTGCTAGCTATGTGAGCACCTCAAGGGTCTGCTGCTGGTACCTAGCCATCTTTTCCTGTCTCTCGACCGTCTCATTCTGTCCCTTGGCGAAGTCACGTAGTATCCTGAGCACACTCTCCTTTGAAGGGTCTCCCATGGCTTCCTCTTCCTTTGATGACTTTGATCCTAGGAAGGGTTGCCCTCCACGCCTTCTAGTTCTTTTGTAAGTGATAAACTCCTTGTCTTTAGGCACCATCAATGCCTCCTGCATTCACACGCTGGAAAGATCACCATCTCTGATACTAGTGTAATATTTGCAAGTGCGCTAGGCTAGGATATTAGAGCTACGTTGTACAATTAGGTGTTTTTGGTTGTGCGCTTTTGTCAAAAAATTTGCGTTACATGTGTTCTTTATGATATAAACTGGTCGACATCTTTCTACAAACAATTTGCATATATTCTACTAATAGATTTTTGTTATTCTACTAATAAACTTTTGTCAAACACATTGTACGCAATCCAAGTACACATGAAATAAAGGAGATAACATGGGCATTTTTATTATGAATGAAACCCTGAACACAACAATAAGAAGTCTTTAATGGATGCTATGGTAGCTGTAATACATCAATGAAAACACAACAATAAGCAAGTCAAAACCTGGAATAATGCCACGACCTCCTCATAAATGATGCGTCCCCCTCCTCAACTGCAGAAAGGTTAATGCCTAGCCTCAAACCCTCTCTAGAGATGACACCGAATTTCTCCAAGGGCTCTCCAAGTTTCACGCTGCCTTCTCCAACCAAGATCGATCCTCCCAAATGGAGATCGAACCCACCAAATGCCAATACCTCCCTCAATGAGATTAATGATGCCATCCATATTCTTATTATCAGTATGTTCCAAAATTGAAAATAGCTTCATCAATAAAAAAATTGCAAAGGAAGATGCAGGGTCTATGTAATGCCTATCCCGAGAAAGATTCAGTGTATTGGAATAGATTAGATCACTGTCTTACAGTAATCTTGCAATATTTTCATAATTATTCCTTTTCATAATTATTCCCCTTGTAGTTAGAAGGGAATTTTTTTATGGATTAATATCTTAAAGAAAGAAAGAAAGAAATTTTAACCTCCACAAAGTTAACAATAGCCTATGGGACAGACCGTCTCAGAAACTGATTTCTGCATTTCAGCCCTTCCCTATTCAATGAGATGATGAACTCTCCCAATTTCTTCACTGTCTCCTCGCTGAATAAATTATTCCAAAAGCTAGCTGTCAAGATATTTACATAGCTGTCCCTGCTATCTTTGAAAGCTTCACACTCTAAAATGAAATGTTTTTCTGTTTCCACTTTTCCGGAAGTGCAAAACATACACACCCTTTCTTCTCAAACTTCCTTTGGTCTTTTTCAACACCGGTTTCACAACTGAATTGATAGGAATTAGTTCTACGTTTTTTTGATGATGATTTGGTTTTTTAAATTGTATGTAAAGTTTGGTGCCTTTACATTGTATATAGAGGAGTTTAGTGCGTTTAGAGCAATGAAAAAAAATTCTATTTTAATTTGTTTTATATTCTGGGTTTAAAAAAAATGCTATTTTAATTTGTTTTATATTATGGGTTTTAAAAAAAATTACTTAGATTTTTTACTTTCAGATTTTTTTAATTCCAAATTTATTGAGTGTTTATAAGGACCAAATCACTATTGCTGTTTTCGCATATTAATTCACACGTGTTGATGTGATGTGGAGACATAAACACACAGACAAGGTTCACTTTGCGCCTCCATTGGTTTGTTGGTTTCATTTAAAGTTGACAAGAATGCAAGCCTTGAATATAAGGGTGTAATATGTATTAATATGTCACATTGAAAAAGACAACAAACATTTTGAGTCTGTTTGGATTTAATTGAACATTGAATTGGGATTTAATTCAACATTGAAAAGACATCAAAACTTTTTGAGTAAGTTTTGTCTTGTTGTTAGTAAGTTCCAATTTCATATAAATTTATATAGAGATTGGGTTAATTCATTTTAAAGTGTAATTTTAAGTAACTTTAGAAGAGGGATCACATTCTAGTTTAAGTAGAGGGATCACATTCTAGTTTAAGTGATTGATTGTCCTGCGCATTACAAATGTTGTCCTTTAATTACTTTAGCTCTTGTTGGATATATATAATTAATATATTGAAACATTTATTTATTTTTTAATAGAGAATAAACACTTTTGTTTTTAATTTCACTTATTTAAAATAGTTATGATATGTAATATAGACTTAAAAATAGAGAATTTTTGGAATTTGCATAAAATGTTTTATATTTTATATACAGTTTCACTAAGTTTTTTGATGAGTGAATTATCTAATAAACAAATGTAGTTATTTCATTTTGTTCTTCTCTTGATTTAATTAGAATTGATCATTTTTTTAAACTGACTTGGAATTTTGAGGGCAGATGAATAATATATTGTTTTTTTATGAATTTAATTCATATTTTTCTAATGCTTCATCACAAAGTTTTAGATAAATTGAAAACATTGACATTTACTCGTTACAAATTTTTATCACATTTAGATAAATTGAAAACATCGACATTTATTTGTTACATGTTTTTACCACATCTAGATAAATTGAAAACATTGACATTTATTTGTTACATGTTTTTACCACATTGAGATAAATTGAAAACATTGACGTTTATTTGTTACATGTTCTTACCACATCTTGAAACGGGCAGCCTTTTAAAATGATGATTGTTATTTCATCCTTTAAACAAGGACTTTTTATATTCATTTTGTACAATTAGGAATGCATCTTTACTAGAATATTTTATTGCTCTCAAGTATTTGGAGCTTTTTCTTCACTAAAATGTTCTTATATAAGTGATAGAAATGTTAAATGCAATATCTTTGTAGTTATTTTTGCAAATTTATTTGGAACACTATAAAGTTTTCCTTTTGAAAATAGGAAAATAATATTAAATAAAAATTCCATAATTTGGAAGTTGTGATTTTATTGAGGTTTTTTTAGAAAAAAAACTAACCAGGACATTTTTATATTATCAGTGAGAAACCATACATGTGTTGCCGGTCTGCCATTGGGAAAACCAAACCAATAACAAAAGAGCAGAGTTTGAAGCTTTATAGACTGATTGTTTGACCTAAACCATTAATTGTTCGCGGAGTATCTAAAACAAAAAACAGATTTCCTACGATGTAACTACTATGCATAGCTTCAACCTGAGAGAAAACAAAAAATCCATAGACAAGTGCATATTGAGAATTAGATAGGAGAGGTGACCATCGCATTGTTAGAAACTTGAAGTTGCTCTTGGTTGGTGTCTCGCTTGTTAGTCTAGTATGAACTCGCCATTCTTTGAGTTAGTGTTAATACTTTGTGGTCGACCTCTTTAATCTATAGGTGTATGCCATCTATCTAGAGTAGAACTTCACTTTAAGCTTGGTGTTGCTTCACCAATGATTTGCCTAGAACAATTTTGATCATCTAATAAAGGTCCATAATCTTGTGTTAAGTGTCTTCTCTGTCTTTGGAGGAGCCCGTATTCGACACCTAGGAGCTCATTGCTGCATCAATTTCCTCATCAAGGTTCAAAGTTCTGTCTAGGCGAGCCTTTGCTTCTGCTAATTCCAATTCTGCCTGAATTTCCAGTGGTGTGGACGTTGGCCTCTTCGACTTCTCGCCCTACGTCGAGGGCCTCTCCTTGCCATGATGTCCCTATGAAACAACCTCTCTACTCGAAGGATCGTTTGGGCCACAAGTATCATGCCTCTCTGATTTTCTTCCATTGGTTGACTAGAGTAACCCTGCAGAGGAGGTCTGTAGTGAGATTGGTGTTCATACTTACCATTTCTTTTGAATTTCCCCTTGAATCCTTGTGAATTCATTGCGTGAATTGGAGTTTGTAACGTCCAGAGCCTTCCTTGTATCAGACTCATTACCTTTGCTCTTGGATGAGTAATGGAACTTGTTTCTAGATCTTTCAACTGCATCATCGAGGAGTTAAACGACCTATGGATTGCATCAGAGCCAACCATGTGTGTTACATGTCTTCGGGCTTAACACTCTATTAAATGCCACTTCTCGCTTCCTTGCCACCCGATTTGGGTGATTGATGGATATAAGTTAAGTTTTTGATTTACTCTCACCAAAACTTAAGTGAATCACATACTAAATTCTCTCATGAAAAGTCAAGTAAATCACATGCTAAAACAACAACTCATTTTAGTTAATCTTAGTTTAATGACGAGCATGAAATTAGGTCTGTTTCTTCAATGGAGATAGAAGTCAACAACATATAACCATGTATTTGTCTTTCTATTCATTCAACATGCCATGTTGGAAAAATTGTTAAACATGAACACATTTTTTTGTTGTGTTGTGAAAGTTGAGTGAGAGAAATAAGCTAGAATGAGTTTTAGAAACTTGAATTAAGTACCTTAATAATTTGGTTTAGAAAGAGTAATACATTGTCTTACGAAAGATAATGGTTTTGGATTGACCCTAAGTATAAGTAATTCAAAATAATTTGATAACTTTAGACACAGAAATATGGAGGAGCAAAATAAATGAAATAGGATAGTGCACTTCAATATTCAGAGCATACATTTGAGTTAGTAAATATTCTCTTCGAAGCATATACCAAGTACATGAACTTTGGTAATTCCTTTAGAATCAATCCATTGTTACCATTTGAGTAGGCATTGAGGGAACTTTACACCATCATAGAAATTATGCTTTTGTTCTAAATTGAACCTGAATCATGTACATCATTTGATATTTTAGTAGTTGGAACTTGAAACCAATGTGTTTTTTGTTGGATGAATTCCATGAAATCTTATTGAAGTCTTGACAAAATGTTCGAACTTGAATCATGTACATCATTTGATATTTTAGTAGTTGGAACTTGGAACCAATGTGTTTTTTTGTTGGATGGGTTTTATGAAATCTTATTGAAGTCATGAAAAAATGTCGATGATGAGTGTCAATATGATGAAATAACAAATAAATATGAGGCACTATAAAACATAAGATGATTGCATCATCATGGATACATTTATAGGGCAATTGACTCTTTTATATATCTACCACGGTTTCCCTTACTAGTGCTACTAGGATGAATTTTTTGTGGAGTGGAGTTTTATTTATTCCTTGTCACGTTTATGTGCGATGACACAAAGGTGAAAGTAGACACCCAAGGATAAGAGTTTAACAATAGCTAGTTTGGATAATCACTATCACCTTTTGAGCATGATTACCTAAGCGATAGTTGTTCTTATTGAGAACTTGCAAGAGTGTTGTAGCCACCATCAAGAATGGAACCTCAAGCTTGTATTTGACGGATTCCTCACTTTGCAATTACACCACAAGTTCACACCCAACAAATATTTAGTTACATTTTGGCATTCGTGATATATAAATTTGATTCCTTATCCACAAATGAAACCAAATATTGACAATGAACACACATGATAATCCAAGAAAGCACCATGCCATCATGAATATAATTGCATATACTTTAGGGAACAACATTTTAGTCTTTGTTATGAAGAATATTTTGTTGCATCTCACATTGCTTGTGTGCATGTGCTATAAAGCAACAAAGCAATCTAAACTTCAAATACCAATGGAAAGATTTTCTTAAACATTATTAATAGTACAATTTTCTTAAAAAAGGAACTCATTCTTTTATCAAAATTCTATATGTTGTTTATTATATATACTTCAAGTGAATTCTTGCAATAATATCTCAATGAATTATATTATTATTCAATAAAATAAATAAGAGAAAAATTATTTATCTATATATATTTCCATGGAAAACATTGTGGAAAACCCTTCAAGTACTTCCCCATGCTCCATGGATGGTAAAAAAGGTAAACCATTGGCTCTAATTATGGAGCCTAACCTCAAGGGGATCAAGAGAGTTGAATCCATGAGCTTCCCAACTTCGAGGGAGAGATCTCATGTTTGACTCATGATTGCTTGAGCTAACCCAAGGGGCTAAAACGGTTTAAAGGACATAAGGGTGGGCTTTTATCCACTTCTATGTGTATGAGTCATGAGATCATTTAATACAATCTCTTTGGGTGTAACTATATGTTTGACCACTACCTCAAGGCGACACCATGGCTCTAGGAACAACCTTCACGAGAATTGAACCTTTCCCAGTAATGGAAAAAACCATTATATTTTTTTTCCATAGAAAAAAACGAAATTCTTTTCATTCGAAGAGAACCAAATTACATTTTGTAGGTGCTTTAAGCACAACCCGAACATGGGAAACATATATCAAAAAATAAAAGTTGGAAAAATAAGTTGGTTGATAAGCCACAAAAAAGTATACAATATAAGGAGTTGGGAACAACCCCGAAAGAAGCAATATATGTCCAGAGAACCACACAAAATTCCACCAAAAAGAAGCACACCGAAAGAGCAGTCCAAAGCAAAAAAAACCAGGTGACTAGATGGACCAGGTCAGAGCGATATGAATCTCCCACATCAACTGGCATGTATCAAACCCTGAACATACCAGCGCTGGTGACTAGATGGACCAGGTCAAACCCTGAACATACCAGCGCAACCAGAGAGGAATTGCAACTTGGAGTGAGAAAACCCCCGAAAAAAACCCTGTCGAGAGCGAGAAATTGGATAAACCCCTAAGTAAACCCCGAAGCAAGATGAAACATATCAAAGCGACATACATATCTCTCTAAAAAGCGGATCCAAAACTCCAAACCCCAGCTACTAAAGATTTGAAACTCGGTATCAAAAAAATTGCAACCAAACCCATAGAGAAAAGCGTATGCATCAAGAAAACCATCCAAAGGAGAGGGCCACCCACAGAGAAAAACGATGGCGGAAATGGTCGCAGAGATGAAGATCCACATGGAAAAACACTGCTAGAAACCCCAGATCAACACAAGACAGACCGATCTACGAAAGCACCAGATCTGAAACGAGAAACTCTCCACACCCACCTCAAACCACCGAAACAGGGACCACAGAGGAAAAAAAAGATCCACATCTGAAAAACCGTGGCATGGATTTGCAACTGAGAAAAAACCCAATGGAAAAAATATGTGCAACAACTAACGAAGATAAATGGAAAAAAAACCACGAAGATGAAGGCAAAAAGGATCACTAGATCAACACGCTCCGAGATAGATCAACATACAAAGCCACCTTGCAACATCAGCAATGAGCAAGAAAGGGCATTGGGAGCCAAAAATGAAGAAAGCAAAACCAGAAGAGAGGGGTCTGCGGCTGGGGAAACCCTAGCCGCAGACCCACGATTAATTGACCAAATTGTTCCAAGTGAAAGTAGGTATTATTAATTCTTACCAAATTTTAGTAATTCCAAAAACTTAATAAAAAAAAACCCATTATATATATATATATATGTTGGCCACTTAGCTAGTTCTTTGCTAACAAGTTCCCAATTCAAATCCTGTAGGTGAGACACACTAGTACACTAGTTTATGCCAATAGGTTTATTAGGGATGTCATTTTGAATGTTGCGTGATTGTGGGTTACAGGACATGAGGATTTGCATGACAAGAATGGGTTGGTCTCCTACAATGGGACTCCCACAATACATAAAAACGACTAAGTGTTGGATTCGAGAAAAAACAACTAAGTAAAGACTTGCGGGTTTGTGGAACTGGGAACTGGATGGTAGCCTGATCCACAACCCACATTTGAAAGAGAAAAATGACTAAGTAAATAATATACAAGGAACATAGGAAGAAAAAAAAGGCTAAGGATGTGTAGGTATGTACTAACGTTGATCAACGAATGTAGATCAACATTCAACTCCAACTGTGAGACAATGACCCTCTGTGGGTTGTTGAGAATCCAAAATCTTCTTCCATTAGGTGAATGGAATCGAAAAAGAAAAGAAAAAGGAAAAAGGGAAAGAGAGACAAACCGATGAAGAATATACAAAAGAGTACAAAAAAACTATGTACAGTTTTTGGCTTGGGGGATTAACATAAAAGATGCTTAAGATATTGTCCATTTATGGGAAATGGTTGAATTGTTCAATATGCTTAAGATTACAAAAAAACTATGTACATGTTTTGGCTTGGGGGATTAACATAAAACATGCTTAAGATATTTTCCATTTATGGGCAATGGTTGAATTGTTCCTTTCATATCCTTCAATAAATACAAATTGTAATCAATGACCTTCTCAATTTGGTATGGACCAATCTAGAGAGCTTCAAATTTCGTGTGGAAAGTTGATTTTTTTTGAAAATCCGTTGAGGTAGTACTCCTCAAATATCGTTTGACAACTTGTTGTTTTTTGTTCATTGTCATTATTGCTTATTCTCATTGTTCTTCAAGTTGCATAAGTTCATGATATATTTTCTGCATTGGTGATTGTTCTTCTATATCTTCATCGTTTCTAGCTAGGACTAAGGCATTCAATTCTAAATGTAATGATAGTCTTGATTCTCTTCCATATACTAAGGTATATGGGGAATTTCCAGTGCTATCCTTTGGAGTAAGGAAACTTTCCCATAGTGCATCTATCAATTTCTTATGCTAGTTTTTATGGTTGGCTTCAATTGTTTTCTTGAAAATTTGAATTAATGTTTTGTTTGTTGACTCAACCAAACCATTTCCTTGTGGGAAATAATTGGATGATTGTCCCTTGTATGATTCCATATTATCCACGAAATTTTGTAAACTTTGACCCAATGAATATTGAACCATTGTTTGTTCTGAACTTTTCTGGTACATCAAATCTGGATAAGATATTTTCTTTTAGGAAAATGATCAATTGTTCTGAGTAGACATTTCTTAAAGAAACAACTTCTTTCCACTTGGGAAAATAGTCGGTTGCAGTGATAATATAATCATGTCCTTTACTTAACTTTGGATTTATTGGACCAATCACATCAAGGCCCCATTGTGCAAATGATTATTCTACTGTTATAGACTACAAAGGCGTTGCAACCCTCTTAATTTTTTTTGAAAATGTTTGACATGGAAGACATTTTTGAATCATTTCATAAGCATATTTGAATATAGTTGGTCAATAATAACCAACCCGAATGATTCTATGAGTAGTTACAAATGAAGAAAAAAGTCCACCACAAACCCCACTATGAAATTATTGAAGCATTTCTCGCAACTTTGAGCAATCTAAACACCTTAATAGAATTCCATCAAAATTTCTCCGAAAATAACTCCCGAGACCAATACATATTTATTAGTTTTCATCTTCAAGGTTATCCTTTCTTTGGAAGACATTTCAGGAAGGAATTGGCCAAATTTCAAATAGAAAACTATGTCTTTATACCATTTTAATGGTGCTAAACTTTTTCCCCGTATTACAACGTCAAATGTATTGGGAGGAGAGGTGTTCACAACTTCAATTCTAGTCACGAATTTATATAATCCCTATCCCTTGACAACTTTCAAAGTTTTAATCTCCAAATCATATTCTTGAAGCTTTGCTATCCAATTTTCCCATCTACCCTCTTTGAGTTCTTGATTGAGAAACATCTTTACAGGTGAATGTGAAACATAAGCAATGATGTGAGCTGATAATACATAGGTCATGGAATGAGCTATTGCTTTAATCAGGGAAATATCTTGCTTTTCAATTATTGAAAAGTTTAGTTCATAATCATGCAAGGTCTTACACATGAAAGCAATTGGAATTTTTTCTACTTTTTCATTTTTCCAAGTAAGGATGGAGGCAATGGTTTCCTCTGAAGTGAATGAGTACAATATAAATTATTTACCAAAGTGAGGGATAATAAGAACAAGGGCATTAGTAATGGCATGTTTGATCTTTGTGAATGCCTTTTGAATACCTGATGTGCATTCCAATTTTTGATTCTTTTCAATAGTTCATTTATTGGCTTGACAATTGAAGCATAATTTGGAACAAACACTCAGAGAAAATTTATCTTTCCAAAGAAAGATTGTATTCCTTTTCTTGATGTAGGTGGATTTAGGTCATTTATTGCATTAATTCTCTCTGCATCAATGTATATTCTTTCTTTGCTCACAACATGACCCAAGAGATTTCCTTCTGATATGGAAAACAAACATTTTTTGGGATTCAAAGATATTCCAAACATCTCACATCTTTCAAATACTTGTCTGAAATGCTTGAGATGTCTTTCTCTATGTTTTGAGTGATATGTCAAATCATCTTGATAATCTGCCATAAATTTTCCAATTAGATATTTGAAAGCATGGTCCATTGCTCTTTGGAAAGTTGCACCTGCATTCTTTAGTCCAAATGGAATTCAGACATAAACATATGTTCCCCATGGTGTTATGAATGCAATTTTTGGTCAGTCTTCCTCAGCTACAAGAACTAGAAAAACCATCCAACATAGACATCGGTGTAGAACCAATGACCGATTGCAACAACATCTCCATATTTGGGAGTAGGTAATTATCTTTAATACTTGCTCAATTGAGATCTCTGAAATCAACACAAGGGTGGATTTATTCATTCTTCTTTCTTACCACCACAATATTCGAAATCCATTCTGAGTGTCTGATTGGAAAAATTATACCAGTTTTTTTCAATTTTTCCAACTCTATCTTCACTAGAGGCTTTATCTTGGGATTTATCATTCTCAATTTTTGTTTAAAAGGTTTGGGTCCCTCTTTGAGTGGAATAACATGTTGGAAGATAGATTTATCATAATATTTTAATTCATCATAACTCCAAACAAAGATGTCCTAAAATTCTTTGAACAACTAAGTATATTGGTCAATTTCTTTAGTGGTGAAGCTAGTACTAAGATTTATATATTTTGGAGAATCAAGTGTACCAATATTGATTTTTTGTGTTTATTGAACCTTCCTAACAGATGGTTTTTCTTTTGGATCCAAAATCTTCGTTTGATCATCTCTTGTGATAAGAGATTCCAAATTAACATAATTCTTAGGAGTGGGTACAAGATTCTAATCATAAATTTCCTTTTGAGGGTCTTGGTTCTCTTCTGAATCATTTGATGACATTGAGTCATCATTAGTGAGGAGGTTTGCAATATGTTTATCGTTTTCAAAAACTTGCCAATACTCTTGATTATCAGGTATTGAAGGCTGAAAATTTTTCTTGACATGAAAAGTACTTTGATTCTGAGAATCATCTGAATTGAATAGAGATGCAACAACTGCCAACAAATCAATTTTTTTATTCTTTTCTCGAGGGATGAAAGAGATATTAAAAGAGTTTAAAGAATCCATGAGTTCACATACTCTTCTTGTAGAATGTTTCAATTTATCTTTCTTGATCATGTATTTCTTCTTGATATGGATGATAACCAACTCTGAATCACCAATCACCACCAAATTTTCTACTTTCATTTGAAAGGAAAGAATCATTCCTTGCATCAATGTTTCATATTCAACTTCATTGTTGGTACAAGGGAATTCTAATTTGATAGCACATGGATAGATACTACATTGAGGACTTTTAAAAACATCACCGACTCCATTTCCAGACTTAGAACAAGTGCCATCAAATGACATTTTCCAAAAACCTTGGAAATAACTTTTCTCTTCTTGCTTAAGTGGATTTATTTGTTTTGTACTAAAAACAACATAATTTCCAATTCCAACATCGACATAATTTTTCATTACTTCAATTTTTTTCTTAAATGATATTGGATTTCTATGTTCCCGATGAACTTTGATAATAGTCCCATCTTTATTTAGAAGCATCATACAACTTCTATCATTCATGATATGCCCTCCAATTAATGATCACCAGTCTCTTACCAAGACAACACCATATGTTGGAGGCAAATCAACGACTATGATAGTGACGACTATTGTAATATGAGGTGTTGCACTTATCCATGCACAAAAATATTAATTTCACCATAACCTGAGACTTTTTTTGAATCAATGGCATATATGCTTTCATCGGTTTCATAGTATTTCGTGCATTCCATTCCAAGAGCTTCCATCACTAATAGTGGCATGATATTGTTAATGGATCAACTATCCACCAAGAAATTGTGCAATGTGAAATCATGATTTTCTATTAATATAAAAGTCGGTGGGACTTTGCCCCTTGGAATTATTGATGTAGTATTATGTTGTTGCATTGCATTCATTACAACTGCTTCTATTACTTGAATTTGCATCATCCAATATCTTCAAAAGATTCTCTCTTTGTTGAGGTATCTTGACTACCTCGATGAATGACAAAGTAATTCGAAACTTAGCTAATTCATCTACCAGATTATAATTCATTTGTAGCGCAATCTTCATCTGATTAACACCTGATTATTGTTTTGCTAATTTTGAAGCATTATATTTTTCTTTTTCTTTTTTAGCATGTTCCCTTGTCTTGAATTTATTTACTTTTGTTCTGGTTTGAACAATAGTCTTGTAAATACTTAGGATCTTCTTACTCATAAAAACTATAAAAAGATGATGGATCTTTATCCATTTGTATTGATTCCAAAACTTTGTCTTGGTTTATGCATGTTTCTTGATAAAAAATTTCAAAATTTTCTTCTTCTACAATTTCTTATAGCATAACAACATTAGGATTTGGAACTTTGGGTGCTCTTGGTCTATGTTGTTCCATTATTTCATTTCTTATTCTCTGATCATGTAATAGAGCTCTCATGTTCGGATTTGGCGTAATGAGATTCTCCCCTCTCTTGATTCTAGTAATCTCATTATGCATTTGTCTAATCATTCTACTCATTTGAGCCATCTCTATATTTTGTCTTGTTTTTTGGGTAGCTCCAGGATCATTTCTCGCATGAGGGGGAACGCCTTGGATAATTCCTCCACCAATTGCTCAATTTTTAGAACTTGTGGAAGTAGATGGTCCTTGAGGTGATATTGACATACTGGTCTTTCGTCTTTTCACTTTTCCAAGATTGATCTCAAGATAAACATTAGTTTCTAACATGTATTCTTCTATTTTTGTTACCTTTTGGATTGTCTCATTTAATTCATTTATTTGTGAAGCTCTAATTGCATAATTCACATTTGAAGGCATGGAATTCTTATAACATCTAAATATGACAGGATCATTTGGGCATTGAGTTTTTGGGATTTACTTCATTGTCTTGAATAATCATAAATTAAAATCCTTATTCTTTCCCCCTTTTGGAGATGGATTTGGGTAAACCGAGTAAGCAGGGTATGATATGTAATAGGTTGTGCATACATAGTCATGAACATACTTTCTAAATCATCAAATGGACCAATTTATTGAGCTTGGAGGGAAATATAGCATTCATAGGCTAGACCTATCAAAGTTTGCAGAAAGAATATGACCATCATATCATCATGTTCAATCAAATGAATAATACAAACACTTAAAAGTTGGTCCATATGTGTTTTTGGATTTGTAATCCCATCACCTGAAATACAGGTAAAACTCCTTGAGGGAGGGTTGGCAATGCATGTTGTTCTCCATGTAAATTAAGTGGGTTGGGCTTAGCCCTTCTTCTTGGGTTTCTTTGTTTGTCATTTATTTGTATTTATTCATTAGGAATTTCATTTCTTTGTTCTTCTTGGTCACCCATTATTAGCATTTCACTTGTTTCAAATCTTAAACTTTGGGAAACTTTGTGAGTCACAAGCTTCTTACTTTTACTTCTTGTTAATGGACCCTTGTATGATTCCAACTTTTCTTAGATTCACAGTTGTCTTCTTTGTCTCAAGGATATTTCTCTCTCTTCTTCTTGGGCAAGAACTTCCCAAGTTCTTTCGAGTTCAACACAACTCCTTGTTGTTGTAATTGTTAGGTCATACAGTTGGTGCAAAATACTTATTTGATCTCTTAATACAATTTGTATTTGGAGTTGGTTGGGTTCAAGTAGAGTCATTAAATTATTTATCTATGAAACCAACATTCCCCCCCCAAGTATGGTCATAAAAAATGTTGATCTAAAAGACTATTTTACGGTATTTAAGTCAACCTTACGAGGATAAATCCCCCTGCATTTTTAAAGAGGTGGTACTCCTATATTTCAAATAACATACAAGAACAAACAAAATTCTTGAGAGAGGACCAGACTTATTCTTGAAATAAATATTCACATGCAAATAATACCCGAGAAGGGACCAAATACCTTGTAGAAAGCAAATATTTACAATATAATGTTACAAGATTATTGTAAATGTGTTGAACTTGCACATAATAGATCTAGCTAGAAAATACTACACACATTTGCATAGAAAAATTGAGAAAGAAGAATAAGGAGAGAAATAATGGAAGAATTCTCATTAACCATATTCCACACTCAAAGAGTGAATAATTTACAATAGATATAGGATACATGAGTAAATAATGAGCCATACTGGTGGTCTAGAGTGATCTGGACACACACTATCAGTTACAGGAGTAAACTGCCACCTAGTCTAGTCTCTCAGGTAGTTACGGGAGTGAACTGCCACCTAGCTGAGTTAACTAGTCAACTAGTCTTCATTTAACTGACTGAACAAAGAGTAGTGAGGAGTTAACTAAGGAAATAAAGGGTAATGTGCCAGTCTGGTGATGATCCCAAGGAAAGTGCACATTAGTTGGTGATGATCTCAATGTTGCATGGTGACAAAACCAATGCAGCATCTAAACTCAACTCAACTAGTCAAACTGAAGTGTCAACTGAAAGAGAATATTCTGCAGGTGGAATATTCTCTCCTAAAATATAGGATACTGGATAATGACTAATTATGACCAATAAACAAGGAAAAAACTTAGGAAAAATAAATCCCAGGTGTGTGTGAAGTAAGTAACTCCAACACCCCCCCATCACTATGGTGAAAATAAAGAATGGGTCCCAACAACAAGGCCATGTTAGGTACCCAAATACAAAAGATACAATGAAATAAATGAGGAAAGAGGGAAAACCTCATGGGAACCCCCCCCCCCCTCAAGGTACAATGTATGTAAAAAGAAAACTTGAGAAGGAACAAAAAAATAGTTGCGAAGCAACCATGTCCTTCACTCCAAGAAGACCTCGCAACTGTGCAAGTTTGTGCTCGTTAAATATGTAGATGTCTGCACGGATCCGATGAAGTATATGCACCATTGGTATGTCTACACATATCCACTTTATCTTCTTGTAATGAATAATATCCAAATAAAGTTTGGATAAAATTTTGAAAACCATGCGACCGTTTCCGGAAAAACGTTGAAATTTTATTGATTTTTAAAAGATCATAACTTCACTTTCCGGACTCCATTTCAGACGATTTTTTTTTTTGAAATTAGATATTTTCCCAAGAGGAATTCAAATATCCAATTTGTTTCTACAAATTATGCTAAAAAAAATCAGAATGGAGTCTGATTTGGACGGCTCTCTTTTTGTCTCTTGAGATGCATGCAAAAGTGTCTGCATGTGACTCCTGAGATGCATGCCATATATCTTCCACATGAATTTCAGAAAACAAATCTGAAATGGAGTAGACATCATCTTCAATTAATGGAATACAAGTTTGTGCAAATACTTGTGTATAAGACTCTTCAGAATAAGAGGCTTGATCTTCTGACGGTTTCTCTTTTGGCTCTATATTTCCAATCTCCTGCATGCAATCTTCACAATATTCTTTATTCCCAAATAGAACCTCCAATCTGGTCCATAATTCATTTGGAGTGAATTCTTGTGTGACATCACATACTTGGTGGATAATTTATGGAGAAATAGATAAACAGATAAATCCTATGGCCATATCTTGTCTATTGAGAAAGTCATTTTTCTCATCGGCGGAATCATGTTCTACTTCTGTTGCCATGGTTATTTGGTATAAGCCTCTACTTCTGAGAAGAAGTAGAATCTCTGGCTTCCACTCCAAATAGTTATGAGGCATGAGAAGTATTATCGATGAGTAAAACATAAATTCCATCTTTTCTGCGTTCTTCAATCTTCAGTACCTGCAAAAATAATTTGGTGTAGCTTTTGCTTAGCAGTCCGTCAGCTCTGATACCATGTAAATGTGTTGAACCTGCACAGAATAGGTCTAGCTAGAAAATACTACACACATTTGCATAGAGAAATTGAGAAACAAGAATAAGGAGAGAAATAATGGACGAATTCTCATTAACCGTATTCCACACTCAAAGAGTGAATAATTTACAATAGATATAGGATACATGAGTAAATAATGAGCCACAATGGTGGTCTAGAGTGATCTGGACACACACCAACAGTTACAGGAGTAAACTGCCACCTAGTCTAGTCTCTCAGGCAATTACGGGAGTGAATTGCCACCTAGCTGAGTTAACTAGTCAACTAATCTTCAGTTAACTGACTGAACAAAGAGTAGTGAGAAGTTAACTCAGGAAATCAAGGATAATGCGCCAGTCTGGTGATGATCCCAAGGAAAGTGCGCATTAGTTGGTGATGATCCCAATGTTACATGGTGACAAAACCAATGCAGCATCTAAACTCAACTCAACTAGTCAAACTGAAGTGTCAACTGAAAGAGAATATTCTGCAGGTGGAATATTCTCTCCTAAAATATAGGAGACTGGATAATGACTAATTATGACTAATAAACAAGGAAAAATCTTAGGAAAAATAAATCCTAGGTGTGTGTGAAGTAAGTAACTCCAACAATTATAAACCAAAAGAGTATGTAGTAAAATAGGACGACATTTCCATCACAACATCCATCAAAGTAGAACACAATATTCAACAAAAGAAAAAGGAAAATATGGACCACATATGGCAGAGAACTCTAAATGATCATTTCATTAAACTCAATAAATATTTTGATAGACACACATCTGAAATCTCATGCTTAAATTCAAAGTATTGATAAATCAATCATGTTGTGTCCCAAACTAGTTCTCTGGGAGTCTAAAAAATAACGGGTATCTTTAAATAAATAGATAATATTGTCTTGAATTACCAATAAAAGAGACTACGTTTTTCCTTCAAAGAGGACTGGGATGGGACTCTCGTGGACCATAAAATGAAAGAGATACTTGGAAGACAAATAGAAACAATTAAGGGCCAGCCTTAGGTTTCACAGGTTGCTGGGAACATAAAAGGAAAAATGACAAATGATTGAAGAAGAAAAAATGTCAGGGGAAAGAATAAGGTTGCTACTTGACTTAATACGATGGAAATCTTCCAACCCTTTACTTATTACTAAGATGCATTTTCTATATGGCTATTGTTGTGTTGGAAGTGGCATCACCATTGTAACCATTTCATGCTAATATGTCTCGGTGATCTTAACCAAAGATTTTCTTAATCATTCTTCTATGTACTCCCTCGTCGGAGCAATCATTATTTCGTGCTTGGTTTTTATCTCAAATAGTTCATTCTCCATTTCTCTTAAGTCAATACTTAGTTGGTGCAACATGTCCTCGATATCATCATTCTTATTAATGTATCACACAAGCCACCTTTCAACCTCATCTTTGGAGAATTCAATTGATTCAGTAAACTCACTTGCCCATGAAACCTTTAATACTTCAAGTTGTTCCAGTAGTTTCTCTTTAGACATAACTATAGTATCCATTAATAAATTTGGGTTGTGTAGTTCTTTTGTAAGATCAATTTTTTTTAGAAACATGTCACCTCTCTTGATTTTCACTACATCTAATTCATACAACATTTCTCTTAATCTTTTAATCCTTTTCAGCCAACAAGCATTGATTTGCTTCATTCAGATACTAGAGGGAAGGTTCTATTCTCTTATGTGGGTGTCACTCAGACTTGAAACTTTGCCGCAAACGTTCCCACTATCTCCTTTTATTAAAAACTTCGTCATTCTCTAGATCCTTTTGGAGATATTCTCTAAAATGCATAATCCTTGTTGAAAAACTAGTTGAACTCTATGCTAGCTCCCAGATTTCGTGGATTATGTATATTCTTTTTTGAATTCCATCTCCAACATACTTTCTCACAACCAACAATAGACTAGAGGAACCTTTCAACTTGTTGTTTCTTTCTGGAAAGTCCTCAAAGACAAGTGTTGGTTGAATTGCAATTAAAGATTCAACAAACATTGGTTTCAGATTTAGAGCTTTCTCTAATTCTATTATTTTTTATTTTAGAATTAAAATTTATTTCTCAATACAAAAAATGGATTATTTTAGTGCTTCTTCGCTTGCATCATGAAATTGTACAATTTGGAGGGTGCAACCCTTGGAAATCAATTTCTGACTTCCACTTTTCGAAAATTTTCTTTTTTTTTTCTTGTTAACTTTCTCTATTAACAATTTCTTGAAATTTTTATGGTAGGCCGCGTGGTGCAGTGTGACAAATTATTTTTCAAAGATCTATAGTTCTTGAGTAACCAGAGCTTAAAATTTTTATGTTGTTTCCAATTGTCTTTGTTCTGACCAACTAGGTTCCTATATCACTTCGTCTACATTTGTAGCTCGATAAATCTCTACAATTTCAGGTATTTTTGTAACATCCCCAATATAATCCCCAATCTAATTAATTATTATGTAGATATAATATGTGGCTACGGTCAAGTGATGTAATATGGGAATTGTATTTCTTTTTTTTATTAATAAAAATGCGATGCCGACTGCTAACGGGGGACATGGACAAGAGATGGGGGCTGAATTAATCAATAAGAGAGAGGAGTGTCTAGGATAATGGCCAAGAGGGGTCCAAGGGGGAATTACCTTCCCATTTATGATTGAGCGTTTCCAAAAGCCAATCATTGAATACATGTAAGAGGGTGGGTGTGAGTGGTCACATCCTGAAGTTATTGGGGATATGGGGATTGAGTACAATCATCTTTGGGAAGAGTGTGAGTCAATAAAGGCAATCGAAAGGGAGGAAATATGTAGGGTAAGAAGCGACGATGGTTTTTCATTTAGTCAAGTGGATGCACAAGATCCAAGGGCCACAGAGAGCAAGAAAACAAAGTTGGAAGTCGATGCGGCCATGGAGGTCGAATTCCAGAGAAAGATGGAGTGTAATTGGAGCGGATTGGAGATGGAGAACTGAAGAGGCCGGTTGTCAGGTCGGAAGAGTGAAATCCTACGTGAGTTGCACTAAAACAACTGGTGTTTGTTTTCGTTTTATTGATAGTTTTCCTAGCAACAATTTCCCTTGAGTTTTCAGCTAAGAGATTCCTATCTTCCCGTGCCAGAGATACCTTGATAAATGAATGGTTCGTTCCTTGGGTTAGCCTTGATAAACAGTTGGTACATCCCTTGGGTTAAACTTGATAAAATAATGGTGCATTCCTTGCGATGGACAGGTCAAGAGGAAGAGAGTTGGTGGAAACATTGAGATAGTTGTAAGAAAATATCAATTGGGTTAAGAGTTTATGAGTTGTGAGTAGACTGTGAGTGGACTGTGAGAGACCACCCTATTTTGTGGATTGCTAGCCTCAACTCATGGCTAATTGACTGTTGATATTTGGAACAGTCAGTCAACGGTTGGGTGGAACGTCCGTCCCAAGTAGTTAGTTGCACGATTCTTGTTTAAAGATAAGTGTTTTATCTTGTACTGAGTTATTTACATGTGTTATTGTTGTGCATGAACTCTGTGTGAATGAGAATGACTTACATTCTACTGTAATGAACGGTTTAGTTGTATCTCATGTTGATTATTAACATTATGTAGATGCTTTTGTTTTATGGTTATAGCCATAGCTAAATCTGTTTTAATTCGTAGTTGTAAGCTACAAGAAATCGACTAACAATAAAATAATTTCCTTAATTAGCATAAGTTTCATTTTATGTGAATTCCGCAAATATTGTTGCTTAGATGGAGGATAGGTACGTTACTAAATTGGTATCAGAGTTGATGACAAGAGAGTCTTTGTATGACGTGACCAACTTTGGTGGTTGGGTACGTTACAAAATGGTATCAAAGCCCAATTTTTAACACTGAGCCTGGATGGACTAATTAAGTGGAACACATAAGTGAAAATTACATACTATGCAGGCAAACCATTTGATGGAATGCCGGAAAAAGGATGTATGAAATTCGTTTGTTAAAATTACTGCAGTAAAATTGAGAGGAATTTCAAGGGAAATGTGAAGAATTGATCCCTTTTGGAAATTTTGAAAATAAGCAAATAAAAAAAATTTGGGTATTTTTTTGTACGATGACATCGACATGGCGTGGAGGCCACGTGTCATATGACGTTGTAGAAGTAATACAGGTTGTTATCACTCAAGGAAACTCTCCTAGGCTGTAAGTCAGAGATGTATGGTAACTCAATCTTTTTGGAAACTATTTTCTCAATAATAGGTGTGGGTTTGGATCAAGATGAATATCTTAATCTCTAGATTGTATCTTCAAGACAGTCTAACTATATTCATGCAATACAAGGCCTTCAAGAGCTATTTATCAGATAGATTTGTATAACAAATGGATAAGAAAACCAATCGGTTAACCAAAACATACATAAACCATATATATGATGGGTCAACAAACTAACCAAAGATGCTTATGATTCTTGCTTAACAGTCAAAAGTAAGATGACAGTTACCATAGGACCTGTTAGCAACATTTCTTGTAAAGGGGGGAAAATAGGAAGAAATGGGGTAAAAACCCCACTTACCCTAAGTTCGGGGCGCGAATACGCCTATGGTTAAGCAGCGAGCAGATCTGGGCGGCCAGGATCTGTGCGCCCAGATCCACGGTCGAAATCATATTCCGCCCCCCCCCCCACCGTTCTACCTTAAGGGGAGGGGGGGGGTCCGGAATCGAGCACACAACTCTCCGACGACCATGATCAAAGCGCCCGGATCAGCGACGCTCAAGCGATTCCGGACCCCCCTTGCCTTTCTACCTTTAATGCAGGGTAGGGGTTCAGAATGGTGGAATGTCAGCGTGGGCCCCCTTCCTGTCGTGTCACTGTCTGAGTCATCCTCCCCGTTGCCACCTGTTCTCCACCTACCGCCACCCTCTTCCTCCATCATCTGTCCAACTTCCCTCTCTCCATCCACATGGCCCCTCCTCAGCTCATCGCCCTCTCGTCTCCTACCCTGTGTCCCTCTCACTCCCAGTCACCTCCACCTGTACCCCCGCACTCCATACACCTTCCCCCTCTTTCCTATTCATACCGCGTGGCATTCCTCAGCTGATGTCACAGCTCCCATTTCCTCTCCATCACCTCCACAGTGTTGATGCCATCGCCCCCATTATACCCTTTTTCACATCCGCCATAGGGGTCCCTCGCAGCGGTCCAGCGAAGCAGCATCCAAAGAGAGACCGTTTAGCTGATCCATGTGGCACCATTAGGAGACCTCCACGTCCCTAAAGGCAAAGTTGACCGAGGCTGTCCTTAGTCCCAAGAAATCGGTTATTGTGGTTGTTTCTGGTGGTTGAGCATCATCTCCTCCATAAAAAGAAAGTCCAGCAAAGGACTAAAGCTGGTCGATTCTTCTGCAGCAGGATAGTCCGAAATCTGATAGCGTCTGTCTTGGGTGCACGATCGGCCAGAGTCTGTATGCGCAGACTGTCAGAAGACATGTAGACATAATGTTTTTAATGCAACGTCTTGTTTTTGCTGCTGTTGTTGTTTTGAGTATATGCAGGCGTTTTCGCCATTTTTGTAAGCATGGATGGTAGAGCGAAGCTCCCGACTGTAAAGTTTTAGTAGACGTCTCTAGTTCTCTGGTTATGCATCTGTATGTAAGATTTCTTGTTTAATGACAGACAATTTTCTTATCCCATCTAGTTTTCATCTCATACCGAGGGAGTTCATGATTGACTGATTCACATGAATTATTGCAATTATGTTACGATAAAGGATTTATTGTTGCATTGTTGTATTCTCCGGTTTTCTGCGTTTGAATGTAAGAAGATCTTGCGTTTAGATGTTTTCTCCTACAGTTTGTTAGAAACCCGATGTTTATAACAGACCTTTGCATTTCTCTTATACAAGTCTTCCCCCTATTCACCCTTACTACAACTCACTGTCTGAAGTTTATCTAAGACCTCACTTGCCCATGCATGCCTGGCCTAGTTTTGGAGTTATAGCAACATTGTTTTGAGTTAACTTCCATTCGATCACCCCTTTTCATAAATAAATCGTGACATAAACTGATGGGCGTCGGGCTCTGCTCCTGCTGCAATCTAGGAGTGACTTCTGACGCTAACATTTCTGGCACCGTTGCCGGGGACGAAATTGAAGATTTTCCCTGGGCAGAACGACATTGAGCCTCTGATTCTGAAGGTGCATCAGACATCAGAGCCCTTAAAGATTGCTACTGTGCACCTGGCGACTCCACTATGGAGACTCCAAGGTTTCCACATCACTATTTCAGCTGTGGCTACTGTTAGCACACCTGAAAGCTGACCCTAAGGAGATTTCTCGAGAAGGTTTCAACAGTTGCTTTCTCATCCTGAGAAGCTTCTTGGGGTAAAAACAACGTTAGGATCTGGCCTTTGATGGTGAACAAGGACCAGCCACATTCAAATCTGCGCATCTTTCACCTGGCGACTCCATGATTCAAGGATCGATTGGCGACTCCACTGGTTCGTTATGGAGAAAATTATTGCTTGCATGTTTGCTCCTTTTAATTTTTCTGCTATTCCTGGTTTTCCTAATGTTGTCCCCTCTCCGAATGAATGGGGCGATTATTTTCCCATATTTGGAAAATGTGAAGCGGACAACCCTGCTCAGCACCTCAGCGAGTTTCATGAACTCATGCGTCAGTGGGAGATACATCATGAGGATGTATTACTGAAGATGTTCATGTTCTCATTAGCAAGGGATGCGCGTAAATGGTATCATTCTTTACCCCCTGCTAGCATTTCTTCACTCAGTGAATTCCATGCAGCTTTCACTGCCTATTGTCAGAAGCTGTATCCCTCTGAGTTGATTTTTCATAACTGTTGTGAGGGATACCGCAACTCTATACAAGATAAAGCTGTTTCTGACGTAGGCTGTGGGGATGATCCTGATGACCTGGATTAGAACTCAGTCCTTTCTCCTCCCCATTCATCTGCATCAGAGGCAGGTTATGAAAGTGATGAAGATCCCAGGGAGGAAGGAGATGCCCTGAGTGAGCTGATGGAGCAAGCGGTATCTCTCACTGCCCAACGTGCAAAATTGGAATCTGATGACAATGAAGTGGATTTTCCAGTCTTCGAGGCAGATGATCTAAGAAGCTCTTTTGAAGAGATTATCGAAGATTTCTTAGATACGTTAGCATCTGCCCCCGATGAGCCTGCTGTCTCAGATTTAAACAAAGAAGCCATTGTGGAAGAGGATTGTTCTTTCTTCCTTCACGAGATTTCCCATGATGTATTTACATTTGGGATTGAAGAGAAGGATCGAAAGACCGTTCCCTTTTTACAAGATGGGGAAGTGCACGAAGAAGAGGAGGAAGAACCAGAAGGGCAGCTGAGCGCGCATTTCATGTTCTATCCGGAGCCAGTCAACGAACAGCCATCGCCTGAGATCAACGAGCCTATGTCAGTTGTCCTCCTATCTGTGCTTATCAGAAATATTCAGCCATAGGTGGACAACTGTGTAGCAGAGGAGGCTTCCTGTCGCCAATTTTCCAAAATTCGCCACTCATTCTATGACCCTGTCAGTGAATACTTGGAGTGGCATGTCCTTTCTGCCTTGGATCCACCCTATTTCATATCAACTTCAGCCTGTGAGGAGAAGTTGAAGAGTGTAGCTGTTCTGCTGTCATGGCTACACCATCTGCTGGTGATCATCGACAGAAGGAAGGAGCTTCTATCCAGGAAGCTGCTTGAATGGCTATGGTGGAAGTCTGATTTCACCTAGCCCCATGTAAAATATTTTATTAGCACTAGGACTGTATATAAATAAGCTCTTTGAGCATGTATCTGTTTGTTTTTTTTTCTCCTTTACTTTTCGACCGGTATTTTCAGTAGCAGGATATTTTGAG
>JASDQU010103060.1:138706-153331 GCA_032191745.1 Picea mariana | reverse complement strand
CATGGTAGAAGACAGAGATGATCCATCCCCTCCCTTCTACACCTCCCTGAACATACATGATAAAGTGTTGCATAATTGCCTCATGGATTCAGGAGCTTCCCACAACCTTATGCCCAAAATTGTCATGGAAGAGCTGGGACTGGAAGTGACAAAGTCCTATCATGATTTTTACTCTTTTGATTCAAGGAGAGTGCAGTGTCTGGGAGTCATCAAAAACCTGGTGGTTTCTTTGTTTCAGCTGCCCATGAAGAGTGTGGTTATGGATATTGTGGTAGCTGACGTTCCCCCCAAGTTTGGCATGTTGTTGTCAAGGTCTTGGATTAAAAGACTTGGAGGAATGTTATAGATGGATCTCACATATTCCACCATTCCAGTCTTTGGAGGGGAACACAGGAGGTTGTACAGGGAAGCCCAGCTAGCCTATATTGTCAGTGATGAAGCAAACCCCACTAATCACCCCATCTTTGCACTTGACAATGATTTAGGGTCTAGTTTGTTACAGATCACTGAAACTCCTAATGCCCCTTTACAGATCAGAAAGTAGCCCATTCTTAATCAGCAGATACCTCCTCCAACCACCTCTGTTTGGAAGATTTTCTTTGATGGAGATTCCTCCAGTATAGGCGCAGGCGCTGGAGTGATTTTCATATCGCCCTGTCAAGAGACCATATCCCTGCCATACAAGCTGGAATTTGAAACCACCAACAATGTGGCAGAATATGAAGCTCTTGTTCTGGGTATGAGGGTTGCAAAATGAATGGGAATAAGGGAGATGGAAGTGTTCAGATATGCGGAATTGATAATCCAACACGTCAGGAATGTTTATCGGGCCAAGCATCCTAGGCTCAGGAGTTACAGAAACGAGGTATGCGACTTTATTGATAATTTATTCTCAGCTTTCAAAATTGCTTTTGTCCCAAGGGAAGAGAATTCCTCGGTCGACTCCTTAGCAGTCTCGGCTAGTCTGTTTAGGATCCCTCTGCCGCCGAAGATCCATGGTGAGGTCGAGATAAGATACAAGACATCCATCCCGGACAATGTAAAGAATTGGAAGGTATTCGAGGACGATCTTGAAATCAAAAAATTTCTTCAGTCCGTCGATGAGTTTTCTGCATTGCACATTGATCAGGATCCTGATCTCGACGGTGACCCTCCCTCTGAGGTATTCTTGAATAAAATTGTTAATCACTATATTATTCAGCTACCTAGCAATCACATTCCGAGGGGACTAGTCCCTTTAGAAAGACTGTTCGACAAGAATGATGTGGCAGTAAAGGGTGGTGTTTCAAATGAAGATGCTGATACAGCGGAATGCAACATTGGCACACAGGAGGAGCCTAAGTTTGTCAAATTATCAAGCAGCCTAACCAATGAACAGAGGGCAGAATATACTGAGTTATTAAAGGAATTTGTTGATGTGTTTGCATGGGCCTATGAAGACCTCAAGACTTATGACACATCTGTCATTGAGAACAAGATCCCACTGAAAGAAGAGGCTAAGCCATTCAGGTAGAAGCTGAGACAGATAAATCCCATCTTGCTACCTTTCATGGAGAAATAAGTGAAGAAATTGCTAGATGCCCAAATCATTGTCCCCTTGAGATATTTTGAATGGGTGGCCAATTTGGTCCCAGTAAGAAAGAAAAGTGGAGAAATCAGACTCTATGTTGATTTCAGGAACCTAAACAGGAGATCAAGGAAAGACAATTATCCCCTACCCAACATGGAACACATATTGCAGAGGGTAACCGATGCATCTAGGATATCCATGATTGACGGTTTTTCTGGTTATAATAAGATATCAGTCATGCCTGAGGACAGAGAAAAAATGGCCTTCACCACTCCTTGGGGCACATTCATGTATGCCAAAATTCCTTTTGGATTGATGAATGCAGAAGCAACATTTCAGCGAGCCATGGACATAGCCTTCATCGGGGAGAAAGACTAGTTTATGGTAATCTATCTGGATGACATCACAGTCTTCTCCAGGTCAAATAAGGAGCACTGCTGCCACCTGAGGAAAGTTTTCCTGAAGTGTCGGAGGTTTGGCCTATCTTTAAACCCTAAGAAATATTTGTTTGCTATGAAGGAGGGGAAGCTATTAGGCCATATAGTATCAGTAGAGGGAGTGACAATTGATCCTAGCAGGGTAGAGGCAATTCAGACCCTGTCACTTCCCAGATCTAAGAAGGATGTTCAATCCTTTTTGGGGAAGATTAATTTTCTGAGGAGATTCGTCTCAAATTTTGCTGAGCTGGTGAAACACATCACAGCCATGCTCAGAAAGGGAAATGAAGTGAAATGAACCGCTGAACTTAGGGAATATTTTGTCCAAATAAAAAGGGCATTGACTGAGGCACCTGTACTGATCAGTCCTAACTATTCCAAAGATTTCCTAATTTTCTCTTTCGCTTATTTCGATACAGTAGCAGCGGTCTTGTTGCAGAAAAATGAGGAAGGGTGAGAGCAACCCATTGCCTTCTTCAGCAAGGCATTAAGAGATGCAGAGATCAAGTATGAAATCATGGAGAAATAGGCCTATGCCTTAGTGAGAGCTCTCAAAGATTTCAGATTCTATGTCTTGCATTCAAAGGTAACCGCATACTTTCCTTCAGCCTCGATGAAGAACATCCTTGTACAACCTGACATAGATGGGAGAAGAGGTAAGTGGATTGCCAAGATCTTAGAGTTTGATCTGGAGATTAATCCCACCAAGTTGATAAAGGGGCAGGGTTTAGCCAAGCTACTAGCTGAATCCAATTGCAAAGCCTTGGGGATTAGCTTCATCAACGCTTGTTCCAAAAATCCACAAGCTGAGTCGTCCAATAAGAGTTCTCAGGGTGCCTTATCACTAACAGCATGCACCTGGTACAAGGATATCTTGTACTTTCTGCAAGAATTGAAGCCTCCTGAGGGAATGGGAAAAAGTAAGGCGAGAGATTTAAAGCTCAAGGCGGTCAGATATTGCCTCATTGACCAAGCCTTATACTGGAAAGACCCTCTAGGGGTATTTTTAAGATGCCTAGACCTGCAAGAAGCCCAACAGGTTATGTTTGATTTCCATAATGACCTTTGCGGGGGGCATCATTTCTAGAAGACCACAACTCATAAGATCCTCAGGGATGGATATTATTGGCCTACTTTATTCGCTGATGTATGCAGAGAAATCAGAGCTTGCATCAAATGCCAAAAGTTCTCAGGAAAGCAACAACTCAAATCGCTGTCATTAAAGCCTATAGTAGCTTCAGCACCTTTTCAGTAGTGGGGGTTGGACTTCATTGGAGAAATTCATCCTCCCTCAAGTGGTCAACATAGATGGATCCTACTGCAACAGACTATTTCACCAAGTGGATAGATGCTACCCCTACCAGGAGTACTTCTCACAAAGTAATTATCAGCTTCATGGAGGATATCATATCCAGATTTCGTTGTCCTAGCAAAATCGTCACCGACAATGCCGTCTCTGTCAGGTCTGAGCCTCTGGTCAAGTTCTATGAACAATTTGAGATTTCACTGATCCACTCTACTCCCTATTATCCTCAAGGAAATGGACTGGCGGAGTCTTCCAATAAAAGTCTGATCAAGCTCATTAAAAAATTATTGGAAGACAATAAAAGGGCCTGGGATTCAAAGCTCAAATTTTCTCTATGGGCCGACCGGGTGACAACAAAGAAGTCCCTAGGCATCTAACCTTTCCAAATTTTTTATGGAACGAAGGTTGTTTTTCCTACTCAGATCGCTTTATCTGTGGAAAAATTCCTCCAGGACCTTGAAGGAGAGCCTGACCATATGGTCAGAAGGATTCATCAGATGGTAGAAGTACAACAGATCAGGGAACAGATCATGAACAGGGCCTACAATCATTAGCAAAAGGTCAAGCAAACCTTTGACAGGAAGAGCAGAAAGAAAGATTTCGATCTGGGTGATCTAGTGCTCAAATGGGATGCACCCACGCAGGATAGGGGAAACACAATAAGTTTGATGCCCTCTAGTTTGGGCCTTTCAATATCTCTGAGGTATTTTCAAACAACACTTATAGGTTGCAGGATTTGGAAGGCGAAGAAGTTTTTAATGGCCCAGTAAATGGGCATTTCTTAAAAAAATGTTTTTTGTAAGCCGCAGGTGGCTTCTTTGTTTTGTAAATATTGTTTTCTATTTTCGGCTTAATAAATGACTCTATAGCCCAACAACAAGGCACTGGATCTGCAAAATGAGTCCTTAGAGCATCACAGGGATGACTCTATCCCCCATGAAGCCTAATGTTAGCGATATTTCTTGTAAAGAAGGAGGAAGGTGCAAAGAAGCAGGTGAAAACCCACTTACCCTATGTTTGGGGCACAAATGCACTTGTGGATAAGTGGAAAGCATATCTGGGCGGCGAAGATCCACGCGCCCAGATCCATGGTCAACATCCAATTCCGGAGCCCCCACACCTTTCTATCTTTAAGCGGAGGGGGGGGGGGGTCCAGAATCAGGCGCGCACCTTCCCGACAGCTGAGATCAAAGCACCCAGATCAATGACGCATAGGCAATTCCGGACCCCCCTTTCTTTTCTACCTTTAATAAGGGGGGGGGGATTGGCGGCTCTTGGCGGACCCCACGATGTCCCATCTCCATATCCTCCATATTCTGCCATACGTTTTCCATTCATCGTCATCCCGGCCCATCTTTTTCCCCTTTTCTCTCATTTCTACCTGTCACCTCCTGCCAGGTGTTCTCCCCCTCATCCTCCAACTCATCACCCACTCGCCCTCTGCCATGTGACTCTCTTTCTCTATTTCCACCTATATGGTCATCTCTACTTCTTATCCACTCAAGCCCCGCGTTCCATGTTACTTCTGCCTATCCATCACTTCCCATCATATGCCCCAGCCTTCGCAATGGCCTCCACATCTATTCATCATGCCGTTTAGCCAATCCAGGTGGCAGCGCAAGGGGACCTCCACGTCCCAAAGGTGTAAGTTGGTCGAACCATTCTCAATGCCAAGGAAGCAGTTATTGAGGTAGTTGGTGGTGGTTAGACATCGTCTCTACCATGAAGGGAAAGTCCGTCGATGAATTAAAAGCACGTAGGTTCACCCACAGGATTGTCAGGAGTTCAATTGCGTCTGCCATAGGTGCACGATCATTCAGAGATTGCAGGTGCAGATTGTCAGTGGGCATGCAGACGCAATGTTTTTAATGCAGTGTCTTGGTTTTGCTGTTGTTTTCTCTTTGAGTATATGTAGGCATTTTTGTCATTTTGTAAGATATAGATGGTAGAGCGAAGCTCCCAACTGTAAAGTTTTAGTAGACGTCTCTAGTTCTCTGGTTATGCATCTGTATGTAAGATTTCTTGTTTAATGACAGACAATTTTCTTATCCCATCTAGTTTTCATCTCATACCGAGGGAGTTCATGATTGACTGATTCACATGAATTATTGCAATTATGTTATGATAAAGGATTTATTGTTACATTGTCGTATTCTCCGGTTTTCTGCGTTTGAATGTAAAAAGATCTTGCGTTTAGATGTTTTCTCCTACAGTTTGTTAGAAACCCGATGTTTATAACAGACCTTTGCATTTCTCTTATACAAGTCTTCCCCCTATTCACCCTTACTACAACTCACTGTCTGAAGTTTATCTAAGACCTCCCTTGCCCATGCATGCCTGGCCTAGTTTCAGAGTTAGAACAACATTGTTTTGAGTTAACTTCCATTCGATCACCCCTTTTTATAAACAAATCGTGACATAAACTGATGGGCGCCGGGCTCTGCTCCTGCTGCAATCTAGGAGTGACTTCTGACGCTAACAGGACCATTAAACAGAGACAAAAGAACGAATTCAACTCATATGCATAAACAAAGATGAAGGAGGGTCTGACAATAACAAATGAAAGAAGCTTGCAAGCTTGATATATTAAAGAAAATGTCTTTCATACAAAAACAATAGAATATAGAATTCAAAATCGAACCTTTAGTTATTCAATTTTTTTTAGCTTTATAGCCTTTTACAAAACAGTTTTCAGATCCTAGATTAATGGATCAAATCTTTCCAAATATAGAAAATTGAATATTGGTCTCAGTAAACTAGATCAATTAAACTTCTCAACTGTTCTTTAAGTCTTTAGATTCTGGGCAGGTGTAATAAGCCTTCCGAGGCTGCTGGATCTCATATGATATGAGAGGAGTCGAGCTTGACACCTGTTGGCTTTTAACAATCTTATCACCTTGTCAATAACTAACCGTTGCTTATCCTTTTTGATCATCTGAAACATCTTCAAAACCAAAACCACCACTTGGTAAAGATGTCATTAATTATCCCCCAATGATTGGAATACTTTCCTAATCCTTTGAGCAAGACAAACTTTGATCTGTGCAAAAACATTAACCTTCTGCCCTGTCAGTGCTTTTGGTAGTTACAAAAACTGGAATTTGGGCTAATTAGATACCGAAAGGACTGCTTTCGGTGGCTAATGAACAATTGCTATGTTCGCCTAAGCCATCGAAACCTGAGATCATCAAAATTTCAAAAAGCAACCTTGCTTTAACTCAAAAACACCTTAGGGCTGGTCTTTAGTTTTCTATTTATTGTTCAAGATTTGTGGGATTAGTGGTTGTTACTGGTTCATTGTATTGAACTGCCACTTCTGCAAGGGTTTCAAGTGAAGGATGAGCTTGGTGTTTTGATTCCCTTGCCTTTTTCCTCAAAGCTCTGTCCTTTTTCTTTAAACCTTGGGCCACTCTCCATAAACTGTTGTAATCCTTTACAATTTTTTCCTTCTTTTTCTTCTCCTTTATGCTCTCATGGGCTAACCTTTCTAAGCCTGAATTGCTTTCTGCGAAGTTTTTTGAGAGGGTTTCATACCTAGTTTTATTACTCTCTCAAGTACCTCTTGTTCGACTAGTTGCTTCTTAAGCTTCTTAATCTCTTTTGATTTACTCTGTTTTGCTTGTTTGCTAGATGAGGCCTCTGCAGCTTGGCGATATTGTTTTTCTTGGGGAGTAGGTGATGGAAGATTCTCATAACTCGTTGTATATATGTCTACAAAAACAGAGTTGTCACGTTCTGTGGTAACTGAGCCTTCATGCCTTGTTTCCAATTGTTGTTCTTCATCTTCATCTTCTGAGTATGGGAGATTTATAATGTTTTTATTCACTGGGATTTCATTGACTTCTTCCTTCTCATGGCTAAAATCCAATTTCTTCTTTGCTTTGCCTGACTTAGTGGAAAAAGAGGGTTGATTAACTGAGGTTGGAGAGATAGCTCTTCTCCTTCTCTTTCCACTTCTGGGAGTGGAGGATTTTTCTGGAATGAGAGCTCTTTCTACCCTCTGCTTGAACCTCAGTTTGCAAATCATTCCAGAATAGGAAAAAATTCCATTCCTTACCCTTTCTTTACAACAGGTTACAGACCAACAGTTTGATTAAGCTATGATGGGATAATCTTCCTGCCACTTGACTGGGTTTGGCTTTGACTTGATAAGCCATCTTAGATAAACTTCGGTGGAGGAAATAAGGTAGATTAAGTGGGTCTCTTGCTGTGAAATGGTTTATGAGTTTAAAATGATACATCATGACCCTGTTGTATCGCCCCTCACATGTTATATAAACCATTATAGCCTTGAGTAACTATTGCCACTTCTCTTCAAGGAAAGATATAGGGAAATCTTTCTTCCAAATTAAACCCTGGTGTTCTGGTTTTAGATAAGACCTGAACTCAATATTCTTAATCACAGTAGTCTTAAACCATCTTTCTCCAGCTGTTGGAAGCTCGGTAACTTTGGCAATGAGAGATTCATCAATTTGAAATTCGTCCTGGCCAATGCATGCTTTCTTTCCATCGAAACTCAGAGCAAAAGACACAGCCACCTGTTGATGAAAACTGTCTAATTTTTTACAGAAATTAAAACATCCTGCATTCTTGAACATTTGGCATACCTCAGGATGAGCTCCAAGATACCTGATATCATTAAGTTCCTTCCTGAGTGTTGTCGCTCCTTTCTTCATTTCTCCACTATGCTGTAGCACACCCGTGATCGAAGGAGTGAATTTCAGACCGAGTTACAGTGCATAGGTTAAGAGATAATTGGCTTAGCCAGGCTAGGACTGAGATAAATGCGGGGGCTTTTATATTGTGGCACTGATTGCAAGGAATGTGGCGAAAAGGCTGATGATGTGAGGGAGTCATGATGTTTTTAACTAAAAAGAAAGAGAAGTACAACACCATGACGTTCAATGATATGAGAGATGCGCTCATCTAATAGAGGGATCGACTTTTCTGGTCATGAACGGTTACCTCAACAGTACTTTCGGTGGCTTATGCAACCATGTAAACAACGAACCCCTTATTTGAAATGTGCAAAATGACGTGTCTGGTATTTTGCCTGCATCAACGGTTTTAGTGATTAAATAGCCTTGGATTCCTTTATTTTATCTCCCGAAAGCTAAGGCTTTTGGTGGCTAATGAACAATTGGTATGTTCGACTAAGCCACCGAAACCTGAGATTTGAATTTAATCTGGCACAGACTAGATGAACTTTTTTCCAAAACTTATTACATGAGTAAAGCTTTTTTTTTATTTTTAAAGTACCTCTAAAAATTTGAAAAAGTATTTTTCCAACTAACACTCTATCACCTAAAAAGAAAAATCTTAATCAATTTATTTGAGGAGATAACACTGGCTCCTATTGGGGATGAACGCCTCCCTCTGAGGTTTCAAGAACCACAGAACCAATGCCTTTCTTGAAAAAAGAAAACTTAAACTATCTACTAGTGTTTCCATTGGGCATGGAGTTATTCTGTAAAAGCAAAGACTAAAAATAAAATTACAATGACCAGGCTTCACAGCCTTATACAAAATAGAGTTTCAGAAATCGCCCATTGACTGGGCTACCGAACATTTCTTCACCTCCCAGACTTTGCAGAATGAATGTGTTGTTGTGGTGTACTTGAGTTATCATGAAAGGACCAGTCCACAAAGAATCAAACTTGTTGTGTTTGCCTTTATCTTGTCTGAGGGCGTCCCATTTCAGAACCCAATCACCAACCTGAAAACTATCTACCTTTGCCTTCTTGTCAAAAGTATCCTTGATCCTCTTTTGATGAGCCTCTGATTTGTCCACCAACTATTCACGGAGCTGCTGCAGTTCTACCAAATCGAGCATTCTTCTTACCATATCATTTGACTCAGTTTGCTCTTCCTGAAAAAATTTAGCCACTTGTAAAACTAGTTGAACAGGAAAAATAGCATCAGTTCCATAGACCAATTTGAATAGAGAGGTTCCTATGGATTTTTTGATAGTTACTCTGTCTGCCCACAGTGCGAACTTTAGTTTAGAGTCCCAATTCTTTTTGTTCTCCTCTAATAGCTTTCTGATGATTCTGATTAGACTCTTATTGGATGATTCGTCCAGGCCATTACCTTGAGGGTAATAGGGGGTAGAATGTACCAATTGGATGCCCATTGATTTACACATATCGACCAATGCATCAGCTTTGAAAGCTGTTGCATTATTTGTTACCAGCCTTTTGGGGCAACCGAATCTACTCAGGATGTTTTCATAAAGAAATTTCATGACGACCTGATGAGTGGCGTTCCTGGTGGGAACTGCCTCTATCCATTTTGTAAAATAATCGGTGGCTACTAAGATCCAGTTATGTTGACCACTAGACGAAGGATTAATCTCGCCTATAAAATCTAAACCCCACTGCTGAAAAGGGCCATTCATTACTATAGGTCTCAGGGGCAGAGATTTTAGCTGTTGTTTTCCTGTGAATCTTTGACATTTATCACAAGCTTTGACGAAAGTGCACACATCCGAGAAAAGAAAAGGCCAGTAGTACCCAACCCTTAGAATTTTATGAACTGTGGTCTTCCAGTAATGATGACCTCCACAAATACTTGAATGAAACTGATGTATAACTTCAACTGATTCTTCTTTGTCTAAACATCTGAGTAGTAAACCAACAGGGTCTTTCCAATACAACAAATTATTGTAAATGCAAAATATGATGGCTCTGAGCTTAAGGGCTCGGGCTTGAGTCATGCTAAGTTCAGGAGGAACCTCCAACTTTTGTAAAAAATGAATAATACCTGAGTACCACTCACAAGAAGACAAATGCTCCGCCACCTGTTGGTTGTTATGTTGTCCTTCTGCTGCCACCTCCATCTGCAAACTCGTTGAATTTCCCCCCATGAAATTTATGTCCAGTAGCTCATGGTTTTCTTCCTTCAAAAGCTTAGCAAGGCCTTGGCCTTTTACCAATTTAGTGGGCTTTACTTCTATGTCGAACTCGATTAACTTTGTGATCCATTTAGCTCTTTTCCCATCGATATCAGGCTGAGTCAAAACGTCCTTCACTGAGGGTGAAGGAACATATGCGATAACTTTTGCATGGAGGATATAAATTCTGAAATCTTTTAAATATTTGATGAGAGCATAGGCTTGTTTTTCAATAGGATCATACCTTAATTCAACATCTCTGAGTGTTTTGCTGAAGAAGGCAACTGGGTGGTCCATACTGTCATCATCTTTCTGTAACAAGACTGTTGCCACCATGTCATAAGAAGCGAATGAAAAAATATAGAAACTCTTGCTGTAATTCGGACTGATTAGAGTCGAGGATTCCATGATAGCTTGTTTGATATCATGAAATGAATTCCTTGCAGTGTTTGTTCATTTAATCTCAGATCCCTTTTTTAACATACATGTTATGTGTTTTACTAGCTCGACAAAATTTGGAACAAATCTTCTAACAAAGTTAATCTTACCGAGCAGAGATTGAATATCCTTTTTCCACCTTGGTAAGGACAGCCTCTGAATTGCTTCCACCCGAGCTGGATCAATTTTCACGCCTTCTACTGAAACAATGTGGCCTAGGAGCTTGCCTTTTCTGAGAGCAAAATGGGATTTTTTGGGATTCAATGAAATCTCGAACTGCCTGCACTTCAGAAATACTCTTTTTAAATGATTTATATGTTCTTCATGACTGTTGGAATAAACTGTGATGTCATCAAGATAGATGAGGACAAACTTGTCCTTCTCACCCACAAAAGCTATGTCCATGGCCCTTTGAAAAGTGGCCCCGACATTCATTAATCCGAATGGCATTTTGGCGTACATGAAGGTACCCCAAGGAGTAGTAAAAGCAGTCTTCTCTTGGTCACCAGGATGGATAGAAATCTGGTTGTAGCCAGAAAAACCATCCAGGAAAGACATAACAGTAGCCCCTGAAATTCTTTGCAGGAAATGTTCCATCTTCGGTAGGGGATATTTATCTTTCTTTGAGCATCTATTTAGGTTTCTAAAGTCGACACATAACCTGATCTCACCATTTTTCTTTCTCACTATTACCAGATTTGCGATCCATTTAGAGTATCTTAAAGGGATTATAATCTTAGCATCAAGAAGCTTTTTGATTTCTTTTTCAATTACAGACAATAGAAGAGGACTGATAGGTCTGAGTTTTTGTTTGAAAGGGATGGTGTCCTTTTCGAGGGGAATCTTATGTTGAATGATCTTAGGGTCATAAGTTTTCAGATCACTATATTTCCAAGCGAAAACATCAGAGAATTCTTTCATAATGCTACAGTATTCGGACTTCTGGTCAACAGTCAATTCAGAGGACAGATTTATGAATTTAGGCTGGCTTTCACTTCCTATGTTGTGCTCATGGACAATAGGCTCTTGTTCCTTCTTATCTGATTTGTAGGGAACATCGTTATGATCGAAAAGCTTCTCAAGAGGTACCGGACATAGAGGTATATAATTATTTGGCAGTTGAACAATATCATGCTGACCCATTTTTTGTTTTAGCTTAGGCTTCTGGGATTCCTCTTCATTTTGATTTTGCTGGTCGACATGCATATCAAAAAATTCATCTATCACCATCTATCACCTGGAGAAATCTATTAAGCTCATCATCATCCTGAAAAACCTTCCAGTATTTAATATTGTCGGGCAAACATGGTCTTTATTTGACTTGGATTTCATAATTGAGCCGGGGAGGCATGGGAGGAATTAAAAGACTGGCTGAAACAACAAGGGAATCAACAAGCTGATTCATAGCTCTGGGTATATAAGAAATGTTAAAAATGGAAAAAGAATCCCTGATTTTCCATACCTCATCCCTGTAGGCCTTCAATCTGACATGTTTTTCTTGGAAAGTATTGTTCACTTGTTGTATGATGAGATCCGCGTCTCCAAACACCTTTAATCCTTTAATTCCCATCTCCTTGGCTGTGATTAAAACCAATATGAAAGCCTCATACTCTGCTATATTTTTAGTAGTTTTGAAATCAAGCTTAAAAGACAAATGCATGGCCTCTTCCAAAGGAGAAATCAAAACTACCCTTGCACCTGCTGAATCTTTGGTACTGGCACCATCAAAATACATGGTCCACACTGGAACACATTTTTCGTCAGTTTGCTGATCAGTGGGCTTTACAAGCTGCAAAGGAGATGACTGAGAATCATCTATTTGAAGAATACATGAGCCAAAGTCTATGTCTACAGCATAAATAGGATTATTTACAGAATTTTTTGCATCACTGATGATGTAGGCAAGTTGATTCTCTCTGTAGAGTCTCTTTAGCTCTCCTCCAAACACCGGGACTGTAGCATACAAAAGATCCATCTGCAAGGTACCCTCCAACCTTTTTCTCCATGGACGTGACAAGAGGAGTCCGAACTTGGGTGGGATATCAACCACCACAACATCCATTACCATGCTTCTCATTGGAAATTGGGCAAGGTTTATAACAAGGTCTTTTATGAGGCCAAGACATCTGACCTTCCTAGAGTCAAAAGAGAAGAGATCATGATACGGTTTGGTGACCTCAAGCCCAAGTTCGTCCATCACTACTTTGGGCATAAGATTGTGTGATGCTCCTAAATCAAGCAAGCAATTGTGAAGGATCTTATCATGAAAATTTAGGGATATATAGAAAGGTGGAAAAGAGTCATCTCGATCTTCTACCATAGGTCCTATAGTTACTGTTGGCTTGTCATCTTGTAAGTTTACAAAATCAGCAGATGGGGAGGTATTTGGTTCAAGGGACTTCAGGATGGCAGACTTGAAAATGCCATTCTTCATAAGTTCGGGCAATGACATAGGTATTTTTACTTTCTGAATTTCTGATTCGAAATTAAAAGAGTATGCTGACCTGTCAGAAGTTTTTACCTCGTTAGAAGGGGCTTTGAGAATGACTTGCTCCTTGGCTTGGGGCTGTGATTGCTTCTGCTGTTGTTTTGTAGGAATGGAGGTTTGCTTTACAGGGGCAACCGATTGCTTAGTAGCAACTTCCTTCTTCTTACTAGGAGCAACAAGCAATGGCTTGGGGGCAGCATTTTTAGATCTTAAATTATAACCTTGTTGATCATCGGTCTGATAAAAAGATTCTTCAGTACTTGCCTCACGAATTTCCTCATCAATCTTGGGTTCTTCATAATCCACTTGTGTCAAAAAGGAGGAATCATTTTCGTCCCCAAAACAATTGATGTCATCTACTTCTTCGACTTCGTCAAGAGGTATCTCCTGTTCTTCTTCTAGTATTGCATTTTGGAAAGGGGTTATGATTCTTTGATCATCAACTGTATTCTTGTCTCTCTAAAGGATCTGGACCAGTTGGTTGTTCCTTCTGTAAGGGAATGCATTGGGATTCCTTGGAACAAAAGCATTTGGTTCTTTAGTCTTGGCTAGCTGCTGACTTTGAATCTTCAATTTTGACATTTCAGATGTCAAGTTGTCCAACATCTTGGCCATCTTTTCCATTTTTGTATTAGAAGAGGAAGGGGGTTCGGCATAAAAAAATTTCCTCTCAAATTTTCCTTTCAGTTTCTGAGATGCCATAATATTTGATTCAACTTCAAGAGCAACATCTTGCATCAAAGCAAGTGTGGATGATCTTCTTTCTCTAAGTATTAAACAAAATTCTGGATCAAAAGCGGAAGAAAATGTGATCTTTGCTGAGGCATCACTTGGCTTAATCTCTGTGGGAATCTTGCTGAACATTTTATTAAATCTTTTGGTGAAGTCTGAAGCTGACTCCCCGTTTTCTCTTCTTAGGCTCCTGAACTCAGAAATGTAATATAGGAGATCTCTTCTTTCTCCCCAATGTTTTAAAAACACCTCATCTAACTGCTCAATACCTGTCACTGAATTTGCCGGTAATTCTTTGAACCATTTCTTGGCTTGGCCATCCAAACTCTGCACAAAAAATCTGGTCCACACATCTTCTTCTGAAATGTTAATGTTTTCAGCATAAGCATAAAAGGCTTCTATATGTTCTTTGGCAGTATAATCCCCGGATCCAGTAAACTTTGGCATATATTTCTGATAATCTCTAGTTGGCATGGTAGATAAAGGGTTGGGAAACACAAGTGGGGCATACCTATTTGCTAATATTTGTTCCATCTTGGTCAAAGGGACAACCATGACACTCTTAGGGGTTGATGCAGAGGAATAACCTTTAGAGGATGAATACTGAGATGGGATCGTTGAGTCTATAAAGAATGGTTGTCTTACTTCACCCTAAGCAAATTTTTTTGAATTGGGCGGGAACTAAGAGGCTCTGTAAAATTGACCAAGCAATAAGGCTAGGCCTTCTTCACCTTTAGAGAAAAGATCTTGTAAGATATCTTC
>JASDQU010103060.1:101247-131609 GCA_032191745.1 Picea mariana | reverse complement strand
ATTTCTATCACAACATTCATCAAAGTAGAACACAATATACAACAAAAGCAAAAGGAAAAATGGACCACATATGGCAGAGAACTCTAAATGATCATTTCATTAATCTCAATAAATATTTTAATACATCTAAAATCTCATGCTTAAATTCAAAGTATTGATAAATCAATAATGTTGTGTCCCAAACTAGTTCTCTGGGAGTCTAAAAAATAATGGGTATCTTTAAATAAATAGATAATATTGTCTTGAATTACAAATAAAAGAGACTACGTTTTTCCTTCAAAGAGGACTGGGATGGGACTCTCGTGGACCATAAAATGAAAGAGATACCTGGAAGACAAATAGAAACAATTAAGGGCCAGCCTTAGGTTTCACAGGTTGCTGGGAACATAAAAGGAAAAATGACAAATGACTGAAGAAGAAAAAATGCCAGGGGAAAGAATAAGGTTGCTACTTGACTTAATACGATGGAAATCTTCCAACCCTTTACTTATTACTGAGATGCATTTTCTATATGGCTACTGTTGTGTTGGCAGTGACATCACCATTGTAACCATTTCATGCTAATATGTCTTGGTGATCTTAACCAAAGATTTTCTTAATCATTCTTCTATGTACTCCCTCATCGAAGCAATCATTATTTCGTGCTTGGTTTTTATCTCAAATAGCTCATTCTCCATTTCTCTTAAGTCAATACTTAGTTGGTGCAACATGTCCTCGATATCATCATTCTTATTAATGTATCACACAAGCCACCTTTCAACCTCATCTTTGGAGAATTCAATTGATTCAGTAAACTCACTTGCCCATGCAACCTTTAATACTTCAAGTTGTTCTAGTAGTTTCTCTTTAGACATAACTATAGTATCCATTAATAAATTTGGGTTGTGTAGTTCTTTTGTAAGATCAATTTTTTTTAGAAACATGTCACCTCTCTTGATTTTCACTACATCTAATTCATACAACATTTCTCTTAATCTTTTAATCATTTTCAGCCAACACGCATTGATTTGCTTCATTCAGATACTAGAGGGAAGGTTCTATTCTCTTATGTGGGTGTCACTCAGACTTGAAACTTTGCCGCAAACGTTCCCACTATCTCTTTTTATTAAAAACTTCGTCATTCTCTAGATCCTTTTGGAGATATTCTCTAAAATGCGTAATCCTTGTTGAAAAACTAGTTGAACTCTATGCTAGCTTCCAGATTTCGTGGATTATGTATATTCTTTTTTGAATTCCATCTCCAACATACTTTCTCACAGCCAACAATAGACTAGAGGAACCTTTCAACTTGTTGTTTCTTTCTGGAAAGTCCTCAAAGACAAGTGTTGGTTGAATTGCAATTAAAGATTCAACAAACATTGGTTTCAGATTTAGAGCTTTCTCTAATTCCTTTGTTTTTTCTTTTAGAATTAAAATTTCTTTCTCAATATAAAAAATGGATTATTTTAGTGCTTCTTCGCTTGCATCATGAAATTGTACAATTTGGAGGGTGCAACCCTTGGAAATCAATTTCTGACTTCCACTTTTCGATTTTTTTTTTCTTGTTAACTTTCTCTATTAACAATTTCTTGAAACTTTAATGGTAGGCTGCGTGGTGCAGTGTGACAAATTATTTTTCAAAGATCTATAGTTCTTGAGTAACTAGATCTTAAAAAATTTATGTTGTTTCCAATTGTCTTTGTTCTGACCAACTAGGTTCCTATATCACTTCGTCTACATCTGTAGCTCGAGAAATCTCTACAATTTCATGTATTTTTGTAACGTCCCCACTATAATCCCCAGTCTAATTAATTATTATGTAGATATAATATGTGGCTATGGTCAAGTGATGTAATATGGGAATTGTATTTCTTTTTTTTATTAATAAAAATGAGATGCCGACTGCTAAAGGGGGACATGGACAAGAGATGGGGGCTGAATTAATCAATAAGAGAGAGGAGTGTCTAGGATAATGGCCAAGAGGGGTCCAAGGGGGAATTACCTTCCCATTTATGATTGAGTGTTTCCAAAAGCCAATCATTGAATACATGTAAGAGGGTGGGTGTGAGTGGTCACATCCTGAAGTTATTGGGGATATGGGGATTGAGTACAATTAGCTTTGGGAAGAGTGTGAGTCAATAAAGGCAATTGAAAGGGAGGAAATATGTAGGGTAAGAAGCGACGATGGTTTTTCATTTAGTCAAGTGGATGCACAAGATCCAAGGGCCACAGAGAGCAAGAAAACAAAGTTGGAAGTCGATGCGGCCATGGAGGTCGAATTCCAGAGAAAGATGGAGTGTAATTGGAGTGGATTGGAGATAGAGAACCGAAGAGGCCGGTTGTCAGGTCGAAAGAGTGAAATCCTACGTAAGTTGCACTTAAACAACCGGTGTTTGTTTTTGTTTTATTGATACTTTTCCTAGCAACGGTTTCCCTTGAGTTCCCAGCTAAGAGATTCCTAGCTTCCCGTGCCAGAGATACCTTGATAAATGAATGGTTCATTCCTTGGGTTAGCCTTGATAAACAGTTGGTACACCCCTTGGGTTAACCTTGATAAAAGAATGGTGCATTCCTTGCGTTGGACAAGCCAAGAGGAAGAGAGTTGGTGGAAAAATTGAGATAGTTGTAAGAAAATATCAATTGGGTTAAGAGTTTATGAGCTGTGAGTAGACTGTGAGTGGACTATGAGAGACCACCCTATTTTGTGGATTGCTAGCCTCAGCTCATGGCTGACTGACTGTTGATATTTGGAACAGTTAGTCAACGGTTGGGTGGAACGTCCGTCCCAAGTAGTTAGTTGCACGATTCTTGTTTAAAGATAAGTGTTTTATCTTGTACTGAGTTATTTACATGTGTTATTGTTGTGCATGAACTCTGTGTGAATGAAAATGACTTACATTCTACTGTAATGAACGGTTTATTTGTATCTCATGTTGATTATTAACATTATGTAGATGCCTCTGTTTTATGGTTATAGCCATAGCTAAATCTATTTTAATTCGTAGTTGTAAGCTACAAGAAATCAACTAACAATAAAATAATTGCTTTAATTAGCATAAGTTTCATTTTATGTGAATTCCGCACATATTGTTGCTTAGATGGAGGATAGGTACGTTACTAAATTGGTATCAGAGTTGATGACAAGAGAGTCTTTGTCCGACGTGACCAACTTTGGTGGCTGGGTACGTTACAAAATGGTATCAAAGCCCAATTTTTAACACTGAGCCTGGATGGACTAATTAAGTGGAACACATAAGTGAAAATTATATACTATGCAGGCAAACCATTTGATGGAATGCCAGAAAAAGGATGTATGAAATTCGTTTGTTAAAATTACTGCAGTAAAATTGAGAGGAATTTCAAGGGAAATGTGAAGAATTGATCCCTTTTGGAATTTTTGAAAATAAGCAAATCAAAAAAATTTGGGTATTTTTGTGTACGATGACATCGGCATGGCGTGGAGGCCACGTGTCATATGATGTTGTAGAAGTAATAAAGGTTGTTATCACTCTAGGAAACTCTCCTAGGCTGTAAGTCAGAGATCCCTGGTAACTTAATCTTTTTGGAAACTATTTTTTCAATAATAGGTGTGGGTTTTGATCAAGATGAATATCTTAATCTCTCGATTGTATCTTCAAGACAGTCTAACTATATTCATGCAATACAAGGCCTTCAAGAGTTATCTATCAGATAGATTTGTATAACAAATGGATAAGAAAACCAATCGGTTAACCAAAACATACATAAACCATATATATGATGGGTCAACAAACTAACCAAGGATGCTTATGATTCTTGCTTAACAGTCAAAAGTAAGATGACAGTTACCATAAGACCATTAAACAGAGACAAAAGAACGAATTCAACTCATATGCATAGACAAGGATGAAGGAGGGTCTGACAATAACAAATGAAAGAAGCTTGCAGGCTTGATATATTAAAGAAAATGTCTTTAATACAAAAATAGTAGAATATAGAACTCAAAATTGAACCTTTAGTTCTTCAAAAAATTTCGGCTTTATAGCCTTTTACAAAATAGTTTTCAGATCCTAGATTACTGGATCAAATCTTTCCAAATATAGAAAATCAAATATTGGTCTCAGTAAACTAGATCAATTAAACTTCTCAACTGTTCTTTAAGTCTTCAGATTCTGGGCAAGTGTAATAAGCCTTCCGAGGTTGCTGGATCTCATATGATATGAGAGGAGTCGAGCTTGACACCTGTTGGCTTTCAATAATCTTATCACCTTGTCAATAACTAACTGTTGCTTATCCTTTTTGATCATCTGAAACATCTTCAAAACAAAAACCACCACTTGGTAAAGATGTCATTAATTATCCCCCAACGATTGGAATACTTTCCTAATCCTTTGAGCAAGACAAACTTTGATATGTGCAAAAACATTAACCTTCTGCCCTGTCAGTGCTTTCGGTAGTTACAGAAACTGGAATTTGGTCCAATTAGATACCGAAAGGACTGCTTTCGGTGGATAATGAACAATTGATATGTTCGCCTAAGCCACCGAAACCTGAGATCATCAAAATTTCAAAAAGCAACCTTGCTTTAACTCAAAAATGCCTCAGGGTTGGTCTTTAGTTTTCTGTTTATTGTTCAAGATTTGTGGGATTAGTGGCTGTTACTGGTTCATTGTATTGAACTGCCACTTCTGCAAGGGTTTCAAGTGAAGCATGAGCTTGGTGTTTTGATTCCGTTGCCTTCTTTCTCAAAGCTCTAACCTTTTTCTTTAAACCTTGGGCCACTCTCCATAAACTGTTGTAATCCTTTACAATTTTGTCCTTCTCTTTCTTCTCCTTTATGCTCTCATGGGCTAACCTTTCTAAGGCTGAATTGCTTTCTGTGAAGTTTTTTGAGAAGGTTTCGTACCTGGTTTTATTACTCTCTCAAGCACCTCTTGTTCGGCTAGTTGCTTCTTAAGCTTCTTAATCTCTTTTGATTTACTCTATTTTGCTTGTTTGCTGTATGAGGCCTCTGTAACTTGGCGATATTGTTTTTCTTGGGGAGTAGGTGATGGAAGATTCACATAACTTGCTGTATATATGTCCACAAAAACAGAGTTGTCACGTCCTATGGTAACTGACCCTTCATGCCCTGTTTCCAATTGTTGTTCTTCATCTTCCGAGTCTGAGTATGGGAGATTTAGAATGTTTTTATTCACTGGGATTTCACTGACTTCTCCTTCTCATGGATAAAATCCAATTTCTTCTTTGCTTTGCCCGACTTAGGGGAAAAAGAGGGTTGATTAACTGAGGTTGGAGAGATAGCTCTTCTCCTTCTCTTTCCACTTCTAGGAGTGGAGGATTTTCTGGAATGAGAGCTCTTTCTGCCCTCTGCTTGAACTTCAATTTGGAAATCATTCCAGAATAGGAAAAAATTCCATTCCTTACCCTTTCTTTGCAACAGGTTATAGACCAACAGTTTGATTAAGCTATGATGGGATAATATTCCTGCCACTTGACTGGGTTTGGCTTTGACTTGATAAGCCATCTTAGATAAACTTCGGTGGAGAAAATAAGGTAGATTAAGTGGGTCTCTTCCTGTAAAATGGTTTATGAATTTAAAATGATACATCATGACCCTATTGTATCGCCCCTCACATGTTATATAAACCATTATAGCCTTGAGTAACTGTTTCCACTTCTCTTCAAGGAAAGATATAGGGATATCTTTCTTCCAAATTAAACCCCGGTGTTCTGGTTTTAGATAAGACCTGAACTCGATATTCTTAATCACAGTAGTCTTAAACCATCTTTCTCCAGCTGTTGGAAGCTCAGTAACTTCAGCAATGGGAGCTTCATTAATTTGAAATTTGTCCTGGCTAATGCATGCTTTCTTTCCATTGAAACTCAGAGCAAAAGCCTCAGCCACCTGTTCATGAAAACTGTCTAATTTTTTACAGAAATTAAAACATCCTGCATTCTTGAACATTTGGCATACCTCGGGATGAGCTTCAAGATACCCGATATCATTAAGTTCCTTCCTGAGTGTCGTCGCTCCTTTCTTCATTTCTCCACGACGCTGTAGCACACCCATGATCGAAGGAGTGAATTTCGGACCGAGTTACAGTGCATAGGTTTAGAGATAATCAGCTTAGCCAGACTAGGACTGAGATAAATGCGAGCGCTTTTAGATTGTGGCACTGATTGCAAGGAATGTGGTGAAAAGGCTGATGATGTGCGGGAGTCATGATGTTTTTAACTGAAAAGAAAGAGAAGTACAACACCATGACGTTCAATGATATGAGAGATGCGCTCATCTAATAGCGAGATCGACTTTTCTGGTCATGAACGGTTCCCTCGGCAGTACTTTCGGTGGCTTATGAAATCATGAAAACAACAAACCCCTTATTTGAAACGTGCGAAATGATGTGTCTGGTATTTTGCCTGCATCAATGGTTTCGGTGATTAAATAGCCTTGGATTCCTTTATTTTAGCTCCCGAAAGCTAAGGATTTCGGTGGCTAATGAACAATTGGTATGTTCACCTAATCCACTGAAACCTGAGATTTGAATTTAATCTGGCATAGACTAGATGAACTTTTGTCCAAAAATTATTACATGAGTAAAGCTTATTTTTTTTTTTTAAAGTACCTCTAAAAATTTGAAAAAGTATTTTTCCAACTGACACTCTATCACCTAAAAAGAAAAATCTTAATCAATTTATTTGAGGAGATAACACTGGCTCCTATTGGGGATGAACGCCTCCCTGTGAGGTTTCAAGAACCACAAAATCAATGCCTTTCCTGAAAAAAGAAAACTTAAACTATCTACTAGTGTTTCCATTGGGCATGGAGTTATTCTATAAAAGTAAAGACTAAAAATAAAATTACAATGACCAGGCTTCACAGCCTTAGACAAAATAGAGTTTCAGAAATCGCCCGTTGACTGGGCTACCGAACATTTCTTCACCTCCCAGACTTTGCAGAATGAATGTGTTGTTGTGGTGTACTTGAGTTATCATGAAAGAATCAGTCCACAAAGAATCAAACTTGTTGTGTTTGCCTTTATCTTGTCTGAGGGCGTCCCATTTCAGAACCCAATCACCAACCTGAAAACTATTTACCTTTGCCTTCCTGTCAAAAGTATCATTGATCCTCTTTTGACGAGCCTCTGATTTTTCCACCAACTGTTCTCGGAGCTGCTGGAGTTCTACCAAATCGAGCATTCTTTTTACCATATCATTTGACTTAGTTTGCTCTTCCTGAAAAAATTTATCCACTGGTAAAACTAGTTGAACAGGAAAAATAGCATCAGTTCCATAAACCAATTTGAATGGAGAGGTTCCTATGGATTTTTTGATAGTTACTCTGTCTGCCCACAGAGCGAACTTTAGTTTAGATTCCCAATTCTTTTTGTTCTCCTCTAATAGCTTTTTGATGATTCTGATTAGACTCTTATTGGATGATTCAACCATGCCATTACCTTGAGGGTAATAGGGGGTAGAATGTACCAATTGGATGCCCATTGATTTACACATATTGACCAATGCATCAGCTTTGAAAGCTGTTGCATTATCTGTTACCAGCCTTTTGGGGCAACCGAATCTGCTCAGGATGTTTTCATTAAGAAATTTCATGACGACCTGATGAGTGGCATTTCTGGTGGGAACTGCCTCTATCCATTTTGTAAAATAATCGGTGGCTACTAAGATCCATTTATTTTGACCACTAGACGAAGGATTAATCTCGCCTATAAAATCTAAACCCCACTACTGAAAAGGACCATTCATTACTATAGGTCTCAGGGGCATAGATTTTAGTTGTTGTTTTCCTGTGAATCTTTGACATTTATCGCAAGCTTTGATGAAAGCGCACACATCCGAGAAAAGAAAAGGCCAATAGTACCCAGCCCTTAGAATTTTATGAACTGTGGTCTTCCAGTAATGGTGACCTCCACAAATAATTGAATGAAACTGATGTATAACTTCAATTGATTCTTCTTTGTCTAAACATCTGAGTAGTAAACCAGCAGGGTCTTTCCAATACAACAAATTATTGTAAATGCAAAATTTGATGGCTCCGAGCTTAAGGGCTCGGGCTTGAGTCGCGCTAAGTTCAGGAGGAACCTCCAACTTTTGTAAAAAATGAATAATACTTGAGTACCACTCACAAGAAGACAAATGCTCCACCACTTGTTGGTTGTTATGTTGTCCTTCTGCTGCCACCTCCGTCTGCAAACTCATTGAATTCCCCCCCATGAAATTTATGTCCAGCAGCTCATGGTTTTCTTCCTTCAAAAGCTTAGCAAGGCCTTGGCCTTTTACCAATTTAGTGGGTTTTACTTCTATGTCGAACTCAATTAACTTTGCGATCCATTTAGCTCTTTTCCCATCAATATCAGGCTGAGTCAAAACGTCCTTCACTGAGGGTGAAGGAACATATGCAATAAATTTTGCATATAAATTCTGAAAGATTTTAAAGATTTGATGAGAGCATAGGCTTGTTTTTCAATAGGATCATACCTTAATTCAACATCTCTGAGTGTTTTACTGAAGAAGGCAACTGGGTGATCCATACTGTCATCATCTTTCTGTAACAAGACTGCTGCCACCGTGTCATAAGAAGCGAAGGAAAAAATATAGAAACTCTTGCTGTAATCCGGGCTGATTAGAGTCGGGGATTCCATGATAGCCTGTTTGATATCCTAAAATGAATTCCTTGCATTGTATGTCCATTTAATCTCAGATCCATTTTTTAACATACATGTTATGTGTTTTACTAGCTCAGCAAAATTTGGAACAAATCTTCTAACAAAGTTAATCTTACCAAGCAGAGATTGAATATCCTTTTTCGACCTTGGTAAGGACAACCTCTGAATTGCTTCCACCCGAGCTGGATCAATTTTCACGCCTTCTGCTGAAACAATGTGGCCTAGGAGCTTGCCTTTTCTGAGAGCAAAATGGGATTTTTTGGGATTCAATGAAATCCCGAACTGCCTGCACTTTAGAAATACTCTTTTTAAATGATTTAGATGTTCTTCATGACTGCTGGAATAAACTGTGATGTCATCAATATAGATGAGGACAAACTTGTCCTTCTCACCCACGAAATCTATGTCCATGGCCCTTTGAAAAGTGGCCCCGACATTCATTAATTCGAATGGCATTTTGGCGTACATGAAGGTACCCCAAGGAGTAGTAAAAGCAGTCTTCTCTTGGTCATCAGGATGGATAGAAATCTGGTTGTAGCCAGAAAAACCATCCGGGAAAGACATAACAATAGCCCTTGAAATTCTTTGTAGCAAATGTTCCATCTTCGATAGGGGATAGTTATCTTTCTTCGAGCGTCTATTTAGGTTTCTAAAGTCGACACATAACCCGATCTCACCATTTTTCTTTCTCACTATTACTAGATTTGCGATCCATTTAGAGTATCTTAAAGGGATTATAATCTTAGCATCAAGAAGCTTTTTGATTTCTCTTTCAATTACAGGTAATAGAAGAGGACTGATAGGTCTGAATTTTTGTTTGAAAGGGATGGTGTCCTTTTCGAGGGGAATCTTATGTTGAATGATCTCAGGGTCATAATTTTTCAGATCACTGTATTTCCAAGCTAAAACATCAGAGAATTCTTTCATAATGCTGCAGTATTCGGACTTCTGATCAACAGTCAATTTAGAGGACAGATTTATGAATTTAGGCTGGCTTTCACTTCCTATGTTGTGCTCATGGACAACAGGCTCTTGTTCCTTCTTATTCGGTTTGTAGGGAACATCGTTATGATCGAAAAGCTTCTCAAGAGGTACCAGACCCCGAGGTATATAATTATTTGGCAGTTGAACAATATCATGCTGACCCATTTTTCGTTTTAACTTAGGCTTCTGGGATTCCTCTTCATTTTGATTTTTCTAGTCAACATGCATATCAAAAAATTCATCTATCACCTGGAGAAATCTATTAAGCTCATCATCATCCTGAAAAACCTTCCAGTATTTAATATTGTCGGGCAAAGATGGTCTATATTTGACTTGGATTTCATAATTGAGCCAGGGAGGCATGGGAGGAATAAAAAGACTGGCTGAAACAGCAAGGGAATCAACAAGCTGATTCATAGCTCTGGGTATATAAGAAATATTAAAAATGGAAAAAGAATCCCTGATTTTCCATACCTCATCCCTGTAGGCCTTCAATCTGACATGTTTTGCTTGGAAAGTACTGTTCACTTGTTGTATGATGAGATCCGCATCTCCAAACACCTTTAATCCTTTAATTCCCATCTCCTTGGCTGTGTTTAAATCCAATATCATAGCCTCATACTCTGCTATATTGTTAGTAGTTTTGAAATCATGCTTAAAAGACAAATGCATGGCCTCTTCCAAAGGAGAAATAAAAACTACCCCTGCACCTGCTGAATATTTGGTACTGGCACCATCAAAATACATGGTCCACACTAGAACACATTATTCGTCAGTTTGCTGATCAATGGGATTTACAAGTTGCAAAGGAGCTGACTGAGAATCATCTATTTGAAGAATACATGAGCCAAAGTCTGTGTCTACAGCATAGATAGGATGATTTACATAATTTTTTGCATCATTGATGATGTAGGCAAGTTGATTCTCTCTGTAGAGTCTCTTTAGCTCTCCTCCAAACACCGGGACTGTAGCATACAAAAGATCCATCTGCAAGGTACCCCCCAACCTTTTTCTCCATGGACATGACAAGATGAGTCCGAACTTGGGTGGGATATCAACCACCACAACATCCATTACCATGCTTCTCATTGGAAATTGGGCAAGGTTTATAACAAGGTCTTTTATGAGGCCAAGGCATCTGACCTTCCTAGAGTCAAAAGAGAAGAGATCATGATACAGTTTGGTGGCCTCAAGCCCAAGTTCGTCCATCACTGCTTTGGGCATAATATTGTGTGATGCTCTTGAATCAAGCAAGCAATTGTGAAGGATCTTATCATGAACATTTAGGGATATATAGAAAGGTGGACAAGAGTCATCTTGATCTTCTACCATAGGTCCTATAGTTACTGTTGGCTTGCCATCTTGTAAGTTTACAAAATCAGCAGATGGGGAGGTCTTTGGTTCAAGGGACTTCAGGATGGCAGACTTGAAAATGTCATTCTTCATAAGTTCAGTCAATGGCATAGGTATTTTTACTTTCTGAATTTTTGATTTGAAATTAAAAGAGTATGCTGATCTGTCAAAAGTTTTTACCTCGTTAGAAGGGGCTTTGAGAATGACTTCCTCCTTGGCTTGGGGCTGTGATTGCTTCTGCTGCTGTTTTGTAGGAATAGAGGTCTGCTTTACAGGGGCAGCAGGCTTCTTAGTAGAAACTTCTTTCTTCTTACCAAGAGCAGCAAGCAATGGCTTGGGGGCAACATTTTTAGATCTTAAATCATAACCTTGTTGATCATCGGTCTGATAAAAAGATTCTTCAGTACTTGCCTCACGAATTTCCTCATCCATCTTGGATTCTTCATAATCCACTTGTGTCAAAAAGGAGGAATCATTTTCGTCCCCAAAACAATTGATGTCATCTACTTCTTCGACTTTGTCAAGAGGTATCTCCTGTTCTTCTTCTAGTATTGAATTTTGGAAAGGGGTTCTGATTCTTTGATCATCAGCTGCATTCTTGTCTCTCTAAAGGATCTAGATCGATTGTTTTTTCCTTCTATAAGGGAATGCATTGGGATTCCTTGGAACAAAAGCGGTTCTTTAGTCTTGGCTGGCTACTGAATTTGAATCTTCAATTTTGACATTTCAGATGTCAAGTTGTCCAACATCTTGGCCATCTTTTCCATTTTTGTATTAGAAGAGGAAGGGGGTTCAGCATAAAAATTTTTCCTCTCAAATTTTCCTTTCAGTTTCTGAGATTCCATAATATTTGATTCAACTTCAAGAGCATCATCTTGCATCAAAGCAAGTGTGGATGATCTTCTTTCTCTAAGTATTAAAAAAAATTATGGATCAAAAGCGGAAGAAAATGTGATCTTTGTTGAGGCATCACTTGGCTTAATCTCTATGGGAATCTTGCTGAACATCTTATAAAATCTTTTGGTGAAGTCTGAAACTAACTCCCCATTTTCTCTTCTTAGGTTCCCGAACTCAGAAATGTAATATAGGAGATCTCTTCTTTCTCCCCAATGTTTTAAAAACACCTCATCTAATTGCTCAATACCTGTCACTGAATTTGCTGGTAGTTCTTTGAACCATTTCCTGGCTTGGCCATCCAAACTTTGCACAAAAACTCTGGTCCACACATCTTCTTTTGAAATGTTAATGTTTTCAGCATAAGCATAAAAGGATTCTATATGTTCTTCGACAGTATAATCCCCGGATCCAATAAACTTTGGCATATATTTATGATAATCTCCAGTTGGCATGGAAGATAAAGGATTGGGCAAAACAAGTGGGGCATACCTATTTGCTAAGATTTGTTCCATCTTGGTCAAAGGGACAACCATGACACTCTTAGGGGTTGATGCAGAGGAAGAACCTTCAGAAGATGAAGACTGAGATGGGATGGTTGAGTCTATAAAGAATGGTTGTCTTACTTCACCTTGAGCAAAATTTTCTGCATTGGGCGAGAAATAAAAGGCTCTGTAAAACTGACCGAGCAATAAGGCTAGGCCTTCTTCACCTTTAGAGGAAATATCTTGTAAGATATCTTCGAGAACAGACAGACTAGTATGCGTATAGAAGGCACCCTCTATAGGCTTTGTAGGTGAGGAATTCAAAGAAGAAGAGGAGGATTCTTTTTGCTGAGGGGATCCTATAATTACTTCTTTAAAGTTGGATGCGATATCATGCTCAAAAACAGAGTCTGTAATATCAGAGGAAACTGAAGGCTGCTCAACCTTCAATCTTTCTGACACAATTTCAATTTTATGAGAATTATAAGTTTCAGCAGCAGGAGATTCAACAAGAGGTTCTTTAGATATGAAAGAAGAAGTGTCTGTTGGAATACCTGGATTTGATGCTCTTGCAGATCCGGAAGTTTGTCTTTGCAAAGATTTTCCCCTTCTGATGATCTTCTCAGGGTCTGGAACTGGTGCTGCCAGTGGTCCTTCTTGGTTTGCCCTGGTGTGAGCTCTTTTCGGAGCCACTTCGTTCCAATGGAGTCGCTAGATAAATGGTTACAACTCAAAAAATGTCCAAACTTTGTCTATCATCAAAGTTGGATCTTGTCGTCTCCCAGGGAAGCTAAGCTTCAATCTCCTCTCCCCAGCAACAACGCCAATTTGTTATCACTCCAGGAAACTCTCCTAGGATGTAAGTCATAGATGTCTGGTAACTTAATCTTTTTGGAAACTATTTTCTCAATAATAGGTGTGGGTTTGGATCAAGATGAATATCTTAATCTCTGGATTGTATCTTCAAGACAGTCTAACTATATTCATGCAATACAAGGCCTTCAAGAGCTATTTATCAGATAGATTTGTATAACAAATGGATAAGAAAACCAATCTGTTAACCAAAACATACATAAACCATATATATGATGGGTCAACAAACTAGCCAAAGATGCTTATGATTCTTGCTTAATAGTCAAAAGTAAGATGAAAGTTACCATAGGACCATTAAACAGAGACAAAAGAACGAATTCAACTCATATGCATAGACAAAGATGAAGGAGGGTCTGACAATAACAAATGAAAGAAGCTTGCAGGCTTGATGTATTAAAGAAAATGTATTTCATACAAAAACAATAGAATATAGAAATCAAAATCGAACCTTTAGTTCTTCAAAAAATTTCAGCTTTATAGCCTTTTACAAAACAGTTTTCAGATCCTAGATTACTGGATCAAATCTTTCCAAATATAGAAAATCGAATATTGGCCTCAGTAAACTAGATCAATTAAACTTTTCAACTGTTCTTTAAGTCTTCAGATTCTGGGCAGGTGTAATAACTCAAAAATGCCTCAGGGCTGGTCTTTAGTTGTCTGTTTATTGTTCAAGATTTGTGGGATTAGTGGCTGTTACTGGTTCATTGTATTGAACTGCCACTTCTGTAAGGGTTTCAAGTGAAGCATGAGCTTGGTGTTTTGATTCCCTTTCCTTTTTCCTCAAAGCTCTGACCTTTTTCTTTAAACTTTGGGCCACTCTCCATAAACTGTTGTAATCCTTTACAATTTTGTCCTTCTTTTTCTTCTCCTTATGCTCTCATGGGCTAACCTTTCTAAGCCTGAATTTTTTTCTGCGAAGTTTTTTGAGAGGGTTTCATACCTAGTTTTTATTACTCTCTCAAGCACATCCTGTTCAACTAGCTGCTTCTTAAGCTTCTTAATCTCTTTTGATTTACTCTGTTTTGCTTGTTTTCTAGATGAGGCCTCTGCAGCTTGGCGATCTTGTTCTTATTGGGGAGTAGGTGATGGAAGATTCTCATAACTCACTGTATATATGTCCACAAAAACAGAGTTGTCACGTCCTGTGGTAACTGAGCCTTCATGCCATGTTTCCAATTGTTGTTCTTCATCTTCCGAGTCTGAGTATGGGAGATTTAGAATGTTTTTATTCACTGGGATTTCACTGACTTCTTCCTTCTCATGGCTAAAATCCAATTTCTTCTTTGCTTTGCCCGACTTAGGGGAAAAAGAGGGCTGATTAATTGGGGTTGGAGAGATAGCTCTTCTCCTTCTCTTTCCACTTTTGGGAGTGGAGGATTTTCTGGAATGAGAGCTCTTTCTGCCCTCTGCTTGAACCTCAGTTTGGAAATAATTCTAGAATAGGAAAAAATTCCATTCCTTACCCTTTCTTTGCAACAGGTTACAAACCAAGAGTTTGATTAAGCTATGATGGGATAATCTTCCTGCCACTTGACTGGGTTTGGCTTTGACTTGATAAGCCATCTTAGATAAACTTCGGTGTAGGAAATAGGGTAGATTAAGTGGGTCTCTTCCTGTAAAATGGTTTATGAGTTTAAAATGATACATCATGACCTTGTTGTATCGCCCCTCACATGTTATATAAACCATTATAGCCTTAAGTAACTGTTGCCACTTCTCTTCAAGGAAAGTAATAGGGATATATTTCTTCCAAATTAAACCCTGGTGTTCCAGTTTTAGATAAGACCTGAACTCGATATTCTTAATCACAGTAGTCTTAAACCATCTTTCTCCAGCTGTTGGAAGCTCCGTAACTTCGACAATGAGAGCTTCATCAATTTGAAATTCGTCCTAGCCAATGCATGCTTTCTTTCCATCGAAACTCAGAGCAAAAGCCTTGGCCACCTATTGATGAAAACTGTCTAATTTTTTATAGAAATTAAATCATCCTGCATTCTTGAACATTTGGCATACCTCAGGGTGAGCTTCAAGATACCCGATATCATTAAGTTCCTTCCTGAGTGTCGTCTCTCCTTTATTCATTTCTCCATGACGCTGTAGCACACCCGTGATCGAAGGAGTGAATTTTGGACCGAGTTACAGTGCATAGGTTCAGAAATAATCGGCTTAGCCAGGCTAGGACTGAGATAAATGCGGGCGCTTTTAGATTGTGGCACTGATTGCAAGGAATGTGGCTAGAAGGCTGATGATGTGTGGGAGTCATGATGTTTTTAACTGAAAAGAAAGAGAAGTACAACACCATGACGTTCAATGATATGAGAGATGCGCTCATCTAATAGCGGGATCGACTTTTCTAGTCATGAACGGTTCCCTCGGCAGTACTTTCGATGGCTTATGCAATCATGAAAACAACGAACCCCTTATTTGAAACGTGTGAAATGACGTGTCTGGTATTTTACCTACATCAACGGTTTCAGTGATTAAATAGCCTTGGATTCCTTTATTTTAGCTCTCGAAAGCTAAGGCTTTCGGTGGCTAATGAACAATTGGTATGTTCGACTAAGCCACCGAAACCTGAGATTTGAATTTAATCTGGCACAGACTAGACGAAATTCTGTCCAAAACTTATTACATGAGTAAAGCTTTTTTTTTTTTTTAAAGTACCTCTAAAAATTTGAAAAAGTATTTTTCCAACCGACACTCTATCACCTAAAAAGCAAAATATTAATCAATTTATTTGAGGAGATAACATAGGTGTTGCCATGGTGGCAGGTACATGTTGGATGGGATTATAGTTGGTAGGTGATTTGGAGCCATGTGGCAGACCAACTGTCAGTCCCACGAAACTACGATAAGATCTTGGAAGTGTGTTCAAGTGTGAGTCTGTGAGTCAGCGAAGATGGAAAAATGGCTAAGTGTTGGGACTTATTATGAGTCTGTGAGCCCACGAAGACTGAAAAATGACTAAGTGTTGGGACTTATTATGAGTCTGTGAGTCTGCGAATATGGACAAATGGCTAAGTGTTGGGACTTATTATGATTATGTGAGTCCGCGAAGACGAAAAAATGGCTAAGTGTTGGAACTTATTATGAGTCTGTGATTCCTCAAAGAAGTGGAAAAATGGATAAGTGTTGAGAATTTTTAGATAGACTTATGAAAGAAATATTACAAGATTATGAGTCCAAAAAGAAGTGGAAAAATGGTTAGTGTTGAGACTTTTCGGGTGGACTTATGAAATGAAGGTTACAAGATTATGAGTTCGTGAGTCCACGAGTCCGAAGAAGTGGAAAAATGGTTACGTGTTAAGAATTTTTGGACGGACTTATGAAAGAAAGGTTACAAGATTGTGAGTCCACGAGTCTACAAAGAAGTGGAAAAATGACTAAGTGTTGAGACTTTTCAGACCGAATTATGAAAGAAAGGTTACAAGATTGTGAGTCTGTGAGTCCACAAAGAAGTGGAAAAATGACTAAGTGTTGAGACTTTTCGGACGAACTTATGAAAGAAGGTTACAAGTTTATGAGTCCACGAGTCCACGAAGGAAAAATAAACTAAGTGTTGGTGCTGGGTTCATAGAAGGTATGAAGAAGAAATATGACTTAGATCCACAATGAATCCATTAAAATAGATCAATGGAGGAGAATTCGGGACTTCAGGTCTCCATATATGTTGTAGATTTGTACAAGAAATTTGAAGGGATATAAATTTCAAACCATAGCTATATTTTGGGCAAGTTTTCAGTCGTTGGAAAGTTGTTGCTGGGAGGAATGCATCAAGCAAATCAAAATTTGAATTAGTGCAGTGTGTCCTTCATAAATTGATGAAGAAATAACATGTATTCTAATTGATGAAATGTTTTATAGTATGCATGTTCTAACAATAATTATTACATGCACATTTCTTGAAGAATTAGAAGCACATAAAGAGACTTTAGTTCCTATATGAGGACTGGATTTATGGAAGATGCTCAAGGATCTTACAACCATGAGGAAGAGTTCAAAGGTCTACATGTGAACATGGGGAATGTTGAGAGAGAGTCAAATGGAAGAAGATATTGGCAAGGGCCTGTTACTATAAGCAATCTGCATAGGGAAGTGCAAAGTTACGGGGTTGATAATGAAAGGATTATAAAGGCTCAAGAAGAGATACTTCATAGGTTAAATATGTTGCATAAGCAAGTTAACAAGGATTCTGACACCAAACAAGCAACTAGTGCTAGACAAGTATCAAAATCAAGATCCCATAGCAAAAGGGATGATCATGGAAATTATAGGCATTCCAGAAGCATGAGCAGGCACCATCATTATTCGAGGCAATCCACTAGAATAATTCATTCAAGGTCAAGTCCAGGGAGTATCCCAACTGTGTCTCATGTTCGGAGGCAAAGAAGAAGGCATGAGGCATACATCTTGCAAAGTGAATTCAGGAAAATCAAGCCACTTACTTTCAATGGTGAGCACAGGAAAGGAGAAGAGGCAGAGGCCTGGCTACTGGAAATGAAGAAATATTTCCAGCTGCATGACTACCCATCCCAAGTAGAAGCTAGGATTACCACCTACCACTTGCAAGGAAAGGAAACCATGTGGTGGGATCAACTTAAGCAAGCCAAGAACCTAGATGGGAAAATGATCTCATGGAGGCAGTTCAACGGATATTTCCAAGAGAAATATTTGTCCGAGAATTACTATGAGAGAAATATGAAAGATTTCTTTGAACTCAAGTTGGGAACCATGACAATGGAGGAATATGAGAAGTGGTTCTTTGAATTGTTGAAGTATGTTGAATTCATCAAGGACGAGAACATTAAAATCTAGTGGTTTCTAAGTGGGTTACCCTCCTTTTATAGTGACAAGATTCAATATGATAAACCCAGGACCTTGGAAGAAACCATAAGGAAAGCAAGGCACCTTTATGAGAAAAGAAAAGGAAGGCCAATGTTGCAAAAGCCTTGGAATGACAAGATGAAAGGGAAAAAGGATCAAAAGCAGAAAGGTTTTAAGCCACCCTTTTTTAGAAATAAATCTCAAGCAAATCAACAAGGCTAGGCAACCCAAAATGATTAAAATAATGCAGATTCATTTGGGAAAAGGCCAAGGCAACAACTTGTTCAGTGTTGGGGATGTGAAGGGAATCACTTATACAGGGACTTCCCTCATAAAGGAGAAAGAGTGAGGATTGTCCACATTTAGGAGGNTATGTAGATTCATTTGGGAAAAGGCCAAGGCAACAACTTGTTCAGTGTTGGGGATGTGAAGGGAATCACTTATACAGGGACTTCCCTCATAAAGGAGAAAGAGTGAGGATTGTCCACATTTAGGAGGTTGAAATGGTGGAAGACATGGGAGGAAGTATTCCAAGGATTTATGCAGCCTTGGACAACAAGAAGGAAGAATATCAATCCCCTATGATCGAAGTGGAAGGTAATATTGATAAACATCCCATAGCAATTTTAATTCATTCTGAAGCTAGCCATAGTTACATAAATGCTAACATTGTTGAAAGATTTCACTTGCAAAGACGTAAGCATAAGAAATCTTGGTTAGTTCAGTTAGCCACGAGGGCTAAGAGGAAAATCAATGAGTTGGTTAAAGATTATCCAATAGACATGAATGGACTTAGCACAAAGGTATATGTAAACATCATACCATTGGGTTCATATGACTATCTAATTGGCATGGATTGGTTAGAAAAACATCATGATGTCCTAGACTGTTACAACAAGACAATCACATGTCTTGATGAGGAAAGGCAATAAGACAATATTCAAGGAATTCTGAGAGCTGTAGTTGTTAGAGAGATTTCAACTATGCAGTTGAAGAAGAGCTTCAAGAAGTGATGTCAAATGTTTGCAACCGATATGGAGGAGGCAACCAAGGATAAAGTGGCAAGCATTGAAGACCATCCGGTCTTGAGGGATTTTGAAGATGCTTTTAGAGAAATTCTAGGATTGCTACCCAAGAGAGACATTGATTTCTCTATTGATTTAGTGTCATAAGTTTCCCCTGTGTCCAAGACACCATACATAATGGGTACACCAAAGTTGAAGGAGTTACAGATGTTGCTTGAAGAACTTTTGAAGAAGGGATATATACGCCCAAGTGTGTCACTTTGGGGAGCCCTGGTTCTTTTTGTAAAGAAGAAGGATGGAACCTTAAGGTTGTGTATTGATTTCATGCAACTTAATAAGGTTACCATAAAGAATACGTATCCTTTACCCATAATTGATGATTTGTTTGATCAATTGAAAAGTGTAAGAATATTTTCAAAGATTGACTTGAGATCGGACTATCATCAAGCAAGGATAAGGGAATAAGACATCAACAAGACAACATTCAGAACAAGATATGAGAATTATGAATTCACAATAGTGCCACTTGGGCTATCAAATTCCCTAGTAGTTTTTATGTGTCTAATGAATGGAGTGTTCAGGGAATACCTAGAAAAGTTTGTGATTGTGTTCCTAGATGATATAATCGTCTATTCTAACTCAGAAGAGGAACATGAGCAACATTTAAGAATGGTGTTACAATTTTTGAGAGAGCACAGATTATATTCTAAGCTAAGTAAGTGCATATTTTACCAAAAGAATATTCACTACTTGGGGTATATAATATCAGTAGCAGGGATAGAAGTTGATCCTGAGAAGATTGAGGCCATTATAGGATGGCCAAAGCTAAGGAATGTGACAGAGGTTAGATCATTCATGGGTATTGTCGATTATTACCGAAGATTCATAAAAGGATTTTCAAAGATTGCAAGTCCCATCACTTCTTTGCAAAAGAATGGGGTGAAATTTGAATGGACTTCCAAGTGTGAAGAGAGTTTTCAACAGTTGAAGGGAATATTGACAAGTGCACCAATATTGAAGATTGTATATCCAACCAAATATTTTTTTGTGTGCACCGATGCATGCAAGGAATGGTTTGGTGGAGTCCTTAGTCAAAAGGATCGTGTGGTATGCTATGAGTCCAGAAAATTAAAAAAACATAAAAATAATTATGCTACACATGACTTGGAGTTAGCAACGATTGTACATGCATTGAAAATGTGGAGACATTATCTTATGGGTAAGAAATTCGACCTAAGGACAAACCATTGTGGTCTGAAGCATTTGTTTGGACAACCAACACTAAATGCTAGACAAACTAGATGGTTGTAATTTCTGAGTGAATATGACTTCGAAATTAAGTACTTAAAGGGCAAGAAAAATCAAGTGGTCGATGCACTCAGCAAGAGAGCTTGTAAAGTGCATATTGCAGCCATTAGCATGTATATGACAGATCCAAAAGACAAAGTTATTTTAACAACAAATTCAGATAATAATTATTTAAAAATAAAAGAGACATTGCAACAAGGTAATTTTCTGTAGAAATTTAATTATTATGACTTGAAAGAATATGGAATTCTCATATACATAGGTAAGGTGTATGTGCAGAATTTCAGTGAGATGAAAAACATAGTGCTAGAAGATATGCATAATGTGCCATATGGAGGGCACCCAGGATATCAGAAAACAATTACAACAGTAAGAAGTCAATATTTTTAGCTAGGAATGAAGAAAGAAGTGACTAATTACATAGCCATAAATTTTCTATAATGCCAAACGGTAAACACATAACATAGACACCCAATAGGTTTGCTACAACCATTTCCCATTCCGGAGTGGAAGTGGGAAGTTGTCACAGTTGATTTTATTACTAAGTTGCCTAGAACAATAAAGCAGCATGATTCCATCATGGTGGTGGTGGAAATATTAACTAAAGCAACACATTTTATTCTAGTAAATACTACACACAAGGAAACAAATATCGCAGAAATTTATATGAGAGAAGTTGCTAGGATACATGGAGTGCTTAAGACAATAATTTCAGACAAATATCCAAAGTTTAGTTCTAATTTTTGGAAGGGTTTTTTCAAGGGATTTGGGACAAATTTAAATCTTAGTACAACATATCATCCAGAGTCAGATGGGAAAATAGAAAGGACTAATAGGATAATTGAGGACATGCTTAAAATGTATGTGATGGATCAACCATCAAAGTGGGAAGATTATATCCATTTAATTGAATTTTCCTACAATAATGGGTATTAGGCCTCATTGAAAATGAGCCCATTTGAGGCATTGTATGGCAGAAAATGCAACTCACTATTGAGTTGGAATAATCTAACACATAGAGCAATTGTTGGGTGAGAATTGTTAAAAGAAATGGAAGATTAGATGGAAAAGATAAAGCACAATTTGAAGGCTACCCAGGATAGGAAGAAAAGTTATGCAGATAGGAATAGAGTTTTTAGATATTTTAAAGTGGGAGAACATGTGTTATTATAAGTAAAGGAAAAGACAAATTCACTAAGATTAGGAAGTTTCCCGAAGTTGGAAGCAAGATATTGTGAGCCTTTCGAAATATTAGAAAAGATAGGGCCAATTTCATATCTGTTAGATTTAACTGCATCCATGTGAGTGCATAATGTATTTCATGTGTCATTGTTCAAGAAATATGTTCGTGATCCTAACCACATAATTGATTGGAATGTAATCTAGGTGGAGCACAAAAGGGATTTCCGAGTGGAACCAATATGCATGATGGACCAAAAATTCAAAGTGCTCGGGAAAAAATCCATAGGGTTGGTAAAGGTTCAATGGACCTGCTACAGTCCTGAAGATGCTACATGGGAGCATGAAGATAACATGTAGGCATAATACCCACAAATTTTTGACAGTTTTGAAGAAGACAAAATGCAAGATTCCATTTTGAGCAGCTAGAGTTTTGAAACCACATCTCAGAATCCTGGCCAACTGCGTTGGGGAAATTGATAAAAGAATGGGTCATTCCTTGCGTTATCCCCGAGAAACATATGATACATCCCTTGAGTTATCCCTGATAACCGAATGGTGCATTCCTTGTGTCGGGGAGTTGAGAGGAACATGAGATTTTGGTTGGAGCTACTGCTGGAATTGTAAAAATTGCAGAATTTATTTTCTAAGTATTGTGATGTAAATTTTCATATATGTATATCGGCATAGAGTACACCGAGGATGGTGCACAATTGTAGGGGAGGGGGAATGTAATGTCCCCACTATAATCCCTAGTCTAATTAATTATTATGTAGATATAATATGTGGCTACGACCAAGTGATGTAATATGTGAATTGCATTTCTTTGTTTTATTAATAAAAATGTGATGTCAGCTGCTAAAGGGGAACATGGACAAGAGATGGGGGATGAATTAATCAACAAGAGAGGGGAGTGTCTAGGATAATGGCAAAGAGAGGTCTAAGGGGGAATTACCCATGTATAATGATTTAAACCATTTTCCTAATTTTCTATTTGTATATGAACCTTCCCATTTCTGATTGAGTGTTTCCAAAAGACAACCATTGAATACATGTAAGAGGGTGGGTGTGAGTGGTCACATCCATAATTTATTGGGAACATGGGGATTGAGTACAATCAACTTGGGGAAGAGTGTGAGTCAAGAAAGGTAAGCCAAAGTTAGGAAATCTGTAGGGGAAGCAGCGACGACATTTTTTCAGTTAGTCGAGTGGATGCACGAGAGCCAAGGGACACAGAGAGCAAGAAAACAGAATTGGAAGTCGATGCGTCCATGGAGGGATAATTCCAGAGAAAGTTGGAGCGTAATTGGAGTAAATTGGAGATAGAGAATTGAAGATCCTAGTTTTTAGGTTGGAAGAGTGAACTCCTGTGTGAGTTGCACTGGAACAACAAGTGTTTGTTGTTGGTTTGCTGATAGTTTTCCTAGTAGCAGTTTCCCTTGAGTTCCCAAGTGAGATATTCCTAGTTGTTTGTGCCATAGAGACCTTGATAAACGGATTTATCATTCCTTGGGTTATCCTTGATAAAACTATGGTACATCCCTTGGGTTAACCTTGATAAAAGAATGGTGTATTCCTTGGATAGTTCAAGAGGAAGAGAGTTGGTGGAAAAATCAAGATAGATGTAGGAAAATATCAGTTGGGTTGAGATTTTATGAGTTGTGAGTGGACTGTGAGAGACCACCCTATTTTGTGAATTGCTATCCTCAGCTCAGGGGTGACTAACTGTTGAGATTTGGAACAGTCAGTCTACGACTGGGTGGAATGTCTGTCCCAAGCAACTGATTGCACGATTCTTGTTTAAAGATAAGTGTTTTATCTTGTATTGAGTTATTTACATGTGTTAATGTTGTGCATGAACTCTATATGAATGAGAATGACTTATATGTTGTTGTAATGAACGATTTAGTTGTATCTCATGTTTATTATTAGCATTCTATAGATGCTTATGTTTTATGGTTATAGTCGTAGCTAAATCTGTTTTAATTCATAGCTTTAAGCTACAGGAAATCGATTAATAGTAAAATAATTGCTTTAATTAGCATAAGTTTCATTTTATGTGAATTTCACATGTATTGTTGCTTAGCTAGAGGCTAGGTACGTTGCTAAAATGGTACCAAAGCTGATGAAAAGGGAGTTTTTGAGTGATGTCACCAACTTTGGTGGTTGGGTATGTTACATTTCTAATCTTGTTTTTCAAGTCTCTCTCTTTTTTTTAGCGGAAGTTTGTACAACATGGGATTTTTCAAGATTTTGCTTTGTAAGGTCTTTGTCACTACCATCATCTGAATTTTCAATAAGTGTTTTTCTTAGTTCTAGACCACTTCTTTTGGGTTTTCTTTTAGCAATAGTACTTATTTGTGAAACACTTGATGAGTTAGTGTCTTTGCTTGTTGCTTCTCTTCCCTTTTGTTTGTAGCATTAATTATTTCTATCCATCTCTATCAGTTAGGGTTTCATCAATTGAGGTCTCGAGGAGATTTTGATTGTCTCCTCCTCCTTCCTTGAATTGTTCAGACTTACAAAAATAAGAAGAGTATCCCACTAGCAACATGTGTGCAGAAAATAGGTCATTAGGGTCAAAACCCTCGATGCATTTAGATTCTTTAAAACCAAGTTGGTAAAATTGACCCGTGAATTCATCCAAGTGGGAATTATGCTTGAAAACAACTTCCCCAACTCTCCAGGGTAATGGGATGAGTTGCTTTTTCCTTTTTTTTTTAAAGAAGTGTGCCCAATACTTGTACTGTCTACATCCTTCGATGACAAAGTGTCTATCATATACATAAAAGGGGAGAAAAAAGGGTTTCTCTTGGAAACCAAATAATCTTGGAACATTGAAATCCTTTGTAGTCTCAAAAATTCCCTTCTTTGCGAAAAGGAGGCGACTTCAAGTGACAGTCTCAATGTAGTAGGAGCAAATATTAATTTTTTGAAATTAGAAATAAAATTATTGTGGACTGTGTAGAAATTGTACTGATCTTGTGTCTGGATAAGTGATCCAGATGGATTTCGATGGCCTCCCACCTATTCCAACTAGCTCATTTTGGCAGTTTTCTAGTTTGGCAGTTTTTTCCTAGTTTTCGAGTCCCTGACTTCTGGGGTCATTTTGAGGCCATAAACAACGTTTTTAGGGCTCACCACAATTAGATTGGAAATGGAGACAGAGTCTGACAAAAACATGAGTAGTTACTGGATATACCTTTCCAACGGGCTATCGTGTGCCTAAAACAAACATCGTATGCAAAATTTACGACCCCGAGAAGTTGATGTACTAACTTACCCCAACAGGGCCCACATGACTTTTGGCGCTTCATCTCCTAGTGTTAGTTTTTTAGATGTCTAGGGTTTTTGACATTCCTGTTTATTGTAAAAAGGCCTTGAGAGACTCATTGTACTCATCATCTTGCGAATGAGCGCAACCGTCACATCTCTTCTCAGAGATAAGCCGCCGCCATTCTAGCAAGCTTGTTTTCCGCTGCATTTTACAGTTTCAACTTATTTCCTTATTGAATAGAAACCAATTTTACTGTATATATGTTATTTTGTGTTAAACATCTTTTAATAAAAATATGTATTCATTTCGTTCTGCTCATAAAATCCAGATCAATAAGGTTGGATATCAGGCAGAGAATAGTTCCACCTTGAAATCAACACTCTTTTCCCTCAGCAAGTCTTCAAAGATGTGCCAATAGTCTATGGAAAATAACAAATAAGAAGTCATATAGAATTTTTGGGTTTTCCTCAAACCAGCTAGTTGAAACGATATTTCATTGGAAATAATATGGCCCCAGTCAATTAGGGCATCTTCATGGACAACAAAGTGGAGAATATAAATAATATTTTTTGGCACAAAGGCTGTGGAATCCAGTCCAATTATACGAGCAAACAACCAAGCGAATTCTTTGTAGGGGTATTTTAGTGAACTTACCTCAATTTGAGCGACATTGGTATCATTCCTGGGTTGGCAAGGTATTTCTCGTGGATCTTTGCTCCTCCTATGTGTTACTTAATAAATTCATTGGCTTCCTCATTCTTGAACTGCATGGTGAATATTGAAGATTGAAGGAGTCAAGGAAATTCGTAGCATTCTTGTGAAGATTGAAGGAGTCAAGGAAATGGGTGGCTTCCCCTGAACCTGGATTATTCTTCTTTCTGTATCAAATTTGTGTACACAATGGATAACTAATTCTTTGAAATCCATCACCTCGGGCACATAGCCAGTCGACGCTATGTCTGAGCTCCAAAATTGGTTCGTTTCCTTCTCGGTGAGAGGGGGAGCCTTGTACCACTTGTAAGCTTGCAAGCACTAAAACTAGTGTTCTTCACTTTTGAGTGTGTTAAGTGTATCTCCACAATACAAGTCCTTTCTTCTACTTGACATATCTTTACACTGCTTTATATTCTTATGTATATGTGGCGCTATTGTCGATATAACCTTTTTACAACATGGCGTATTTAATCCTTTATTAAATTCACCATGTATTGCATTGATTATTACCCACCATAGCTCTCATTTAAAAGTTTTTGGCTTGCATGGTAAGATTTAGAATTTATTACAAAGATTTGTGAAATCTTTGCCACTTTAATAATATTATTAGAAATTCACAAGTGGTGGTTGACATGGTGGAAGGGAAATAAATGAGATCAGAAAATGGTGATGTGATATAGCGGAAGATGGAAAATGGTTAAGTATAGAAGTGAAAAAAGAGAAATGGAGAGTACAATATGGTGAATGTGGGATTGTGGGATGCGGGACACAAGACATGGGAAATGAAAAAGGTAAGAAGGGACAACTCTCGCATCCACAATGAGAAAACAAACTTAGTATGAGAAGAGGTAGTTATACGAGTCGCGAAATTGAGCGGGTCATTTTGTAGAACACAAAATTGTGGGTTGTGGGACACAAGCATGAGGGAAAAATGTAAGTGGAATGGAGAGTTGTCCCGCATATACATTCAAATAATTGGCTAAGTATAAAGAGGGTAAGCAATGCAATTTGGAGGACACATAGGTAGAAAGGTCATTTTGAGTGTTGCACAATTGCGAGTTATAGGACATGAGGAGTTGTGGGACAGGAATGGGTTGGTCCCTTGCAATAAGACTCTCGTAACACATAAAAATGACTAAGTGTTGGATTTGGGAAAAATGACTAAGTAAAGACTTGTTGCTTTGTGAGTCTACAAACCTGGGAACTTGATGATAGCTTGATCCACAACTCGCATTTGAAAGAGGAAAATGAATAAGTAAAGAATATACAAGGAACATAGGTAGAAAGGGGAAAATACTAAGGATGGATAGGTATGTACTAATGTTGATTAACAAATGTAGATCAACACCTCTATCATGCACAATCACCATGCATGTTCTCTATTATGCTCTCTTTCCTATCACATTCTTCTATAATATCGATAACATCAACATCTTGTGCACTCTTTTCTTCTATCTATCATGTGATTATCTCTACACTTGAAATAAGTGCTACTATTCCGCCCTCTTTTGTTATGTTCACCTATGTCACACTTGAGCGGAACCCTTATGGATTTGGTTGTTCCAAGGAAGCTCTTACATCAAATTCCTCTCGCTAATAATGATCCTATAGCTTTGTCACCATATTCTTCCATGATTCCCTCCACAATCAACTAAGAAACCTCACATCTCTTCTAAAATGATTGTATTTGGAAATATGTGCAATCATACCACATCCTTACAGAATAACATTTTGACATATGTCACATCATTGGTTTTTTTTGCAAGGCATGAAGTGTGCCATCTTTGCAAATCAACCAACCACAACATACATTGTGTAGCATCCCCAGCCCCAAGCTGGGCCATGCCACATAAAAATTTTCCTCTTAGATACCATTTAATTAATAACATGCTCTACATATATACAAATATGCAATGCAAATAATATATTGTTCATGCATAAAATTGTGTAATAAAACACACATAAATTATATTAACATACACATAGTAATTGGTAAATAAACGCATAAAAAAAACAATTATCTTTTGTGAAAACATCGATTGGATGCAAACCTCGGACATTCCTCCCAGCCATAGACTTTGTTGCTCATAAATTCTTAGCAACATGTCATCCTCGAGCTGAGGCTAGAAACTCCACCAGGGCACAAGCTTCCTAAGCTAGACTAAGGTCTAACCATCACAATAAAACATAGGCAAAGGTGCCAACTCCAACAATAGTTCCGAGCTCACAGCCTCTCATTGCCCATAGTCTGTCCCACCCCAGGAAGCGTACCCCTTCTCTGGTCAACAATCCTTTGTTTGTCTTTCTTCTCTTCCAGGGCTTTAGAAACAGACAGGACATGAAGTCTCAGAGCCTCGTAGCACCTGGAACACAAGGCTACCCTCAGAATTTGCAACACCCACCAGCCTAACAATCTGGGAAAACAATTCTCATCATTTCTCTCACCCAGAGTGAATGCTCACAAGCATGACAACCTGCTTCTTCATCCCAAACCACCAAGGAATTATTGGGCACATTCAGCTGCAAAATCACCCAAGCACTGGTACGAATGATGGATGGCAGGGAGAGTATGTATGGTAAGAATGATGGTGAGAATGAAAATAATAACTAGAATGATTGGGAAAATATACTAAGTTCCCACTTTATGTATGTGTGTTCCCAAATTGACACTTTTCATGCTAGGAACTTAGTATGTATGGTAAGAATGGTGCTGAGAATGAAAAGAATAACTAGAATGATTGGGAAAATATACTAAGTTCCCACTTTATGTATGTGTGTTCCCAAATTGACACTTGTCATGCTAGGAACTACATTGGGCTCCACTTGTGATATGTTCCCCACCTTTTGGAACTTAGGATAAAATATCACATAATTTAGACTTTAGGAAATATTATAATAATATTCCCTTGGCTTAGATTTTCTTCCTAGACTCTTAGCCCCCTTTCCCTCTAGTGGAGTTATATCCCCCCATACTCTTTTGTTTGATTGGTTTGCATCAGTGGTGCATTTTATTAATAAATATGAATGTGATTACATATTACAATGATAGGCTCGCTAACATTTTTAGCACATAGGCCCCTTAGCCTAAATGACACATGCACTCTGGCATCAAAACATATATTCAAAGGCACTCTTGGCCCAAAACATCCTGGCTCACCAACCTATAAAGTATATGTACATTTATAATTGGGGTTTGGCCTAGGGGTATTACATTCTCGCCCCCCACCTTATTTATGCATTGTCCTTAGTGCATTATATACACATGTACAAGAAAAAATCCTCAAAATATTCAAAAAAATACGGGTACTCCTCCCACATGGCATCTTCATGCTCCCAGGTTGCATCTTCAAGATTGTAATAGGTCCACAAGAGCTTTACTAGCCTGATTGTTCAATTCTGAAGCAACTTAACTTTTCGATCCAATATGCACATTGGTCAAACTTAGAAGTATCTGTCTTGCTCCACTTGGATCACATTCCAATCCATTACATGATTAGCATCAGACACATACTTTTTGAGCAAATATACATGGAATACATTATGAATGCACATAGATGCAGGTAGTGCAAGCATGTATGCAACATGACCAATTCTATCTAGGATTTCAAATGGTCCACAATAACGTGCTACCATCTTTGAATAGTTCTCCAACTTCAGGGAACTTCTCTTGGCCTTCACTTTTAAGAAAACATGGTCACCCACTTTAAACTCGCTGTGAGTTCTGCCCTTATCGACATAAATTTTTGTCTATCTTGAGCAACCTTTAAATTATGTTTTATTTTCACCATATGTTCTTCCATTTCCCTGAGCAATTCTAGCCCAACCACTGCTCTGTCTATTGGGTTGTCCCAACTCACTGTCGTGTTGCACATTCTACCATATAATGCTCAAATGCGTTCATCTTTAAATATGTCAGATACCATTATTATGAGAAAACTCATCTAAGTGTAGATAATCTTCCCATTTCGATGGTTTATCCATCATATACATCCTCATCATATCCTCAATCACCTGATTGACCCTCTTTGTTTGCTCATATGACTCTGGATGATATGTTGTGCAAATATTTAGATTTGTCCCAAATCCTTTAAATAGTCATTTCTATAAATTTGATGTAAATTTAGGATCTCCATAAAAAACAATGGCCTTAGGCACACCATGAAGCCTTGCAATTTCCCTTATATAGATATCTACAATGTTAGTTGCCTTGTGAGTTAGCTTCACCAGAATACAATGAGCAAGTTTAGTTAGCTTATCCACCAGAACCATGATGGAATCATGTTGCTTCGTTGTTCTAGGTAGCTTGGTGATAAAATCAATTGTCAACACTTCCCATTTCCATTTCAAAATGGGAAATGGCTGTAGAAAACCAGTTGGATGTCTGTGCTCAACCCTTACCTTTTGACATTCCAAACATCTGACTATATAATCAACCACCTTTTTCTTCATAACTGACAAAAAAATATTGGCTCTTAACAGCTGCAATTGTTTTATGATACCTCGGGTGCCCAGCATAAGGCACATTATGCATCTCCCTCGGCACCATATTTTCAGCTCATGAGATTTAGGCACATATACTTTGCCCTTGTACATGAGGATTCCATCCTCTCTCAACTCATAATCTTCAATTTTCTGCTACAAATTACCTTGTTGTAATTTTTCCTTTGTCTCCATATAATAATGATATGATTTTGCAGCTTCCAAAATTCTGTCTTTCAAGTCAGATTTGTACATGCTAATGGTTGTAGCATGCATCTCATGCATCCTCTTGTTGAGTGCAACAACCACCTTGTTCTCCTTG
>JASDQU010103060.1:25972-40131 GCA_032191745.1 Picea mariana | reverse complement strand
CTTCATTTTGCTGGATAATAATAAAGGAAGGACCTGGCAATTTCTCTGGTGGACGTAGCCCACACTGGGTGAACCACGTAAATCTGTGTCTCTCTTGTATTGTGTGTCTTCTGTGTTTTGTTTCTGCATTTGTTTTATTTTATTGCTCCGCGGTCCTATTTTTCTAACAGGGTGGCCATGCTGAGTGAGAACGATGCCCACAACATAGTCTGAAGAATCTATCTCAATCTCAAAGGGATATTGTAGGTCCTATAGTGAAAGTGTCGGGGATGAGCACAAGCATTGCTTCAAATCATTGAACACTTTTTGTTGGGACCGGACCCACACAAATTTCTCTTTACCAACACCCCTGGTTACGTGGTTGAGGGCCCATGCAATATGGAAGAATCCCAACACAAACATGTGATAGAAATTGGTAAGGCCCAAGAATATTTGAAGCTCAGTGAGAGTGGTTGGGGCTGGCCAGTCATGGATGACTTGGATCTTGGATGGATCCACATGTACACCATGTTGATAAACGATGTAGCCCAGGTAATGGACCATGTCCATGTCGAAGGAGAATTTTTCCAAGTTGGCGTATATCTTGTGTTGTCATAGGGTGTGTAGAACCTGTTGAATATGCTGCAATTGTTCTTCCCATGTCTTTTTGTAAATGTGAATGTCATCCAGATACACCACTACAAAAGTATTGGTGAATGGTTGCATAATATCATCTATCATCCTCATGAAAGTGGTTGGAGCATTTGTCAAGACAAAGGGCATGAAAACCATTCCAAAAGACCTTCCTTTGAATTAAAGGTGGTATTCCATACATCTGTCTATTCTATCGGGACATGGTGGTAGCCAGACTTTATATCAGTATTACTGAAGTATTTGGTCCCCATGAGCTTATCAAGGAGGTTGTCGATTCGGGGAATTGGGTACCAGTTTCTGAATGTGATTTTATTAAGGGCTCAGTAATCAATGCAAAGTCACCAGGTTCCATCTTTCTTCTATGCCATTATGATTGGGCTCCCGCAAGGTGATGAGTTGGGACAGATGTGCCCTTTGTGGAGAAGTTCTTGGATCTACCACTTGATCTCCTCATTCTCTAATAGAGAGCGATGATAGACTGGCCCATTGGGTAGCGGTGCACCGAGGGTCAGATTAATGGGGTGCTTGACCTGACAGTGCAAAGGTACCCCAATAGGTGAGGAGAAGATATTCGAGTATGATTCCATGACCTTATCCACTTTCTTCTTCTATGTGGAGAGGTTGGCCGCGAAGACCCTGGATGTGGCTACGATCTTTCGCTCATTCTAAAAGTGAATCACAAAGAAGACAAACTTCCCCGTCTGAGAGATGACCTTCCTGCATTTCTTGGCAGAGATCAAGTAAATATAACTAGGTGGGACTGCCTCCGGTATCCTGTACAATTTCTTGTTCAAAGTAATAATAACACTGCGAGGCCTAGACTCATATACAACATAGCATTTCCATAAATATGGTTGGTCCAAAAGAACATTACAAACTTCAAGAGGGGAAAAATCACACAATACCTCATCTTTGAAGGGCTTGATGTCCTGTGACAGGAGACATTATTGGTTTATGCAAATGTTGCTTTCTTAGCGGAGCCATCCGATGGTGTAGGATTGTTTACAATGCACTTCATCCACCAACAATTTCTTTGAGTGGAAATCAACATTGTTAAGCCATGGGCTCTTATGGAAGCTGCACCAATTCCCGATATCTTTCTTTGTCTTTTTGCTGTCCTTATTTGCTTGCGACTTGGACTGGTTGTCCTAAGGTAGTCTGTATTTTATATGTCATTTGTTATGTGGGTTGGGGCCGCCCTTTCCTGAATTTTGTTGTGAGGGGTTCCCATGCCGAAATTTCCACATATTTTGTTTGAGCTTCTGCTCGATTTTGACGACATATCGGTAGGCTGCACCCAAGGATGAGATGTCCAGAAACTCCATTTTTGCCTGGATGTATTTATCCAGACCATTGCGATACTTGAGCACCAGATGTCGCTTAGAATATTTGATACCCATCTTGGTGCACAAGGTATGGAATATATTTGTGAACTCGATCACTGCTTGGTCTCTTTCCTTCCACAATGTGGTCCAATTTGTATACAGGTCATCATAACTTCCAACAAGGTAGTATTGTTCCTTAATAGCATCCCTGGAGGACTCCCAGGTGACCGTGACTGTAAATAATGAGGTTTCCTGTATTTCCTTCTGCTCACAAAAAGTTTCCCACCAATCTTTGACATGGAGAACGAATTTGAGGAGCACAAAAGCAATATTTTCTATATTCGATAAGTTATGGACAAAGAAATACTCTTCTAGCAGATTCAACCATACGTCTACAATATTTGCATCTATCTAAACTTCAAATATAGGAATATCGAAGTTGATTTGTAACTTGAAGGGGGCGGTGCCTCCATTTGAGGAAGATGTGTCGCACGTTGGTAGCCGCCGAAGGATTTATGCAAAAATATCCATCATCGCATTCCTCTATTGCGTGAGGGATTCCTCGAGAAAATTTTTGAAGGGATCTCCTTTCCTGTCATCTTTCTTTTCTCCCACCATGAGATGTCACTTGGTCTTGCGAGAGGTTTTTTCCTCAAGAGAAACAAGCTCGAGACCCAATTCTTTGTATCCTGACCTCGTTGGGGACATGCATTAAGAATGACAAGGATAAAACCGCTCTAATACCACTGATACAAATTTTATCAGCAGAATGAAATGAATATAGATTATTATCAAAAGATGCTTAACACAGAATAACAGAGATACAGTAAAACTAGTTTCTATTCAATAAGGAAATAAGCTGAAATTGTAAAATGCAGCGGAANCATTCGCCAGAAGATGATTACAATGAGGCTCTCAAGCCCTTTTTATAATAAACAGGAATGTCAAAAACCCTAGACATCCAAAAACCTAACCCTAGGAGATGAAGTGCCAAAAGTCATGTGGGCCTCGTTTGAGTAAGTTAGTACATCAACTTCCCGGGGTCGTAACGTTTGCATAAAATATTTGTTTTAGACACATGATAGCCCGTTGGAAAGGTCTATCTGAGGACTACATATGTTTCCTCTAGCGAGCCCTAAAAATGTTGTTTAGGGCCTCAAAACGACCCTGGAAGTCAGGGACCCGAAAACTAGGAAAAAACTATCGAACTAGAAAACTGCCACATGTTGATTGTGGTGAGCCCTAAAAATGTTGTTTAGGGCCTCAAAAGCTAGGAAAAATGGCCCCGGAAGTCAGGGACATGAAAACTATGGAAACATTGTTGAACTAGAAAACTGCCAAAATGAGCCAGTTGGAATAGGTGGGAGGCCACCGACATCCATCTGGATCACCTACAAAAATAAATCATAATGAATGCTTAAGGGGTTAGTTACAGATTGGGATGTCTCATCATGAATCGACCTATCATGATCATAGATATTTAGTGGTATGACATTACCATCATCTGGCCACCAAGCCAGGGTAGTGGCTCTCAGTTACACGATTAAGAGAAAGGGGGTCTCATCACGATCCAACCTTCTCATTTCCGCAAGGAATTTATGAGTTACACTGTTGTTATCTGGACATCACACTAGGACAGTGGCCTTCAACTCATTCCTTAAAACATGAAAGAAGTAAAGAATGGAAAGAAGATGGGCTTGGAAAAAGTGCATTGTAAACAAAGGCGTCACACACCCTCTACAAAGGCACCCATGAATGAGATAATATGAGCCATTGTATGTCATGAAACTCAATGACCTATGAATTCTAAACCCCTTCCACGTCATCATCCACTACATAACGTTGAAAGGCCATCCTTGGGAGCATGGATTCTTAGGGATCACATTCCAGATGACAGAAATGTTCCTTTGGAGGCCTAGAAGACAACATGACATACCTAACCTATCCCCTACCACCCAAACGACTTGCCTAGGAGAAGCAAAATGTCACCTCCTTGAGGGTTGACATCATGAGGGGACTAGGGTTTGGTGGTGATGGAGGTACACATTGACATTTGGAATAATTTCACTGGATGAGGCATGTAGAAGGCTTAGCACATGATGAAGAGGCTCAATCAGCCCCAACGACTTCCACATCTTCTCCAACAACTTTCTCAAGTGCCAAAATGTCCCCTAAAGGGGTGACATCATCTTACTTTAAGGTTTCTTTTGTGCAAAAGTGAATTTTAAAGATCAATTGTTTAATATTATTTTGATGCAAGGGGTAACATAAGGGTTGTGGACCCCTTAACTTATGTTTTACCCTTTCTAAGTGGACAAACTATGAGTTAGACATTTTGTATAAATAGAGATAATGTGAATCTCATTTTTAACATAGCTCTCCCATTGTGAGAGGTATTTGGCTGGAATTTTCTCTACTCTTGGTGATTATGGTGTTTCTCTCTTGTGAAATGTATTTTTGTGAATGTCTCTTGGTGAATGGATGAGGAGGAGTGATGCAAACCCCCTAATGGATTTCTTTATTGGCTCTTGGATGAATTTTGCATGATAAACTAGGGTTTGATATCTCATTTCTTGGATTAGGTAAGGAAAAATCTGCATATATTATTTCTTTCTTGCTTATTTTGGTTATTTTTGTTGGAAACCCTAGGGAGGAGTATGTTGGATACACCCTCCATGACTGCTTCATCTTATTGTTAATTTTATAATCCTTTTCTTGAGTAAGGGTTGCTAGGAGAAATACGAGTGTCTATACCCTCCTAGATTTACCCTAATTTGGTTGGCATACCCTAGGGAGTAAGAGGATTTACACCCATAGGTTTGTTGTTGATCTAAATTTTTATTTAAATACTCCATTCACCCAATTTAAAAGGCCCTAAACTGAATATTTTTGCATTGGATAAATAAAATAGCGCATTGGGAAACATGTTTTTTTGCCATATTAACTTTTTGTAATCTATGTTTTGTTTCTTGTGCCTAGAGAACCTCTTAGCCACTAGGGAATCCCCTCTAAAGGGGTATTTCTTGTTTTTGTTACAAACATTCATCTTCATCCATTAGGGTTGAAGAAACCCTAATCTAACTTCTTTAATAAATCTTAAATCAACCACTGAAAGTTGCTTAAAGTTTGTAAACTTAAACTACTAGGCCTAACGCACTTTTTGGAAAACTTTTAGGGGCTTTTAGTGGCTGATATTCTTGCTGTAATAAGTTGTTTGTTACATCCACAAGGCTGATTTTTATTGTTGTAGAAAGTGTTTACAACATCATTACCTTTTCATGCTAGTATCTTGGTCTTTAAATATTGAGTTTCACTAGTGTTTAGCTAGTTTATCTCTTGCATCTTTCACTTGATTTCTAGAATTTGTTTAGCATTTTATTGTGCCATTTAATTTCTGATATATACTATTACTAACAACTTCCATTGGGGACAACAAGCTTAACTTGCTTTTCCAATTGATATATTTCATTGTAACTTGGTTTTCCTTGTGTCTCGGGAAAGTATTATCTCTTTGCAAGTCACTCAAAGCTTTGGCAACCTAAAATAAGCCCTCAAGACCCATTACCAAGTTCCATTTTCCATCTAGAAACTTGACCTTTAGGGGCATCCGTTCATATATCACATTTTCTGTCTCAATCTCCCCTAGGGTCACCTGGATCCCCCCCTTGAGGTGACTACCTCTCCTTTAAAGTGATGGGAATACCTTCCTAAGATGGTAGTGGGTAGGTGATCTCTAATTTGTCGCCATTTTGGTGGTTAGGTAGGGATTTTCCCAACCTACAACTTGTGCAATAACAGGGTAAACCCAAGATCCTTTAGGCCATGTCAACAATTCGTGAATAGGTCATATATAGCATGTTGACAATCAATTCAATAAGGGAAAACATGTCTCTAACTATAAATTTGAACTTGAGAGTGGAGGATAACAAGTTTTCCTCAGAACCACACAAGCTACCCCCAAATTAACATTTTTTTTTTTTCGAAAATTTATTGCGAACAGAAAGGTGTATAACATGTGATTGTAATATTAATTAGTTAGCTTCCAGAAATAAAAGAAAATACAAATTAAAAAAATGTGAGATAAACTATACTTGTAGATCATGCTTGTATATATATTTTTGAAAATTATACATTTAACATTGAAATGGTTGTTGTAAATGAAAGTCAGTTGCTAATTTTTGGGGAAAAGTTTAAGGACAAACACATTATTAAAAGAAAATTTGTGACATATTAAATGATAACAAAGTTCCATACAGATTGCCTTTTTATTAAACAACAAATTCCCGGTGTCAAAGGCTTCAATTAAATTTTTTTATTAAATATTAATTTTTTATCACCACATTTCAAAAGAGAGTGTAGCATAGCTTCATGGATTCCCCTATTCCAATGTTTGAAACAAATATGGAACTTGCTACAAACTTGCAAGTGAGAAAATCCATTTTACTTAATGTTGGACACCAAGTAAGGTGTAAATAGAGTAAAGACTACAGTGTAGACATAGATGATAGGTATTGTGTCCTACTACATTGATTGTTGAATATTTGGTATGGCATCCTTAAGGTGTTGAGTAAAAATATTCAAAGAAGAGTTTTAATTTAAGAAGATAAACATCAACTATATCATAGATTTTCAATTACAATCGAAAATCAATTTAAAATGATAAATTACTAATTTGTAGAATGATTCAATAATGATAAGGACAAGTTACTTGTAATCTTCTCTCTTCATGAGCCTCTCACACAACAAATCAATTCTTGATTAAACCTGGCAAAATGTTACCCAAATGATCCCTTGAACTAATACAGAGACAAGGCACACACCTTGAGCAATCATCTTATCACATTATTAGTTTAATGATAAATTATACTCATCAAAATGCTTTTAACACAAATCATAAGCACAATATAAAAGGAGAGCTATTTGATCTTTACACAATATCAAATTACAAATCACAAATAATTATTAAATTACAAATCACAAATAATTAATATTAAGTATAATTATTAAATTTTTTCATGGGGAAGGATCACTGGGGGTTTCGTACTCACATACATATGTCCCTTCTACAAACACGAGTAAATTGGAGAGATTTGAACTCGAAACTTCATCGAACATAACACTTCATTTCGCAATACTTACTAATTGAGCTGCCCTAAAAGCTAAGCATAATTATTGATTATTTACACAATTAAAATATAATTCTTAATGATATTTTAGTCATTTAAAAAAAATTGATAATTCTTTTATTATGATGATCTCATTGGGTATTTTAATCGTTAACATTGGGTATTTTAATCGTTAATTCCTTATAAATGTCTGATATTTTCACGTCTTACTACAGCATATTCAAATATTTACGCGCTGTAACGGCTATGTGATCGCATACATTTCTATACTTTACTAAGCGTTATTGTTATATCTTTATTTTTTAATTTGTTATTTTTGGGGAATTGAGTCGTATGATTTTATTTTATAACTTATGATCATATTATGATTATAAATAATTTCCCAATAAAACTTATCAGTAGATACTGCAAACAGGCCTGGAATATCTAGTCTCAAAGTTGGGAATATAACTGTCGATTGCCCACCGCTCCCTAACAGGCCTGGAATTTCACTTTCGAATTCTCGTCTAAAAACCTACCGAGCAATCCACTTACTAAGAACCTGATACTGCAAACATTCAAAACTCATTGATGCAAGCCAAATAAAAAAATACTTTCTTAATAATTTTCTATTCTATTTTTTCCCTTACTCTCACCCTCTCGTATGAGGGGGTGGGATGGGGTGAACTTTATTACGGAGGGGGGCGTATGGTGTGAAGGATGTGGAGGTGTGATGTGGGGTGAGAATAAAATTTTATCATATTTTTCTCAGGTGGGGGAGAAATATGAGAGAACTTTATTCTTTTTAGTATAGTGGGGGAGGGGAGAAATGGGGAGAAATAGGAGAGAACTTTATTCTCTTTAGTGTAATGGGGGAGGGGGAAAATTAGAGAAATACGAGAGAATTTTATTCTCTTTAGTGTAGTGGGGGAGGGGAGAAATTAGAGATAACATTATGAATAAAGTTTAATAAAGTTATTTTGTATTTCTTTGCTCCATCATCAGAATAAGTTTTTTTTCCTATTTTTCTCCTTATATCTATATTAATAGAGTTTTTTCTTATTTTCTTCAAACCTCCAACTTCACCTCCATCCGGGTAGGAGAAGAAATAGGAGAGAATTTTATTAATAAATTCCTTTTTTATTTTTGTTTTCTCTCAATAGGAGACAAATAGGAGAATTGTCTCCTATTTTTCCACAGAAATAAGAGAAAACTTTATGAATAAAGTTTTCTTCTATTTGGGGACAAATAAGAGAGAATTTATTCATAAAGTTCTTTTTCATTTTTGCCCCACTTCTAACCTCTTCACAAGGGCGAGGTATAAAATAACTCTCATATTTGATGTGGGGTGGGGGGTAGGGGGATATGAAAAAAAACTCTTATTCCCTCGTCCTCAAGGATGTGAAGAGAAATAGGAGAGAAATTTATTAATAAATTTATATCCCGTGTCTTCGCCCATGTAAGGTACGGGTGGGTGGATAGAGGTACATGAGGGTGGGGATAAGGGGAGAAACATGAGAAAAATTTATGAATAAAGTTTAATGAAGTTATCTTCTATTTCTTCCCCCACCACATTAAACTTTCCCCCAAACCCCTACAATCACCTTCATCGAGGTAAGGGAAGAAATATGAAAGAATCTTATTAATAAATTTCTCTCTTATTTATGCCTCCACCCCCAATAAGATAGAACCTTATTTATAAAGTTCTTTCATATTTCTCCCCACACAAATACAAGAGAACTTTAAAGTACCTATATACATAGAAGGAAACATTATTAATAATGTTTTCTCCTATTCACCCCACAAAATGCCCCCCACCAAATATGAGAAAACTTTAGTAATAAATTTCTCTTATTTTCCACCCCACCTTGTGATGATGAGGTAGGAGTGAGCTGAAAACAAGAAATAAATTTATGAATAAGGTTTTATCCTATTAGGGGTGGAGGCATAGAGAGAAATTTGTTAATAAGATTCTCCCATATTTATTTTCCTAACTGACGAAGGTGATGGTGAGAGTTATGAGAAATAGGAAAGAGCTTTATTAATATGGGTGTGGGAAAAAATAGAGAGAACTTTAGGGGGAGAAATATGAGAAACATTTATTAATAAATTTATATCCTATGTATTTCCCATGTGATAATTCATTGATAAATTATGCACATTGAAAAATGTATTAATAAATTTATTAATAATCCATTATGCTACTAAATCATAGTAGTTTCGAGTCGTACAGAGCAGATAAGAAAAACATCGAGTGATAAGTTTAAGACCCCAACTTTCTGGAAAATAAACGATTATCACCACTTGCACCGGACTCCAGGGTTTAGGAAGGACGCGGAATTACCCCATGTGAGGGAGTTTCCCCAAAAATTCTAGTGATTTTTCCAAGCAGTGGGGACTATCACTGTCAATTTCCCATCGTTCCCAAACATACCTGCAATTTCACTTTCGCATTACCCGTCACATAAAAATTCTAATTCTAAGATGGTTAAACTTTAGGATTGCCCTTCATTTTATTGTTAAACCTTTTAATTACAGTTTATTTTACATAATGTAGAACTTTACTGACATTTCATTTTTATAAACTATTTATTGGATGAAGGTAACTTGGCTAAAAAGCTATCAACTCCTTCGGCTAAAAACCTACCAAACAATCCACATTTTAAGAACCCGAAACTGCAAAAATTCAAAGCTCATTGATCGTATCCAACCAAGGAACTTGTAAAAGCTTTACTATAGATGGATATTTTTAACAATTTCTATTAATAAATAAATAAATACTTTATTAATAAATTTGTATCCTATTTTTTTCCCTTACTTTTACCCTCTCGTATGAGGTGGGGCTATGATGTGGGGGAAGGGAAAGAAATAGGAGAGAACTTTATTAAAAATCTATAGGTGTGGGGGAAGAAATAGAAGAGATATTTATTAAAAGGTGGAGGTGCAGTGTGGGGTGAATGAAGAATAGATATTTCTCATATTTCTCTCTGGTGGGGGAAAAAATGAGGGAACTTTATTTTCTCTAGTGGGGTTGAGGGAGAAATATGAGAGAACATTATGAATAAAGTTTAATAAATTTCTCTCATGTTTCTCCACCCCACCACAATAAGGTTTTCTCTTATCCCCACTACATCCATATTAATGAAGTACTTTCTTATTTTCTCCAGACCCCCACTCTCACCTTCAATCGAGTGGGGGAAGAAATAGAAGAGAACTTTATTAATAAATTTCTCCCTTATTTTTTCCTTCCCCCAATAGGAGAAAACCTTATTTATAAAGTTCTTTCCTATTTATCTCACACAAATAGGAGAGAAATTTATGAATAAATTTCTCTTCTATTTGAGGGGGAAATAAGAGAGAATTTATTCATAAAGTTCTTTTTTATTTTTTCCCCACTTCTAACCTCTTCACAAGGGTGAGGTATAAAATAAGTCTCATATTTGGTGTGGGGTAGGGGGTAGGGGGATATGAAAAAACACTCCTATTCCTCCCTCGTCCTCCCACCTTGAATATCATGAAGTGGGGGCATAGAGGTACATGCTGGTGAGGATGTGAAGAGAAATAGGAGAGAAATTTATTAATAAATTTCTATCCTGTGTCTTCCCCCCATGTAAGGGTAAGGGTAGGTGGATAAAGGTACATGAGGGTGGGGGTAGGGGGAGAAACATGAGATAACTTTATGAATAAAGTTTAATGAAGTTCTCTCCTATTTCACCCCCCACCACATTAAATTCCTCTCTTATTCCCCCATATTAATAAAGCTCGTTCCTATTTCCCCCAAACCCCCACCATCACCTTCATCAAGGTGGGGAAAGAAATATGAGAGAATCTTATTAATAAATTTCTCTCTTATTTATGCCTCCATCCCCAATAGGATAGAACCTTATTTATAAAGTTATTTCATATTTCTCGCTACACAAATAGGAGAAAACTTTAAAGTACCTATATGCCCCCACTTCATCCTCAAGGTGGGTGGAGGGGAAAAATAGGAGGGAACATTATTAGTAATGTTTTCTCCTATTCACCTCCCCACCAAATATGAGAGAACTTTAGTAACAAATTTCTATTATTTTCTACCCCACCCTTGTGATGAGGGTAGGAGTGCAGTGAAAATAAGAAAGAACTTTATGGATAAGGTTCTATCCTATTAGGGGTGGAGGCATAAATAAGAGAGAAATTTATTAATAAGATTCTCTCATATATATTCCCCCACCCCGAGAAAGGTGATGGTGTGGGTTTGGGAAAATAGGAAAAAGCTTTATTAATATGGGTGTGGGGGAAAAAATAGGAGAGAACTTTAGGAGGAGAAATATCAGGAAAATTTATTAATAAATTTATGTCCTATGTCTTCCCCCATGTGAAGGGTAGGGGTGGCTGGATAGAGGTACATGAGGGTGGGCATGAGCATGTGTGAATAAATATGAGAACATGAGGGTGGAGTTTGGTAGAGAAATGTATAAATTTCTCATAATTCAAAATCGAATGCAAAATGGTAATTTCACCTTCAACCTAGAATGTTTCTCAGATCTTAGTCTTATGAATTTTCAATGCTAGGGATATTATAAAACAAGGTACAAAATTATAATGTAAAGAGTACAATGTTTCACTTCCCAATAGTCCAAACTTCTCAATAAGTCAAGGAGAAAAGATACCAAACCAAAGGGATAAGTTTTAGTCTTTTTTGAGCAACTTATCAACCAATAACTAGATCTAAAAAATATTATTTCGTAGTAATAATAACAGTATTATGAAAATAGTATGACAATAGTAAAATAAATCCCTTATATTTTTCATTTAGATGTTAAATCACTTAATAAGTGTCCTTTTACTGATGTAAAATCAAGAAGACATATATGACTATAAATAACAACGCATAAAGAAGATGTATAGTTGAAAATCAAATCTAGAAATTGAAAAAACTTTGGATAGCTGGAAACTTCATTAATATGTTCAAGATGAAGTACATGTATGTACCATATCCTTCTCTCGGTGCTAGTACAAATGCTTCCAAAACTCCAAAACCTAGCTAAGGAAAATCAACAAAACCATAGCAACCATGAAGATCGAATATGCAAGAATCACTCCAAAACATCATCTAAGGTAAGGCATMTCCTCCTCCTCTTCTTCTTCACAATTCCAMCGTAGGATTTTATCAAAAAACCCTAATCTTCAATCTCCAAGGGATAAACCCTAAACCTAGACCTCCAAGATGCTCCAAGATACTYTAAGAAAACCAAGAAACCTTAGCAACTTGAGAGARAGAGAGRGCACATATGAAGACTCTAGATAGAGAGAGAGCACATATGAATACTCTAGAGAGAAAGAGAGAGAGGCTAGTGTGCACCCTTATCTAAGTCACATCTCATCACAAGAGTGAATACAAGTGAATGAGTGAACATATATGAATGTAAATAATTTCTCCATCCTCTATTTATAGGAGAGGTAAGGGAGGCAAATAATATAATGTGGGACTTATCCCTTACAAGAAACCTACAATGAGAACTTGTAGATCAATACAATCAAGATGTTACACTCCAAAGTACATGTGTCATGACCCAAGGTGATGTTGTGCATAATAATGGCTCCAAATTGATGTAGAAGGCAAGTCCATATTTGTCCATCAAAATCCCCCACAAACTCCATCGATATTTTTAAGAAATGTACTAAACTATGATAGCTATCCCTACAAGAATATTGTTGAATCCATAGGCATCTCCAGGCCATCTAAATCCTTTGAAGAAGAATCCAAGCTACCACATTCCATCAAGGGCCTAATTCCCTCCATTGTTCCCTAGGTTTTTCCCCTCTCTTAGTAAGGGGGACAAATACCATGACATAGGGTAAAATATGTGCATTCCTACACCACTCTAGACCTTTGAGCTAGTTCTTCTACCAAACGGGGGGTACCCTCGATATTCCTAAGGCAATAATTCTTATCTATCACCCACGAACAACCTATTCAATCTATGAAGCTCGAACTTAATTTATAATAGATATTTTGTGGTGCATGGGATTGACCTCTACCATGGATTTAAAAGACGTTATAATATTTTGAAATGACCAAGACAACAAGCTATTTAAAATTGCACAAAATATAATTTAGAACTGGTATGATGGGGTACCTTGATTTCATTCTTTAAATGATATATGGACAACACATGAATCATGCATATAAAAATAGGGCTAACCATACATTTTTACAAAACATGTGCCTGAGACAAAAATCAAATGAGAAAAGAAAAGCAAAAATCCATTGACATAGTAAACACCATAGAGACAAAATATGAAAGGAAACCAATGTGAATTTTCTTGAATCATATTATTACATCAGTGGCATCTTTTCCTCGATCCAAACTTCATAATAAAACACAATAGTTCATAGTGTAAATGTGTTGAACCTACATAGAATAGATCTAGCTAAACAATAATACACACATTTGCAGAGAGAATTTGAGAAAGAAGAAGGAGAGAAAGAATAGAAGAATTATCATTAACCATTATGAATAATGAATAATTTACACATGATATACTCTGTATAACTCAATGAGTGAGCATTGGAGGAGAACCAATGTGCCATAGTGGTGGTATAGAGTGATTTGAACACACACCAGTAGTTACAGGAGTGAACTGCCACCTAGCTGAGTTAACTAGTCAACTAGTATTAGGTTAACTGACTGAACAAAGAGTAGTGAGGAGTAGATCAGGGAATCAAGGGTAATGTGCTAGTCTGGTGATGATCCCAAGGCAAGTGCACATTAGCTGGTGATGATACCAATGTTATATGGTGACAAAACCAATGCAGCATCTAAACTCAACTCAACTAGTCAAACTGAAGTGTCAACTGAAAGAGAATATTCTCCAGCTGGAATATTCTCTCCTAAAATATAGGAGACTGGATAATGACTAATTATGACTAATAAACAAGGAAAAACCTTAGGAAAAATAAATCCTAGGTGTGTGTGAAGTAACTCCAACACCCCCCCTGAACATCACTATGGTGAAAATAAAGAAAGGGTCTCGACAACAAGGACATGTTAGGTACCCAAATACAAAAGATACACTGAAATAAAGCGAGGAAATAGGGAAAACCTCTTGG